>CM025855.1:21668154-22017367 GCA_003952965.2 Morella rubra
TCGCTCAAGGTAATTCAACGCCATCAATATGGAATCTGACAGCTCAGCGTGTTGCTGGTCCCCCTGATAATATGCTCATTATAAGCATTGATAATGATGTCTAAACCTACTAAAGATTTAGTCAATAAAAATACAATTACCATAACAATCATAGATATAACTTTCATAACATTATTTCTAATTCCATATAAAACTTCAATTTTCATAAAACTCCTTTTAATATCCATTTTTATTAAGTAGGTCTCCTAAATTTTTTTTTAAACACGTGACAAAATAAAATTATGTATTAAAACGAATAAAATAGTCTATAAAAATAATTATTAACATTAAATAACATATAATTTTGATTTTTTTTAATATTTTTCCAACTATACCTATAGCATCAATTTTTTTCAAAACCGCTGCTAAAGGTACAAGATACAGCGGCGGTCATACTGACCACCGCTGTAGGTATACAATCTCTAGCGACAGTCTCTGACCACTGATAGAGATTGGCCTTATAGCCGCGGTTTTGACAAAACCGCCGCGCTACATGAGGTATATTGCAGTGGTCAGAGACTGTTGTTGTATGAGGTCTATCTGCTATAAAGACCACCGCTATAGGGGTGTTTTTAGTTGCGTTTAAAGTAAAACGCCAGGATAGGGGTCTATAGCAGTGGTCACAGACCGCCGCTATAAAGACTCCGCTATAGGGTTTTTTAGTCGCGTTTAAAGTAAAACACAGATATGGGGTCTATAGCGCGTTTTTAGAGACCGCCGCTATAGACCTGTTTTTTTTGTAGTGAATTTAGCTCCTAACAATTTGGTCTGATTAAAAATCTGAATTTGTGTATTCAAGTGGTTGTACCTCTTCACTTTGGTAGATTAGCACATAATTTCTGGTTCTTCGAAGATACTTCAGTATATGTTTCACTACCGCCCAATATAGGGGTACAGGGTTGACTGTAATTTATTGAAATTTCTAACTGAAAAATAAATATCTGGCCAAGTGCACGACATGACATATATGAGGCTTCCCATAACTAAAGCATACAAAGTTTTCCTTATATGGTCTTCCTCATGAGGTGTCATAGCACACTGCTTCATGGAGAGCAAGACCCCATGCATGCATGCCTGCATAAAAGGTAACAATTCCTTCTTAGAGTCTGCCATATTAAAATTGGTCAATATCATGTCAATATATGGAGCCTGTGAGAAGCCCAACATTCCATTTTTCCGGTCTCGTAAAAGCTTGATCCCAAGAATATAGCTGGCTTTACCCAATATTCGCAAAAGCTTGATCCCCAAAACCTCATTGTATTTGTAAAATATTTTTTCAAAATTATTGTACGAATATATAGCGTATATATATGTATATGTTCTGAAAAATATGTTACGGTCGAACTCAAGTGAGACTTATGAAATTACATGAGTTAGGGATTCAGACAACAATATCTTCTTCTTAATCTTATTAGCTGATGAGGAATATAGAGCGGTGGAAGGATAATAATGTGGTTATTATTTGTAAAGAGACTTGTTTGTAAAACCTGATCAATTTCTTAGTGATTTAGTTTCAACTACTACAATTTGTACAATTCCAAAAT
This sequence comes from Morella rubra, assembly GCA_003952965.2. Classification (NCBI taxonomy): domain Eukaryota; kingdom Viridiplantae; phylum Streptophyta; class Magnoliopsida; order Fagales; family Myricaceae; genus Morella; species Morella rubra. The sequence continues at coordinate 21,669,738 of CM025855.1, forward strand.
GCACTTATAAAGAATGTATGGGGTGAAGGCCGAGGACAACAGTTTTTCTATTTATTTCTACTATTGAACTTTGAGATTCCTAAGGCATGCCATGACACACAAGAAATTTTTTCTCTCAAAATTACCAAAAATAGAAAAAGAGAAAGCTATGTTGATTACTTAGGAGGTAACATACTTGGGTTGCTCGGATTCAAGATTCAAGGTAAAAGTTATTGCATTAAATAGGTGCGTATTTTAGTTGAATCAATTTTGATTATGTATACAACAAATGAGGTGTTTTTGAACCTAAAAGTGATTTTTGTCAAATACTTGGTACGGGCATGGATATAAGTACCATTCTTTGGGCGGTCAATAGAGTGAATTTAATAGTTCAGATAGGAAGGTAAAAGATTCATGACCCAAATTGTTCGAGGACATAACGTGATTTTTTTTCAATAAAGAATTATAATGATGTAAATTATCTAAAACAAAAAATGAATTTACTACCTCGTGGAGAATTCCTTATATATTACCATCATGCGATGATTCTTGAGCCCAAAAGTGACATTCTGCAAATGTTCTTACAAATGTTCTTCAGGATACTTTCCAAGAGGTGGACTTTAGTTTATATCGCATAATATTCCACCGCTTTTTCAAATTAAATTTGGCACAAAATATCTATATATTCGACTACTTGGGCAATTATTTAGTACCGCATTTACCATATTGCTGCGGAAACACCAAAAAAAAAAAACCAGAAAACGAAACCCAAGAGTCGCAACGAAACAGTCCATATAGAAGTATCAAGGCTCCCTTGTCGTCTTCTCCGGCTGTGTGGGAGGCTGGGGGCCTGGGGAACTCCAATCAATACGGCATGTCCTCGTGGGAAATCGTAGTATATACCACGCAGGCTGGCCGGCAGCTGAAAGCATATACCATTTGCACAATTATTGATGTTGACCATATTATTTACCTACTCCATCACTCTCCAATTATATATATGTGCATTATTCGCTCATCGTGCACGCGCAAAGTATTGTTGTACGTCAGCCCCTTAATTTGAAGACTGCCACATAAATCTTCTTAAGCAATTCTGCGCGGGTTTCATATGGGTTAGTCTTGGCTAGCGGCTGATCATACTTCATTGTCCAAGTCATACAAACTGGAGACTAGAAGAGCTTTCTTGACCCACCTGCATGTTCTGTGGCTTAGGCATTATCTGGCTGGCCACAAGCTGTGCTTCACTGTTCAAAGATCATGACACCCTGGGTATAGAATAAAAGAATCTCACCGCTTCAATGACATAATTTTGTAATGTAATTTGCTTTTACATGGCTCAAGCTCTGGCCTGGATGAGACCCTCCTAAAAGGACTTACTAGTAGTTGTTGATGATAACAATATTGAATCAGGTTTGACCCAAACCGATTTGGACTGACAAATATGATTACATCCCTGTTAAGGCCCAACAGTAGCCAAGCTCGTACCGTAGTAAATCCAGAAAGAGAAACCGCTGCACGTGTCATGAACAATTATTTGACAACCTGCGGTGAGCAATAACTCCACGATCTCTATGTTCCCATAGCAAGAGCGAGTAATTGTTATGGAGACGTGAGAAGAGTGTATCACCGAGCACAACCTCATAGGGATAACTTCTTGCTAAAGTTCCACCCAAAAGGAAAGAGAGGAACGTGGGAGAAACACTATAAGGAAGAAGCTATCAAAAAACAGGTAAGTGATTATGAGAAATTGAAGAATAAAATTCGAGTGAGAAACTAACTTAAGCTTCGGAGGCTCCACACCCCAGTGCTTGGGGACCTTTGTTGTTTTACAGGAAAAGGATATGCGAAGATTGAGACTTTAATTTGACGTGTTGACCATAAACCAACTGATTCATCAGTTGCTTTGAAGCCATTACGAGAGAGACACTTGTGCCCATAAGAGAAGAAGTAATCTGCAACGGACGAAGGTGTCATGCATGAATGACAAGAAAAGGGATAGAATAAAAGAATCTCACCGCTTCAATGACATGTAATGTAATTTGCTTTTACATTCAAGCTCTTGGATGAGACAAAAGGACTTACCAATATTGAGGTTTGACCCAAACCGATTTGGACTGACAAATATGATTACATTGTTAAGGCCCACAGTAGCCAAGCCGTACCGTAGTAAATCCAGAAAGAGAAACCGTGCACGTGTCATGAACAATTATTTGACAACGCGGTGAGCAATAACTCCACGATCTCTATGTTCCCATAGCAAGAGCGAGTGTTATGGAGACGTGAAAGAGTGTATCACCGAGCACAACCTCATAGGGATAACTTCTTGCTAAAGTTCCCACCCAAAAGGAAAGAGAGGAACGTGGGAGAAACACTATAAAAGAGAAGCTATCAAGAGGTAAGTGATTCTGAGAAATTGAAGAAAAAATTCGAGTGAACCAGAAACTAACTTAAGCTTCGGAGGCTCCACACCCCAGTGCTTGGGGACCTTTGTTGTTTTACAGGAAAAGGATATGCGAAGATTGAGACGCATTTAATTTGACGTGTTGACCATAAACCAACTGATTCATCAGTTGCTTTGAAGCCTTTTACACTTAGTATCGTCTTCCCAGAGAGACCCGTTTTTGTCTTCCATCTGCCAACAAGACGCCTTACGCCAATGGAGAAAAGGGGGAAATGTGTTTCTTTAAACCTCCGTTGAAACTGGGGTAAGATTTCCTCTTCCCCTCAACATTCGAAAAATTTTGAGGTCCTTGCGTTTGTGTCTGACTCAGATAGTCCCCAATGCTTGAAGGGTTTTAATGGGCTGCGCTGTTATGTGGCCGATGTATCTTGGGCTTGAATGTCGACTCACACTGAAGGAGGAGTTTCTGTGGTTTTATACACCAATTTGTTCCACTCAAGTTGACAAATTTTGATACTTTCACCCCTGTAACCAAGGGGTTTCTCCGATTACTTGTTATCTGGATACTAATAAGGGGTGGCATGACCGTTATTTCTTCATGTCTAGTGATGGATGGGAGCGTTTCCCTCATGAGGACCGTCGGAGTGAGTGTTCCATGTGTTCGATTTTTGGGTCTATTCTAGATCACTATAGGAGGGACATCACGGGTCTTACTTTGCTGGAACAGGCTCATGTTGCTGCTATTTTGGAAGCTAGTTCTATAGACTGGAAAGCTTTGGTTGGCTTCCGAGGCTAAGGAAGAAGAGGCGGAGGAAGCCTCTTTGGCTCGTACATCTTCTAAACGTAGGGCGAGCGGTGGTGAGTGTTCCATACCTGGGATTCTTGTTTCATTTATCCACTAGTTGTGATTTTGGTTTTGTTTGGTTGCTTATAGGTTCTGAGGACATTCCTCACGTGTTTAGCCCTACTTCTAAGGTTCATACAGAGATACCGATTCCCGCGGTGAAGGAAATCCATGAGATCAGGACTCATTCTTTCAGCATTTAATTGATGGCTCCTTCCGTTCGTGATGAGCCTCCTTCGTCTCCTAGGGCTTCTAACCCAACTGTTGCATCAACGCCGGTCATGATGGGAATCTTGACAGCGGATTGCTTAGAGACCGATGAGGGGAATAGACCTATGACTTCTTTGGGCCTTCAGCACACGGTCTTATTATCCGACTCCGCTTCTTTTGGCCGGTCGGATTTGCCAGAAATTGGGGGTGCCTCCAAGTGCAATCTAGTGTGATCCCATCCTTGGGGGCTTTGTCTTCCATTTTTCCCTTGGTGGCAGAATCTCTTCAGGAGCAACCTTGCATGCCCGGAATGGCCGTTTTTGGCAGTTCTAGGACTTTTGCGCTTGTACCGGCTTGTGGGCTCACCATGTCGGCGGTCGATGTCACAGGTGGCTCTATAGTTCTTCCTGCTCCTTCGAATAGAGGTAAGGAACAAGTTACCTTTCCTTCCTCCTCAGATGATGTTGGGGAGTCTGATTTTGAGCCTTCGGCTAGGGCCCCAATGGCCCTCGCACCTTTCAATCACCTTGGGAACTCTGGCAACACCGCTTGAAGAACCTCCGACGTTCGCCATTGTGAAAGAGCAGGAAGATGAGTAAATGGCAGAGATCAGAAGATAGAAGAAGAAGAGTCTAGAAGGGCTAAGAACTAGAAAAATAATTTGTAAAATGATGAAGACAAGAGAGGGCTAAATAAGAGAAGATACAATGACCAAGGTAACCCTCAACTAAAAACACACCGTTTCAAGACCGACGCGAGAAGTTTTAAAACAACGCCAATTAAATTTGTAGCTGAACAGTCGCGAGGAATGACGGTTAATTGAAGAATGAAATGATGTACAAATACGAGAAACGACGCGTGAAGATTTTCTGCAACCTCTGAAATGATTCCCACCATACCATGATCAACTAACTCAAAGGCGTCAGATTACCAAATTGCCCACCATCGTGGAAGACAATCAAAAGCACTCCCTCAGGAAAACTTATGGACACACTGATAAGGGAGAGATTTTTATCTGATTTTTGCTTGAAGTTTCGGTATCGGTGTTCCGGACTATTCTGGTACCAGAACAGGAACCCATTTTAGGGGAATTTCAAATCGAAAATTTCGGCGAAAATGTCGGAATTTTTCGGTTTTGAATTTTTTTAAAAAAAATTTAATTTTTTACGGCCTCAAACATTAACGTGTCCTGGGTCAAAACGACCCAGGTCACATGCACACATTAGTTTCGAAGAATCAAAATTGACTTGAGCTTTTTGCCTTTTGGGTTCTGGAAGGCAGATGAAGTTCAAGCCCTTCACCTGTTCACATAGCCCTAACTTCCCCTCCTAGTCGCTAGCGACGCTGCCATAGCCTTTCCACCACGGCCTCCATCCCTCCAGCGTCCCTCATGAAATCTCCTCTCTCTCTCTCACACACACACACAAATGTCTCCCAATCCTCCCGAAATCTCTCTCTCTCTCTCTCTCTCTCTCTCTCTCTCTCTCTCGCGAGTAGCTACCATCAAGTGGCCGAATCTCACGGTCTCACCAAGGGTTTGTTAATTTTAGTTTTGTAAATGTTGTATTAGTCTTTAATTTAAATTGCTTTAGGGTTTGTTAATTTAATTTTGGGATTTTCATGATTTTCTTGGCAGATTCGATCATTGAAGTCTGGATTTGAAGAAGTCTCTTGAGGGTTGATTATTTGGGCACCAAATCTCTCTCTCAATTCTCACCAAGGTATGATTATTTTACCAAAAAGTCATTGCGAAATTTGTGAACGTGAGACCTAAATGTATTGTCGAGTGAGGAAACAATTGGAGTCCACATGTTTAGGCAGTGCAGTAACAACGATCTTGTGTTTTTGATGCAACAACGATCTTAGAAGATATTTAGGCAGTGCAGTAACCAGTGAGGATTATTATTAAGATTGTGTTCCTGTGGCTTTTTTTGGTTTATTTCTCAAACATTTTTCAAATAAGGATGGATGAATCATGATACCCAATTCGAAATAGTATTTATTGCATTGCTCATATGTAATTAGAGTTGTCTTTTTGGAGTTAAATATGGTGTCTGAAGAAACAAGATTAATTTAGCCTATTCAGTACAATATTCTTTGCATACTCTCATGTTCAACTTCATTAAAAATAATTGGAGTCCACTAAATACATGCATGCATGTTGGTTGTTCATGTGTGAGGAATAAAGCCATACTTACATGCTTAGCGTACGTACACATTTGCCATAGAACTGAATGTGGATCATTAATTTTTTTTCCATAAATTATTATTGCTATGATATGTAATCATCAGAGACTGATGTTAAAATGTGTAACCCACCATGTCTCAGTTGTTTTCTCTTGGAGGATTGGAGTTTAGACTTGTTGTTTATGCTTAGATCCTTTAGGTTGTGAACATAGTTGTTTAGCGTTTATTTAGGTAGATTGAGTCATTTTGCAATTAATTTTTTTTATTCAAATGAACTGAAAATCAAATATGTTTAATGTTAGATGGATGAGATTAGTATTACACCTACTACAAATATATGGTCTTGCCCTAGTATTCGTGGTCCAGTACTTGAAGAGTCAGTTAGTAGTCATCAGTCTGGTGGTCATGAGGATTTTAGCAATTAGCCAGAAGAACCACCTGCTAAAAAGAGAAAGAGCGCTCGCAAGAGTTTTGTGTGAGATCGTTTCACTAAAATTCTGCCAGTTGTCAAACCTGAACACCCTGAAGCTAAGTGTCATCATTGTAAGGCCAAGGTTGGGTGCCACCCTAAACACCATGAGACTTTGGGTATGAGGGCTCATTTGAAATATTGCTTGCCATATTTGAAGCAACAAGACCAATTAGATAAGACTCAATCTAGGTTGACATTGGATGCTTCAAAAGCAACAGGGAGTGACAAGGGTGTTTTGAAGTTGGATACTTATAGTGAAAAGGAGGTGAGGGTGGATTGCTGAATATTTGATCATGGATGAGATGCCTTTTAGAACTGTGCAGAGGTTAGGGTTTAGGAAATTGGTGGAGAGACTTGAGCCCCGCTTTAAAATGCTCACTAGATTTATGATCATGAAGGATTGTATGGAGTTGTATATGGAAGAAAGGACTAAGCTGAAAGAGGCAATTGCCATAGAAAGTCCTAGAGTGTGTTTTACCACTGATACGTGGATATCAATTCAAAATGTGAATTATATGTGCATGACAACCCACTTTATTAATAGGAGGTGGTGTTTATAGAAGAGTATATGAAAGTTTACGGAAGTTCAATATATGAAAGTTTAGGTTCATCATCCGAAGAGTATACCTCATCATCATCCTCAAATGCCATGAGGCACATGTTAGTGATTTCTCCATCTTCTTCTTCTTCTTCTTCTTCGGAGGAGCTTTCATCGTTAACATGCCATGATGTCTTCTTGTATTTGAGGCTTCTCTTCTCTTTCTTTCTTTTGAGGAAGTTCTTGAACTTTCTAATCATCAAGACTATGTCTTCCTCATCGTCATCCTCATCTTTGATTATGGAAGATTTGAGAGTGATCCTCATCTTTTCTTGCTCTCATCTTCATTTTCGAGCATTTGGATCTCATGGGTCATGAGGGATCCGAGAAGCTCTTCTAGAGGTAGCTTAGTGAGATCTTTAGCCTCTTGAATCGTGGTCACCTTTGCTTCCCAAGACTTTGGTAGTGACCTAAGGATTTTTCTCACCAAATCCGAGTTAGTATAAGATCTACCAAGAGCATTCAAAGCATTTATAATGTTGGTAAATCTAGTATACATGTCATTAATGGATTCTTCCGGTGTCATTTTAAATAACTCATAGTTATGGACAAACATACTAATTTTGGAGTCTTTGACTAGGTTTGTCCCTTCATGTGTAATCTCTAGAGCATGCCAAATTTCCTTAGCATTTGTGCAAGAAGATATTCTATTAAACTCTCTCTATCTAAAGCACAATATAATATGTTCATAGCTCTTGCATCTAGAGAGATTTTCTTTTTATCTAGGTCACTATATTAATTTTCGTTTTTAAGGGTTTTAACCTCTCCAACTTTATGTGGACCATTCAATATGCATAACCATAAATCATAATCAATAGATTGAAAATAAATACCCATCCTAATTTTCCAATATGCATAATCACTACCATTAAAGAATGGTGGTCTAAGTGTGAAAAGTCCCTTAACTTGAGTGTTAAAGCTTGAAGTTGCCATTCTAACTCAAGATTTTTAAATCTTGTATAACGAGCACCAAGCTCTGATACCAATTGTAAGTCCAAGTATTAAGGCAACCCAAGAGGGGGGGTGAATTGAGTTTCCAAACTTTTTCGCTTTTAACCCCCAAAGTCGTGTTTGTAAAGTAAAGACTAATTTAGCACAAGTATATAGATGCGATAAGAGAATAAGCGCTAAATGTAAAGAGTATGGATAGAGAAGCAAACACTTGATTTTTAGGTGGTTCGGCAAACCCGCCTACATCCACCCCTCAAGCTCCTTTACTGAGCCTTGAGGTTTTTTCACTATTTTTCAAATAGTGTACACACTAGCTTCCGGTGCTAGAGAACCTACAAGTGTTTTCCGGGCTCAACACTCAAACCCCAAGTGATTTTTAGGCTCACCACTCACAACCCAACCAAGCTTGAGATATACCCTCTCTAAGCTTCTTCTTTAGTGAACAACCTCACTAAAGGAATCACCTTTTTTGGATAGGAAGATTATAAGAATAAACTCTCTCAAAGAGTGGATATGAAAATGGAAAGTTCTATCTCTTTGATTCACACAATGACAAGGATAAGAAAGTGTAATTTGTGTGAATGATATGAGAAATATGGAATAGGAAGGTTTCAAATATTTCTCAAGCTACGTAAAATGATATGTGGTTTTGCTCTCTTGTTTTAGACATTAGGAAGGTCTTTATATAGGCCACAAATAAAAACTAGCCGTTAGGGGTCGATTTGACAATTTTACTGTTGTACCGATCGACCGCTTCATGTACCGGTCTATTGCTTCAACTAGCCATTGCTCAACGGTCATAAAATTTGAATGTCGTCAAATTTTATCTCATCATCTGCTTCATGTAGCGGTCGATCGCTACAAATCATTTTCAAAGACCGCTACAATTAAAAAGCCCCTTTTTGACGTTTTTGAAATCCCACTTCAAAAACCAACTTTCCAAAAGTATAACCAAGGCTTGGAAGTTTATATAGGAATGATTTGAAACATTTAAAGCGCATTTTGGTTGTCAAACATGTGATAAGAAGATTATGCACGGTTTGAAAAATATGCAAGTGTGTGATTCAAATCTTGTCAAAAGTGAAACTAAGAGTTACAAGGTTATACCCTATAGGTCTTGAATCTTCACTTTTGAGCTCCTTGCATCTTCAATCTTCTTGTCTTTGGCTCTTTGATAAAAATGTCTTTGTCTTTGAAGATGTCCATTTTGTAAACTTAATCCATTTATTAAAATCATCAAAATATCGATTGTGAACAAAAGCCAACACATTAAATATATGAAATCTAGTCCTCAAAGGTTTCTTAGGTTCAAGAAGGCCGCTGCAAATAGAACGATGTCTAAAAGTAATTTTTTGCAAATGGATGTACCAACTTGATGGAACTCGATTTATATATGTTAGAAAGGGCTGAAAAATTTCGTCTGGTTTTTGAGGATATGTTGGATGGAGATGGAAACTTAGTAATGTATTTGAATAAAGATGGTCATGGGAGGCAAGGATTGGGGGCACCTTCATTTGAGGATTGGGAGCATATTAGACAGCTTGTGAAGTTTTTGAAAGTGTTCTATGAGGCCATCCTACACATATCGAGGTCAACATATGTAACTTCAAATGCATTTTTTGAGGAGTTACCAAGAATTAAGTTTCATTTGGAGACCTTTAGTAAGCATTCTGATATCTTGCTTCATGACATGGCTAAAAAGATGCAAAGCAAGTATGATAAGTATTGGGCGGATTTGAGGCAGGTGAATAGACTTTTATTTGTAGCTGTGGTATTGGATCCTCGTTTTAAACTCATCACTTTAGAGTATTGGGCTATCAACAATTTTGGGAAGGATAAGGGCATGAATTTCGTCGCCATGGTGCGAGGTACTCTAGAAACAATGTTTGAGGAGTATAATGAAGGTGTCATAACCCAATCAGCGCAAACAAGTGAAAGTCAAAGTCTGCAAGTATGGATGAATTGATGAATATTGATCAGCATTTATGGGGAGGCCTTTCTACTTATCGACTGCAACAGAACTTGCTAGATAGTAAGTCTGAGGTGGAGAGATACTTGATTGAAGATGTGAAACCAAGGGTGTCGGGTTTTGATATTTTGTTATGGTGGAAGGTGAATTGTCATAAGTTTCAAGTTCTTTCTCGCATTGCAAAGGATGTGTTGGCTATCCCAATTATATTGTGTCATCTGAGTCTACTTTTAGCACTTCGGGTCAAGTGTTGGATGCTTTTCACTCTTCCTTGGTGCCTACTTTATATGTGCACAAAATTGGTTGCATGCTGCTCCTATACTTGATGAAGAAGATGGCGACATGGATGGTGGAGATGATCCCTTGAGTTACAAACTAGACATGGGTATACTTTTTATTTTGTTAAAATCTTTTGCTTTGTTAAGTGATTATTTGGTTCTCTTAGTATTTCTCTTATATTGTTTTATTTTATTTTTCTTTTGTAGAGATGGAGAACTTGAGGGTGCAAGTTGGACAAGCAGGAGTACCATGATTGTGAGATTCATAGGTATACTTTTACAAACTTGTTTTTCTTTATCTCGCATAAAAACTGAAGGCTAAATATATAATAATTCATTTTTTGTTGTGACATACATGTAATAGCAAGGATTTTTACCATCATTTACTAGTCATCATGAAGACTTCTTGGTGAATATTTTTATAATTTATGCCTTCTTGTTGGTTACATGATTTGGTCATGGATGAAATTTTTTGTTTAATTCCCCTCCATGTTAAAGTCTTTTTGCAAATGTTTTTGATCAAGATGAAATTTGCTATATGAGTAGTGTTCAGTATCACCTTCGCTAGATGTTGTGGCTGGCTCTATGTGAAGTAAATTGGATAGTATATGGGGGGATTTATAATGCATTGGTGGCATTTCACAACTGTATTTGTTATTTGGATATCATTGAAAATGGATGTTCAAAAAGCAACCAGCTAGCATGCAGATAATAAGATGGCTTTGGCATCCATCATCATTGGATTTATTTTTGTTTCATGTCCCCATGATAATGATGCAAAAATTTCTGTCAATGCCCATGGATTGTACACTTCCAGCCTAGTGCCAAGAATTCGAGAAAATTTCATGTATTTGTTTAACAAGAATTCCAGCCAGTTAATAGAAATGATCTTGTCATGATGCCAATAGATATGTGAACCAAGTAGTATATTTTCCACTAAATGATGAGAGAAATCATGCTTTTTGAAGTGTTTATTAACTTATGATCATCTTTATAATCAGTTTGAGGAGAACGTTGTTGCAACTGCTAGGAAGGATGAGGAAATCTTAGCTTTAAGCCTATACAAAAGTATGCAACTATATAATTTCTTTATTGAGGTTGGGTGTTTATTTACGTACATTTTCACCAATTACAACAATGTCATATTTTTTGTTATTGAGAATACTTGTAAAGCATCTTTTATGATGACCTGTTTCTATGTAGACAGAAAACTCTTGGACGGCACTCTAATTGCTCAGAGGTTGAAGCTATATTGAAACTAGTGAAGAACCAAACGTGGCTGAATGGGATCCAACAGAGATAACTAGAACTGTTCTTGTTACTGGATTACCTGCATTGGCCCATTAATTTAGTTTAGTTTATTTCATGTAATTATAGATACAAATGTAATTATGTAATTTTTTTTCCTTTGATGTCTTGATGATGGAATGATATGTTTTAATGTTCACAAGCCGTATTTTGAAACTGCCGAATAGGGGGATTCGGCCCAAAATAAAAATTGGTCCTTCAAGCCCAAATATGGAGGAAATATTTCGTGTTACAACCGGAATCGAAACAGGAATGGCCCATTTTGGTTCTATCTTTCTGATACTCAATAAATTCGATCAAGTACCTTGCATGGAGGGCCACGATGGGCCACAATGTCTATAAAAGGGAAAACAAACACCCCAGGAGAGGCAGTACATCCAAAAAATGGCAACAAAAAGTAGAAAACTGCCTTACTACAGATGAAGGAGAACAATCAGCTCCCATACCTCCCCCTCGATGTTCTCATCATCATCGCCAGCTATGTGGCGAAACGCAACGTTAGAAACGGTTCAAGTAGGAATGTGCATCCTGTCCTTCAAAAGGATGGCACTCCCTGGTTGCAACAACAAGGTGTATTGTCGTTACGAGATTTGGATAGAAGAAGGAATAACATCGACAAATTGAGAGCATCAGCCTCGGAAGGACACAAATAAGCACGCTTCTTCTTGGCCATCCTATACCATGCTGCAAAAGAAGAGACATTCTGAACACAAGCCCGAGATATAATCTGGCATTTAAGGATACAGCTCAAGAGTAAAAGGGATCCAGATATTGACAAGCATCATGTGCTTTTGGCATTGATTTTCCATGGCTATAACATTGGATTTATTGTTTGGGTTTCATGTACCCCTGGTCCAAATGATAATGTTCCTTTTATTCTTTGCGGCAACAAAATATTCTAATACGTCAATTAGTCACAACATTGGATTTGTCAAAAACGACTTCATATCGAGAGTAGGAGCCATAGTTAATCTGCCATAGATGCCATTTCATAAATGAGAAGCAATGATACACATTAACTCGGATGTATTTGCTTTAACAATGCAATATCCAAGCCAGTACGCCTGAAATAGCAAATGATCTGTGTCATGATGGAAATGGCCGCATTTAATGCTACGTGTTATTCAAGGCACGTGAAGAGATAACCACCCACGATCATTCATAAAATTTTAAGTGATGACGTGTCGGCCGCGGATGGGAGTAGTATATTTTCCACTAATGATGAGAGAAATCATGTTGGGCCCCCATGTTTATTTTTGAACTTATGTCATATGTTTTATAACTTTGATCATTCTTTATGACATTATTTGCTAGGACGTTGAGGAAACTGCTATTAAGGATTGGATACTCTTAGCATTTATCAATTTCAAATTGACATTGCTAGGTAAGTTTCTTACGGTACATTTTCAGTAATTACCAATTACAATGTCATATTTTTTGTTATTGAGAATACTTGTAAAGCATCTTTTATGATGACCTGTTTCTATGTAGACAGAAAACTCTTGGACGGCACTCTAATTGCTCAGAGGTTGAAGCTATATTGAAACTAGTGAAGAACCAAATGTGATCAAGATGAAATTTGCTATATGAGTAGTGTTCAGTATCACCTTCGCTAGATGTTGTGGCTGGCTCTATGTGAAGTAAATTGGATAGTATATGGGGGGATTTATAATGCATTGGTGGCATTTCACAACTGATTTGTTATTTGGATATCATTGAAAATGGATGTTCAAAAAGCAACCAGCTAGCATGCAGATAATAAGATGGCTTTGGCATCCATCATCATTGGATTTATTTTTGTTTCATGTCCCCATGATAATGATGCATTTTGTCAATGCCCATGGATTGTACACTTCCAGCCTAGTGCCAAGAATTCGAGAAAATTTATGTATTTGTTTAACAAGAATTCCAGCCAGTTAATAGAAATGATCTTGTCATGATGCCAATAGATATGTGAACCAAGTAGTATATTTTCCACTAAATGATGAGAGAAATCATGCTTTTTGAAGTGTTTATTAACTTATGATCATCTTTATAATCAGTTTGAGGAGAACGTTGTTGCAACTGCTGGAAGGATGAGGAAATCTTAGCTTTAAGCCTATACAAAAGTATGCAACTATATAATTTCTTTATTGAGGTTGGGTGTTTATTTACGTACATTTTCACCAATTACAACAATGTCATATTTTTTGTTATTGAGAATACTTGTAAAGCATCTTTTATGATGACCTGTTTCTATGTAGACAGAAAACTCTTGGACGGCACTCTAATTGCTCAGAGGTTGAAGCTATATTGAAACTAGTGAAGAACCAAACGTGGCTGAATGGGATCCAACAGAGATAACTAGAACTGTTCTTGTTACTGGATTACCTGCATTGGCCCATTAATTTAGTTTAGTTTATTTCATGTAATTATAGATACAAATGTAATTATGTAATTTTTTTTCCTTTGATGTCTTGATGATGGAATGATATGTTTTAATGTTCACAAGCCGTATTTTGAAACTGCCGCTAATAGGGGGAAAGAAACAGAAAAACAGAGCCCAAATTCGGCCCAAAATAAAAATTGGTCCTTCAAGCCCAAATATGGAACCGGAAATTCCGGATTTCGTTTCCAGTGAGTACCGGAACCGGAATCGAAACAGGAATGGCCCATTTTGGTTCTATCTATTCTGATACTCAATAAATTCGTACTCAAGGCCACGACGATACCTTGCATGCACCCACGAGGGCCACGATCAAACGAATATACCGGCCACAATGTCTATAAAAGGGAAAACAAACACCCCAGGAGAGGCAGTACATCCAAAAAATGGCAACAAAAAGTTAGAAAACTGCCTTACTACAGATGAAGGAGAACAATCAGCTCCCATACCTCCCCCTCGATGTTCTCATCATCATCGCCAGCTATGTGGCGAAACGCAACGTCAACGACTAGAAACGGTTCAAGTTGGTGTCTCAGGAATTCCATCGTGCATCCTCTAACAAATTGTCCTTCAAAAGGATGAATCTGGAGGATTACTCCACTCCCTGGTTGCCAACCCTCACTTGGCACAAGGTCAAGCGATATTGTCGTGAAGCAGGAAACCCTTACGAGGTATTTATAGAAGCAACCCGACATCTCCGAGAAGAAGGAATAACCTCCCTGGTCATCGACAAATTGAGAGCATCAGCCTCGGAAGGACACAAATAAGCACGCTTCTTCTTGGCCATCCTATACCATGCTGCAAAAGAAGAGACATTCTGAACACAAGCCCGAGATATAATCTGGCATTTAAGGATACAGCTCAAGAGTAAAAGGGATCCAGATATTGACAAGCATCATGTGAGGGTGGCTTACACACCACGTTGGGTATGGCGGATTGATTTTCTATGTGGAAAATTACGTCCCTTGCGCAGATGGCTATAACCCTCCTTGCATGGCGGACCGTGGAAGAAAAGGCCAGAAGAAAGACCTCTGTAAGATGTGTTACGTAAATTGGGTGTTCAAACACCTTCATGAGTACATGTCAAGGTAATGGCCTGGTCCAAATGCTTTGTTCCCATTCCAATAATTAATAAAATTAACTTTTATTTCATAAAAGTTCCTTTTATTCTTTGCGGCATGGGACAAAATATTCTAATACGAACCAAGTCAATTAGTCACAACATTGCCGAAGAGATGACGTTGTCAAAAACGAACCAACATCACTGTAATGCATATCGATCATGAGTAGGAGCCATGTTTGGCTCTACTACTCAAATCAAATAGTTAATCTGACATACATAATCTCAAGCCGTCGGATGCCATAAAGCTGCCATCATAAATGCCTGGACTATTCCGAAGCATGGTAAAATGATACACATTAACTCGGATAATCGCCAGAAGGCCACGCGTATCAGAGCCTCAAAGGTCTAAAGCTGCAACATTGAAGACAATGCACTATATGAAGCATGGCGAAGCGACGCAAGGCTACGCCTGAAATAGCAAAGGTGCCGATATTGGCCATGTGTTGCTGCAAAAGATTATTAGCCGGGGCGTCGTGTATCGGAAATGGCCGCATTTAATGCTACGTGTTATTCAAGGCACGTGAAGAGATAACCACCCACGATCATTCATAAAATTTTAAGTGATGACGTGTCGGCCGCGGATGGGAATGGTTGAAGCACTAGGAATCGAAAAATGAGGAACCAAAGGGAAATGCAATTTGAAAAAACGAAGAAACGACGCACTAGAAATCGAACGATTTTTCCCTAATGATCTGAAAAGATAACCGCCAAGCATAATACAAATATAAAAGGAGAGAATATCATGACCAAAAAGGGGGAGAAGAAAAGAAAACCCGCAAAAAATGGCAAAGAAAATAAGGATGCAATCATCAAAGCGAAGCCCTCGAGCCCTATTTGAAGAACTATGGTCCGAAATGATAAGCAAGGTTGTCCATGATAAACCAAGGGAATGGCAAGGTCTCTGCCTTGTATCTAGGCAATTCTATCACGCAGCTCGTGAACTTGCGGTGTAACGAAGATTAAAGATCGAAGATATACCACCTTTATATCATCTGATTGAGGCATGGAGAATGGGGGGACACTGATAATACCAATACTGAATTAGGTTTGACCCAAACTGATTTGGACTGAAAAATATGATTACATCCTTGTTAAGGCCCAGCGGTAGCCAAGCCCATACCGCATTAAATCCAGATAAAAAGAAACTGTTGTACGTGTCATGAACAGTTATCTAAGGCAAGCCTACCGTTAAATCTGACGTGTCATGAACAATACAACCTGTGGTGAGCAATAATTCCACAATCTCTATGTTCTTGTAGCGAGAGCGAGTAACCGTTATGGAGATGTGAGAAGAGCGTATTGCGGAGCACAACCTTATAGGGATAACTTCCTGCTAAAGTTTCCGTCCAAAAGGAAAGAGAGGAACGTGAGAGAAACACTATAAAAGGAAAAGCTATCAATGAGAACAGGTAAGTGATTTCCGAGAAATTGAGGAATAAAATTCGAGTGAACCAGAAACTAACTTAAGCTTCGGAGGCTCCACACCCCGGTGCCTAGGGACCTTTGTTGTTTTACAGGGAAAGGATACGCGAAGATCGAGACGCATTTTCTCTGACGTGTTGACCATAAACCAACTGATTCATCAGTTGTAGTGCTGGCTATCTTGTAAAGATTGGAGGAATGGAAAAATGAAAAGTTGCAGAACGCAGAGGAAGAGAAAGATGGAAATTCAATTGTATTTCATTCGACAGACAAATATTTTGTACAGTGTATCATATCTACAAGAAAGAATATTCTAATCAGATTACAATTTCTCTATAATGCCCCTAACTAATTGACACATCAACGCCGACTATTTTGTCATAAGGCTGTGTGGATGGAATCTTCTCGATCTTTTGCCGTTTCCTTTGTGTGCTGTAACATATTTGAAAAATTCACGCTTTAGGCGCAATTGACATTCAGGGGATGCATATGTGTTTTCCTCTGTTTGAAACTCTTTCAACAAAATAAATAAAGGACAAATAAATCAAACTCCACCATAAGCGCCACTCGAAATCTACGAAAAATAAAAAGGTTATTCGGACACTAGCAAACATCTTTATGACAACTGATGTAATGATCCAAATAACCTTACTCATACCTGCTCCATGTAGTAGCAACCTCAAAACCCTGAAGTTCTTCTTATAGACTCTTCACAAACAATCTCATTCTTGAATATCAGAACTCTGGCAGCTAAACTTCTTCATCACTCTTAAGGCTTCACAACAGAAGATTAGTTTCAAGCTGATTAGAAGAGAGAAAAAAACTAGTAATTTAGATATGAAATCTCAAAAGTGTTTTTCCTCTTTCAAATAGGGGCTCAAATAAACGGCCTCCTTACATGGAGTAAAATTTTCTTTTTGGACATATAGGAAATATTATAATGCCTTTGCACTCTAGATTTAGGTATCACAAGTATTTAAAGTTGTTATACAATCCTATCAGGACTCGAGAAAATCATGTTTATTTGCTTATCCTTATCTAGCAATACAATCTCATTAGAAATCGAGAAGATCATGTTTGTCAAGATTTTTAAACTGGTCTTGAGTATCACAAATGCTTATCCTTACCAATGCAATCTTATCAATGCTTATGAAATCTCATCAAAACTCAAGAAGATCATGCTTATCCTCTTGAACACTTAGACTCAAACTTATTTGATAAAAAATTACAACTCAATTTGGACTTAATTAGTCAACAGAATTTAGCCAATACTAAAATACACTAACAATATCTGGGTCATCAACTTCATCCTCAATAATGAGCTTGTCTTTGCTGAGAAAGAGGTCTTGTAGGTTGTATGGCCCGACAGAGGAAGGAGGTCCATTCCAGAGAGCCTTGGCAAGTTGCTGATGGAGTTTCTCTGTTGGATGGACAGAATCCCACCATAAGTAATCGTCAGCACGGTCGCATAACTGGTAATCTGGGATATCCCTTGTGCCCCCACAGGTAAAAATGCCCCCAAAGGGTCCGGTTCCACAACAAGCATTCATTCCATCCTTGAAACCTTACACATTGCAAAAGTTTGTGACTCAGAATTAGATCCCCCATCTGTGTACATTATGCTCTGCAGGTTAGATGCATGGCAGTTCATCTTGATCATGTCATGATAAATGCATCCTGCAGCTTTATGGCCAATATCTTGGTGTTTTTTTTTTTCCTTTTCAAATCAATTCTAAAAGTGGTAGACTTCTGCAAATATGGGGAATTGATACCCGAATAATTCCTCCTAAAAGGGAGGGAGTGCTACTTGAGCCAAGGCAGTAGTTTCTTGAAAAATAATTTATTAAACTGCTTTTATTTTGAATAGAGCCCTGCAGTTGTTTAGGTACAGCTAGCAGACGTACCATACTGAGAATGGTTATTTATTCTGTCGAGGAGCCAATCATAGAAGTTGGAAATGCAGTACTTGAATCCTTTCAATCGATGCTCAAGACTTGTCAGGACAAGTTTTAAGGCGTTATTATGTGCTTGTGCGAGTGCACATGCCTCTTCAAAGCATCCACCGTCGGTGTCGGCCTTGTGGTTTAGAGCTCTTAAGGCTGGCAAGCAACCTAGTGGTGACAAGCTCAGAAAGCCAAATTTTCTACCTCCTTTCTCATACAGCACCTGGATGAATTAATTGAAGACATGAGGAGAAATATCTGACCAGTTAAAAAACATCAACTTAACCTGCCATGTTTTGCTCTAATTTTTCGTTCATAATTCAAAAGGCTTACCAGAATTGTCTTAGTCAAGTTCCCAATCACCATACCAACGTACTGTTCATGGCTATAATCTTCCTGCATCTTCGGATTACGCAGATAACCACCCATGTAATCATTGCTTCCGATGCTAATGAAGTAAACAGCTTCTGAGATAAGCTCCCTCGCTCTCGCCTCTCCATACTTTTGGGTCAATGACTTCTGAACCTCTTCGAAATTGTTGACTTGTTTCTGAAGATGAATCGCCTAATAACAGCAAGACTTGAACTAGTTGGAAAAAGTCCCAAGAGTCATGGATTGGAATATAACGCAGATTTTGCTAGAAAAACTTCAACGTCTATGGGAATGAATTTGTTACCTGCCCTCGATTGGTTTCCGGGAGGACGCCAGCCCCACCAGAGGCAAAGTTAACACCATCAATGAATTCAGCAGAGGGTTGCAAAAATGGAGGAATAATCGGCAACCCTGCATACTCCGCTGAATGAAGAGCAGAAATTAAGCTTTAATTAGCAAGTTCCTCGGATGTTAAAAGTTCTTACATAACCATTAATATCCAATTTGATTACAGGAAAGAGAATTCCGATCAATACCTACGAAATCCACAACCACACGGCCATTTGAGAAACGTCCTGTTGGTTCTCCAAAATAGCCATTCTGTCCGTATGGCCTGTAATTTGCTCGGTAACCCGGACTGGTGTCGATATAATTATTGTTCCCAGAATCCACAGCGGAGTCTCCAAGAACGAAGAGGGGACTCCTCTTCTGCAGTGGAGCACTACCGCATACCCTGCAGCTAATTGTTAACGCTAGAGTTACACAGATGGAGAAGCAATCGAAGTGGGAAATTGCCCTTGCCATCATGTGGAAGAACTTTGGTTTTTTTTTTTTTTCTCTCTCTCTATAGGACTCAAAGAAGCCACTTGTTTAGAAACTTCGTCATGTTAACAAGTACTTTTCCTAGTAATCATCGGCCAAGAAGTATCTTTTAGTATAGCTCCATTAATTTGGCACATTATTATCTGTTAGATTCCCTGAGCAAAATATTCTCAGTGCATGTAAACTATCGGTTAAGTTTTGACTTAAATGTTTAGCTCCATTAGACAAGGTCGTTTTCACGTCAGAAATTATTAAGATTTTAAATTTGGTGATTTAGTAGATATAAGTAGTAAAATTAAAAAAATACATTAGAATGATTGGAACAAAAATTTGCCTTATTATTTGGATCCTAATTACCGTATAATTAAAGGACTATTTTGCTACAGCTAAGATGAGCATAATTTAATATGAACAGAATTGGGTGCTTTTCATGTTCTTGCTATTCCTGGCACCGTTGATATCCGCTCAGCTGATGCACACTGCGATTTAATTTTTGGAAACCAAAATATAACATTCTAATTGTTGGGAGGCTAAGGTAAAAAATTTTAAAAAATCCATGCACACAGGTCATCGATGGAGATGAGCAAGTACCTTGGGCAAGGGCCAAATTAAGATGGAGGCTATACCCGGCTCAAAAATTTAATGGAATTTTTTTTTTCTTTAACGCTGGCTTCCCAGAAGGTTTCTCTTCCAAAATCTACATTTTCAATTCACCCTTGCTTTGGTTGAACAGTAAGATTAAACACTATTTTATTTTACCCTCCAAAATTTACATCTTGTAATATTGGCTCTTAAAATTGGAGGTCAATCGACTAAATTCCCGGTTGTACAGTTTGGTTTTTACCGAGTCCCTGATTCGTTCTCGAGACAAGTACGGCTCGGTTTGGTTTTTTCTGGAGCTAAATAGACAATTGGTTCTAATTGAAAAAAAGAAGAAGAAACGAACTCCTTTTCTTTTGTATATTGTGTTTTTCTTCGAAATTCAGACTCCTTTTCTTTAGCAGTTTTTTTTTTCTTGATTATTATATTTATTGTTACGATACACACTAATGATGAACAATAAATGAAAATTGAAGAGAGAGAGAGAGAGCGAAATAGAGCAAGAAAATTAAGACAGAGATTTAACGGCAATATGTCTCTTTGAAGTATGTAGCACAATTAATGTAAGAAGTAGTATAAATATGTGGTAGGTGATGTTGAAGGAGGCAATTTAGAAAATACATTCACTCTTTGAAATCAGAATTTGGTTGAGCTTTGCTCCCTTTATCTTCCTTTTCTCGTTGTGAGTTGTGTTTTCAAATTCTCTCTTTGTCTATCTTTTTCCTTTCCTTATCAAACAAACTCCACCTTAGTGAATATTATCCCTTAGGAGAAAATCAAAGAATTTTGGCCTCCACCCGGAACTAATAAGTTAGGGAGACCTCCTCTCTCTAGCACTTGGAGATATTTATCAAGTCCAAGCAATGGTTGAACTTCTCTGTGATAACTGGCTTAGTCAACATGTCTGCTGCATTCTGAGTGGTGTGAACTTTCTTTAGCAATAATTCACCAGAAACAACCAACTCTCTGATCTTGTAAAATCTCACATCAATATGCCAGCGCTTGATTCTTGCATGATACACCTAGTTCTTAGC
The DNA here is from genome assembly GCA_003952965.2 of Morella rubra. Taxonomy (NCBI): domain Eukaryota; kingdom Viridiplantae; phylum Streptophyta; class Magnoliopsida; order Fagales; family Myricaceae; genus Morella; species Morella rubra. Next base: position 21,690,676 of record CM025855.1, read on the forward strand.
CATATAAATGACACTCTGACTATCACAATGCAACTGAACTCCACTTTCTTAAACACTTAGCTCCATGACTAGATTGGTAAGCTGCAAATTTTCCTTAGAAGCCTCAACGACTGCCATGTATTCTGCCTCAATTGTGAACAATGCAACAACAGACTGAATCACGGACCTCCAACAAATAGGTCCTCTTACAAAAGTAAACACATAACCTGTGTTCGTTCTTCTGCTATCCAAGTATTAGCATAATCAGCATCCACATATCCCACAACTGATAGATCACTTTGCCGTCTTCCAAACATAATGCCATAATTCGTAGTACCTCTCAAATATTTGAAAATTCACTTGACTACATCTCAATGGTGTCTCCTTGGAGTTGTCATATACTTGCTCTCCATGCTGACTAGTGACTACATGAGCCAAATCTGGCTTTGTACATACCATGGCATACATTAGACACCCCATTGCACTGGCATATGGGACTTTTGACATGTCTTCAGTTTCTTCAACTGTCTTCGGACATTGCGATGTAGTCAAACATAAATGATTAGCCAAATGTGTACTGATCGATTTTGCATTCCCCATGCTGAACCTTTCCAACACCTTCTCCTTCATGTCAAATTATCTATGCTAAATTATAACACGTGTCCCTGTGGTATCAACTTTCCTAGAAATGTTCCTAGGGTTCATTTTTTTTCCCTTTGTTCTAATGGTTTAACCTGTTTCCCATATATGCCCTTCCATCCATAACCTGACAAAAAGTGCTGACCTGTTCAACCCATCCACGCCATGTCCAATAATAATAGAACACGTGTCCATTTTGCTGATTGGGTGCATCTCCTTTGCCATTGTACATGCCATGCTAGCAACACAAATTGAAGTGACATTTTTGCCCCTGCCATGTCATTTAAAATTTTTCACAGTAAAAAATGGCCATTAACGTATTCTCCCATGTTTTCCACAAATTTCAGCGCAAAAACCCTAGCTCCCACTCTTTCCCCAAATCAAGCAAACCACATCTTCCAAGAATTGTAGACCTCTTCGTCCATGTCATCTGCTTCATCTGTGAGCAGGCAATGGTGCAACAAACATTTTGGACATGGTGCTCCAATTGCAATATGCAATTTCAATATTACCGAATAAATTGGTGCACTGTCAAAGTTGCTCCAAAGGGTTCCTTGCCCATGTCATGGGTACTCATGTACCAGTAAAAAAAATTTGGTGTCGATTTCCCAATCATAAATTTGGTTCTAGGGCCTCAGAAATGTAACCTTACATGTTGATGTTAGAAAAGCCTTCCAGTATGAGATTTCTAGATTGATCTGTCGGTTTAGATCCATCATCAATGGTAGGAAACTCTGTTGGATGGATGAAAGAAGGTATCAAAGTGCCTAAGTTTGATGGACATAATTCTGGAAATCTAAATCTTCAAGGCAAAAACAACATGCTTCATACAAGCAAAATCTTATTGATGATCATAATTATGTGGTTCCTCCAAAACATAACTGCAGATCATTCAATGGTAGTGATGTGAAGAAGAATGTATCAGTTGTGGGTAGTGGTGTATATTGCAATGATAAATCAGCTAGTTATGCTGCTAACAATGGACACATGTTCTATTATTATTGGACGTGTTGTGGACGAGTTGAACATGTCATCAATTTCCGTCAAGTTATGGATGGAAATTGGGTTGACAAAAATTGGATGGAAGGGCATATATGGGAAACAGGTTAAACCACAGGGATAGAGGGAAAAAAATGAACCCTAAGGACATTTCTAGGAAAAATTGATACCATAGGGACACGTGTTATAATTTAACCAATTATCTACTCAACAAGGTGTTCAGCTTGTTGACTTCCTTTATATTCTTAGCCATAATAAGCATATCATCCACATACAATAACAAAAAAATTAATGAATCATCATCATGGCTTTTAACATACACACAATAATCACACTCACATCTTTGATAATCAATTTTGATAATGTAGGAGTGAAATCGCTTGTATCATTGCCTTGAAAATTGCTTTAATCCATAAAGTGACTTCTTCAATTTATAGATCAAGTTGTCATGTCCAGGTTGACTAAACCTTTCTGGTTGCTTTTATGTAAATCTGCTCTTCTAAATCGCCATATAGAAAAGATGTCTTCACATTAATCTGCTCCAAAGTCATGTCATAGTGAGCTACCAACGCCGACACTACCCTGATAGAAGTGTTCCTAACAATCGGGGAGAAAATCTCAACATAATCATCCCCTTTCCTTTGTGATTAACCATTTGCTACCAAGCAAGCCTTGTACTTTTCCCCCTCTTTTTCTAATACTGCTTCTTTCTTCTTGAACACTTACTTACACCCTATCGCCCTCTTCCCCTCAGGAAGCTCCACCAAGTCCTACGTCTAATTCTTATGCAATGACTCCATCTCCTTGACCATATAACACCCATCCATCTACTTTCTTCTTGGGCTAGTAATTGCCTCCTGAAAAGTGTTAGGATCTCTGCTACTAATGACAAGATGTTACGCCCCTTGCTCGTACTGACCCCTAAGCTCTCTTTATAGGAATAGAATGCACAGATGGCGGGTTACTATACGAAAATAATCTTGATGTTTAAGACTAATTTGCCCTTGGGAAAATCTAGCTGAAGACTTACATAAAATATTGGGTAAATGTATTGGTTACAAAATAATTGAAGCTTTACTACTGGTTTTTAAAAGATTGAGTTGCCTTACAAGTAATTAAACTATTTTAGGAAAAGAGTGAAAAATTAAGATAAAAATAAGGGAAATTGAATATTTGGTCAATAGGTTTTACCACCTTTTAGAAAATAGTCACTAGGATTATTTTTTTAATTTTATTTTTCAGTCACTGAGTCCTTATCATTGTAACTATTTACTCATTCCGTCATTATTCTGTCAACCCCTTTAACAAAACTCCCTAACACGTTAGCAGCCTCCATCACCTGACCCCCATTTTTCCACATCAGCAACCCAGTCATCGAATCATCTCAGCCCAAACGACTTCGTTTAATCACTCCCTCATCTCACAAAACAACACACAACTTAGTAAAAGAACAAGGAAATATCAACACCCTAAACGCATCATGATGTTCATACTATCTTCACCATTTTCCAGCGGCTTGTTCTATACAATAAGTGGAGAGAATTATAGTTCTTTAGATATAGAAGTTGATCCACTGGTTAATTCTTTGTTAGAAACCCCACAGTCTGAGGATCTAGACCACCAAATTGAATTAGAAATCGATTGGAGGAGTCCATACTTGGAAGAAGCTCTCGATCCCACACAGTTATTTCCAATCTAAGTCTACCACTACTACTAACTACTATTCATAAAATTGAAAATGTGAAAATCTCATTTCTTTTTTCCCAAATGGGTGTCTGATTCTAAAGCCAAAAGCCATACAATTAAGTTTTGCTCACCAATTACAAACTCATAAAAGCAGTTGGCTATTAGGTGAGTGGAAGGAACAAAACCATACGAAATATAATGAAACAAGCCCCCGGAAATGGTGAAGATAGTATGAACACCATGATGCATCTAGGGTGTTGATATTTCCTTGTTCTTTTTAACTAAGCAGGGTGTGGTTTTGTGAGATGAGGGAGTGATTAAACAAAGTCGTTTGGCCTGAGATGATTCTGTGATTGGGTTGTTGACGTGGAAAAAAAATGAGAGTGAGGTGGTGGAGGCTGCTGACGTGTTCGAGAGTTTTGTTTAACGGAACAATGACGGAAGGAGTAAATAGTTACAAGGATAAGGACTCAGTGACTGGAAAAAAAAAAAAAAAAATAATCCTAGTGACTATTTTGTAAAAGGTGGTAAAACCTAGTGACCAAATATTCAATTTTCCTAAATAAAATCTGAATTTTTATACACTACGATGGTAAAAACGTCCTTCTTGAGGACTACAATAAAAAAATGGCTAGTTTTACAATAATGTGAGCGCATTATAGCTCATTGAGCCTATACAACCATGATATATATACCCCTGGGGTATTACTTTATTGTAAATATGACCCTGTGATAAAAAAAAATTTGATTTATACCTCTGGGGTGTAAGTTTAATCAAATATATACTCCTCCGTCCCCTCTCCATCTAATAATTTAATGACATGTGATGATGTGGCTCACAGGTAGACACGTGGACCAATATTTTTTGGACACGTGTCTTTGTGCCACCTATACTGTCACGTCATATTAAAGAAAAAATAAAAATAAAATAGTTTGAAACACGTTAGATTAAAAAAAAAAATACAAAGTCAAATGGTTTGAAACATGTGAGATTAATGAAATAAAAAATAAAAATAAAAAAACGTAAAAAGTAAAACTTAGATACGGTTAGCTGAATGACAATGTTCAGCTTACCAAAAGTCTCCCATTTTCTCTCGTTCTTACCCATTCTCCCTCTTCAAAAATTTTCCCTTGATCTCCTTTTCCCCCAATCTCTCCCATTCAATACCAAGAACCCTAAATGCCCCAATGAACAAAATCGATGTCAATGCCAAGCATAGCCCAATGCACTCAGCTTCCTAGTCTTCTTCCCACCGATCTAGTATTTTCCAACGTGGGGTGGTCTCCAAGTGCAACAGTGGTCAACAGGCCTACGCTGTGAGTTGCAAATATGGTCTTGGAGCATGCCTGAGGACATTGCTAACTGATGGTAACCCAGGATTGCAATTTTATGGTTGTCCCATGTATAGTGGCAAGAGTGTAAGTTTGATCCCTTTCTGTGTTGAAAAGATGTACACCGATAACATTATTGGTTTGTTGTTTCTTTACTTTGGGGTCCTGACCTCTACGGTCTGTTCCAAGACAGCTTCCCCAGATGGCATGTGGTCTTCATCCCTAGTTGTAGTTCTTATTGCTTATTGATATTTTGATTGTGATCAATCTTGGAGATGTTATTTGCCTTTTCATTTGATTTTCATTTGTGGTAATTTCCTACGCAGAAATAATTGCTTCCGTTGAAATCATTGCGCCTTTTTTGTATTCAAGTTGATCATTGGTGGGTAAGGAAAGTATGTCGGACAATAATAGTGGCCTATCTATTCATAAAAAAAAAAAAAAAATATGAAGTATCATAGTTTCTTCTTATTATATAGAAATATTATGCGCTATGTTGGTTGAAGTTGGAAGAAAATGTAATGAATAATCAATTTTGAAGTGTGTGTTTCATTTCTCTATTGTTGCGATGGATATTTACAACTATTTTTTTTTTTTTATATTGTTTCCTGATTGAAGGGAGAAGCCTGAACCTTATATCTTCAAATATACAAACTTTTGGGTTTTGTATAAAACCTGAGTATTTTTCTTTAGGAATCACACTGCTAGGCAATCGGTGTTTCTAACCAATATATTCATAACTAACATGTACATCTTTTCAACACAACTAGAGATGACCAACATAAGTAGATGGGCATTAAGCCAACAAAGCTAGGAGATAAGCTAAGCATGCTAGGGCATTAAGCTTGGGGCAGAAGGTTGTTTAGCTAAATTTTGGAGATGTTCCAAGCTAAGCATGCTTGGTTTAATTAGTTGGCTGGCAATAGAGAACTAGGGTTTTCTCATCGCTGAAATAGGAATAGGGATCGTCCATTTGATTGAACATTTGATTAGTTATCTTGTATAGATCAAATAAGGTTTAAAGTGAATATCTATGAATGAAATAGTTTATTGAATTTTCGCGTGAGAGTAGAAACGTTTAAGATATTTACTTTACTAATATACTTTTGTTCGCTGAGTTAAATGAAGGGAACTTTATTGACAGGATAGAGAGTTACCATACAAGTAACCATAAACACTTCCATTAGGGATGTGTCAATTTGAGCAGATTGAGCAGGTTAGAGAAGGAGTAACAATAACAAGCATGTGTCAGTTTTCTACTATTTACTTGTTCTAAGGATTTTGTTCTGATTACCCAAGCAGCCAAGATATAATTTATTCAATTTTCTTTATTCTTTATTTTCATGGCAGTAGCCTAACAGATTTTGTATGTTACATGATTTTCTGTATTCTTTGGAATTGGTTATGTGATGAAATTTTTTATATTCTTTGGAAATATCAGTGAGCTTACAAGTTCTTTATTTCTCATCAGTCAGGTTGTAATTTCTTCCAGTGGGTCCATCCACTAACTTGTCCAGGCGGTTGAGAGTTTTTACCTCCATCAAGAAGATGAAGAAGTTGGAAGCTGACCAACACAAACTCAAGGAGAAAGAGAAGCACATGACATACTATTTGCTTGGTCTTGGGTACTAACAATTGGAATAGGTTTATACCTCTATAAGCCATGCATATCAGTTGACGAGTCTGTGTAATGGGACAACTTGTTGTTGTCTAGTAGTAGGTTTTAGGAGAATGGTTGGGTACTCTGTTTAGCACTTTTGTGTAATGGGACAGCTTGTAGTTTTGTAAAATACAATCTAACAATTATTATGTTCTGTCAAAACAGTTTGTAAAATGCAAATTGACAATTATTCAGATTTTTCAAAATAATTTATAAAATGCACCCTATGGAAGTCTTTTGTTTTGTCCAAATACACAACCCATCAATTATATTCAGAAGTAAAAAAAACACAAAACCAAATAGCACCTAACCTATCAAGCAATATGTAATCACAATCCTGTGTTCGTGGAAAGCAAAAAACAGTACATAACCAAATATTTTCTTCAATTCATCAAAGTTATGAAGAAACAACATAATGACACATGGGTACATACATTGTTCAATCTACATAATTACATATTTTTTTTTTAGGAGCGATCAACGCTCATTAAAAAAATATACACATAACCACCATAACACAACCAGTACAATATCATCACAACCCAACCACTCTAAAACTTGCACAAAACCTCAATATCCAACTACTCCAAAAAACTTCACAGAACCACCAAAACCCAACCAAGCTAAAAAGCTGTCCAGAACATTTAGAATTCCATCATTGAGTGGCTGTGCTCTTTTGACGCCTTTAGCACTCCTACTTGAAGCGTGTTTTGGTTCGGCTCCATCGATACCCGCTTCTCTTCGCTGCGTTCATAAACAAATTTAGAATTATGAGTTGCCCAATCTGTCAAATCAAATCAATCAACTCAAGAGGAGATTTATTACCCGACTCCCATGAGTGTTGGTGGTAGTGCTCTCTTGGTCAGAACGAGGAGGAAGCTGAATCATACCACGGGTCCTGGTGGTAGGGCATGAATGGTCCATAGCAGCTGCTTGACTCGTACTAGATGTGCCCTTTCCATCAGGACGTAGGGATGACACAATTTAAATATAAAGAAACTTCTTATTACTGGGAAACAGTTTGAATCACAGTTGTTTGAGAATTAGAACTGTAAATAAGGAGACGAACAAAACTAGTATGTAATATGGTCTCTCTACACGTGGCGGGAGGCTGTGGCACCGTTGATGTGCTTGCACCATCCTAAACAAAAAAAATAGATATTACTTGTTTAGTTATTAATATATATATATATATATGCAATTATTAGATACAAATATTACAATTTCTTACATTTCTTGTAGTACGATTTTTGGGGATACTTCCGTTCCCCGGGCTTCAGTGGCAACTTACATCTCCTTGCGTTATGACCAACGGTTCTACACCTCCCGCACTTGGTTATGTAACCACGTCTCAACACCTATCCTAAAGGTGGTAGCTCATCCTCTGGCCTACGCCTTGACATCTTGGAACGTCCTGCTCTTACACTTACATGGGGTGGAAGTGTTGGGGGATTTGCTTCTATGTGTGGCCATGCTGCCGGACCCGGCGTTGCTTCTATAGATAATTGGTACGCTCGTCGATAAGCTTCAAAGTGATAATAGCTATCTATAAACTCTTCTGGCACCCTACAGGAGAAATATATGGCAGAGACGACATGTGCACAAGGAATGACATTCAACTACCACCTCCCACATGTGTAAGTTCTTACTGGAATATTCACCACCCTTCTTTCCTCAGTATGGTGGTCCACCTTAAACTCCATGCCATTCCCTTATTTACATATGAAATGGCTTCTAAACTCCTTATTCTTCTCTAGCTTTTCTTGTATTCGTGGGCAAATGTTGAAAGTTGCATTCTGAAGCCCATCTCGCTTCTGGCGAAAGCGATTCAGCAACATCTGTCTAATGATCTCTAACATACTCATCAATGGCTTATATCTTGCTTCAAGTACCCAAGCGTTGAATGACTCCGTAATGTAATTTAGAAGCATATCACTCTTACAATGCGTAGAGAAAACATCTCGAGACCACGCATATAAGAGTTAATGACATTAATAAAAGTAGGCAACATAAACAATAAATAAGAACATAATTTATTCATTACGAAAATAAAGTGTATCGGGATCATGCCTTGGGAGGAATTTCGGAGAGATAAAAGTGTGCATCCATGTTCAACGCTTCTATTTCTTTCATGTGTTTCTCAAAATCCACAACATTGGTGGCTTTCGCACACTTTCATAGCATCTCTTTGTATGCTTGTCCCTTCCATCCATGTGATTTCATGTTTGCATGCAAGTGCTTAATACAATATTGATGCTCCGTTGATGGTAGTAGAATGTCAAATGCATCAAGCAACCCTTACGAAAATTGTGAAAAAATCAATTGTGTTAGTTATAGAATGCATATGACTTGAAAGCTATTTATGACTCGGTATAGCCATACCTTTTGACGGTCGGATATAAACACCTATCGACAAGTATCAAATGTACCAACATCATCAAGTAATGTGTCAAGAAACCAAACCCATGAAGCACAATACTCGTTCTCACAAACCGCATATACGATAGGGAATATATCCTCGTTCGTGTCCTTTGCCACCACACAGAAAATTTGAACATCGTATGGTCCTTTTAAATGACAAGCATCGACCGATATAACGGGTCTACACCTGGTCAAAAACCTCGTTCTACATGCATTGAGATGCACATATAAGTGTTTGAATAAAGCATGATCTCTACGAACAATTGCCGCACTCCCAGGATTCCATTATGCGATCACAGCTGCGTAATCATAGCACTGCTTATTCTACTCTACATGTTTCCCGTTAATCATTTGCAAGGCTATCTTCAATGCCCGATATGCCTTGAACTTTAAGACACCCACCATTCAATCTCTTTTAATCTATTTAATAAGTGCGATGATGGTCAAATTGGGAGTGTTTCTGATCTTTTCCAAATATTGAATGGTTATCCATTTTGCAGTCACAACGGCATTGATGTAATGGGTATCGCACTGGTGTCTTGATGTCATAGTCTTAATTTGGAATCCACCCCCTTCATTTTGAATCAAGCAATTAATTCTCCAATTGCAGCATGGTGCCTTACACTTGGATGTCGTGCATAACCAATTAGATTTGACATAACTGAACGCGAAACCATTTTGAATGTAAAATTGTTAAAGGGCTCTCTCGAAAAGGTTTAAGTCTCTAAATTGAAATCTACAACTGCAGAAAATTAACTTACCAATGATCCTGAGAATTCTTTAATAATTTCCAAGTTCTTATCGATCTCACAATCTTGAGAATTCCACAATAGCAACCCAAGTGTTCTGCCTCCTTCCTCTCCACACTCACAATTGCGTAGGGTTTTTTGAGTTTTGATGGCCAACTCTCAAACTAACCATTAGGGTAGACTATCTCATAGCTATCCTTATATATGAAAACCCTAACTATGATAGTGCGTGAGATTGTTAGAGATATCAGATCTCGGCCGTAGGATCACATGGAAAAACTCTTTTTCCATTAACTCTCTTATATTTTTTTATTCCAAATTTTAGGCTTCTACTAATTGTAATCATGTCCATCAACATATTACAATTCACTTCCAAGAATTTGAGATTGATTTGTGAAATCCCTTTTGCTAACAATTATAATCATTTATTTATCCTTCCACCACACAATATTCAATATAAGCTAATAGGACCAAACTATTATCATTGATAAAATCTCTAACTTATATAATTCTTAATTTTATAATCTGTAACTCGTTAGACTCTCAAATTGTTTCTAAAACAATTTCACAAATAAAAATAAAAATAATATATTAATTTTGAAATTTTTTTTCACAAAATTCCTCTGGCCAGAGATTTCTTTTCTTAAGTCCAACCCTATACAGATATACTTGAATATACTATCTCTCAAAGAGACTGGTGGATTCCTTATTGAGCATTTATACAAACTCATTTATCATACACAAGACCCAATTGTCTGGAATATTTGACCTAAAAGATCATCACCAAATGACTTGATCAGAGTACAAGTACACAATAAACAAATCTATACAACCTCTCAGGTCTAAGGATAACATAAACAAATTGTGCTGAATACCTTCTCAACATCAACGATCACTTCCAGAAGGTATCCATATTTGATCTCGTTCAATGCATGTACTCTTACAGTGCACCTACTCGTTTGCTTAAGGTCACCACCTCGATGACTGAGTACATCATCCTTTTTAATAGAGGCACAATGAGCATAGACCTATTGTACATAAATATGTACCTTGGTCTAGAACAAAACATCAAGTACAAGGAACCGAAAAGTCATACTCTCCACCTTTGATTCATTAATCATCGACATGACTTTTCTACAGTATCACGCAATAATAACCATGTAACATCTTGTGTTATAATATATTACCCAATATAATAAATACAAACACATTGTATCTAAATAAAAATTAGGAAAATTGACATTTTAGTCCCTAGGTTTATACCCTTTTGCAAAATGATCCCTCAGAATCAAAATTCAAATCTAAGGCCCTCATACTTAATGCCTTTGACAGAGAAGCCTTTCCGTTAGGCTTCCGTCCATCAGCTTAACGGAAGGGCAATCCACACCAGTAGAGACACCACGTGGCAACCCTTATGCCAGCTCAGCTCATTCTTTAAAATCCCACATGGCACATAAGGCAAAACGGCGTCGCCCAATTGAAGAATTTATTTTTCCTTTCATTTCTCTCAACTGAATTCGTGCAGGTTTAATGAATTATTCAAGCCGATACCTAATCCTTTGAATATCACAAGCCACAGCGCACAAAATTTCCCCCAAATCATCTCTGGCGATTTTTTTGTGAACCCTAGACTACCTTTATTTGCAGCAATGGTGGAGTGAAGTGGCAGCGGTGGTGGAGCTAAGTAGTTGCAGCGGTGGTTGAACTTCTAAATGTCAGAGAAAAGGTCACTATTTCCTCCTAGATTGCCGTCGCATTTCAGTTCTGCAATTATTTTCCCTCTCTCGCAACGATTATCTGCCATATTTACTTTTTTTTCACAATGTGTTGTTTTGTGAATATTTATGAAATGCGGCCAGCAAGATTTGTATATGTCATTTTTTCCAGAGTTCGGAGATTACAACAACATGAGCTGGGACTAAGAGCAGACAATATGTTTGATGGCAGCACTTTTTTCATTCTCACTAAAGTCTGTTCCCTCTAATGTTCTACCCTTCGAAAGTGAAATTTTTAAAGAAATTAGCTTTGATGGCCCGTAAATAAATTACACAGCTAAAAATTTTGCCTTAGCTTCCCTCTTTTGAATGTTGCTTCCTAACCTTGTGCTGGTTCTTTATCCATCAAGTGCTTTAAGCCAAGCTCGGCACACAAAACGGCAATTGAAGAATTTATTTTTCCTTTCATTTCTCTCAACTGAATCGCGTCGTGCAGGTTTAATGAATTATTCATGGTCTTCTCTTCAGCCGATACCTAATCCTTTGAATATCACAAGCCACAGCGCACAAAATTTCCCCCAAATCATCTCTGGCGATTTTTTTGTGAACCCTAGACTACCTTTATTTGCAGCAATGGTGGAGTGAAGTGGCAGCGGTGGTGGAGCTAAGTAGTTGCAGCGGTGGTTGAACTTCTAAATGTCAGAGAAAAGGTCACTATTTCCTCCTAGATTGCCGTCGCATTTTAGTTCTGCAATTATTTTCCCTCTCTCGCAACGATTATCTGCCATATTTACTTTCTTTTTCACAATGTGTTGTTTTGTGAATATTTATGAAATGCGGCCAGCAAGATTTGTATATGTCATTTTTTCCAGAGTTCGGAGATTACAACAACATGAGCTGGGACTAAGAGTTGGTAAGTAAATATGGCAGACAATATGTTTGATGGCAGCACTTTTTTCATTCTCACTAAAGTCTGTTCCCTCTAATGTTCTACCCTTCGAAAGTGAAATTTTTAAAGAAATGGGAATGGTAGCTTTGATGGTCCCGTAAAACAGTTTCTGTTTTTGTTGTCCTATTTGAATTACACAGCTAGTGTGGTTTCCCCCTTTGTCAAAATTTTGATGGTTTTTGAATTATTTTAAGACTTTACTTGCTTCCCTCTTTTGAATGTTGCTTCCTAACCTTGTGCTTTTCTGTTCTTTATCCATCAAGTGCTTCCAATCCAATAATTAACACCAAATGATCATGCATATGAATACTGTTATAAGGAATGAACTTCTGTCTTTTAGTATATTATTTCCTACAATATAGCATTTGAGTTTTTGTAGAAAAAATTTGAACCATCACATGTCTCATCATAAATGATATTCTTAATGACAAGGTTTTTTTTTTTTTTTTTTTAATCTAAATCCGTGATGTTATATACTATCTATTATGGCATTCTGATTGAATGTTGCTTTTAATTATCTATTCTAGAATTCTGATTGTATTTGGTACGTCTAGTTTCTAGCATTCTGATTGTATACTATCAATTTTATCTTTTGTTTCTGCTTGCTAGGTCTAACCTGTGGTAGGCGAAATCACAGTTTTAGCTGCTCTGCTTTTAGTTATTTCCTTTTAATGCTTAATATCCTTAGCTACTTTGTTTTTGGTGAGGCGGATTTATGTAAACTGATAAGCATGTTTTGGTAAGGCTGTTTTTGTTAAGGTAGATTTAATCTTCAGTTTTCATTATCAATACTGACTAGTCTCAGTTTAATATTTTTTTAATGATTCCTGTTGTGTGAAATATGCTGCTTAGTGCTTAAAATAAACAAGTGATAGATATAAAAGGTCAAGGGCTCTGTTGATATCAATCATGGAAGGAAGGGAAGTTTGTTACTTTGCCATCCTGAATTGACAAGAGTAAGTGGAGTAAGTGCATGTTGGTGATCTTCTAGAATCCTTTTGTTAGGAATGGACAGGAAAAAAAAAGAAAAGCGAAAAATTGCAGCTAGAAAGAGAGTAGAAAAGAGGAAGACCACAAAAGTTGGAAAGGAATCGTGAAGACAAGGATAAGTTGTGCTTGGGCAGTCTTAAAAAAAAAGTTTGGTGTGACAGCCTAGTTTGAAATGAATTCGTCTCTGCAGTGTTTTGCTCTGATAGGTCCTGAACAATCTCATTTTCTCATACGATACCATCTGCCCAAAGTTTGTACTTGGCTCATTAATCTTGCAGGTCTTTCCCTTCCTTTTCGTGTTTTTTCTTCTTGGTTCCTTTTCCTGCTTCTCCATCTTCATTTCTAGAACCTAGCTAGGGCTACAACCTAGCTAGGTGTCAGAAGTTTTCAATATGGCATATAAAACCGAATTGATAATAATGATTTCTGTGATGTAGAGAGATTCACCTAACGAGGAGTCCTCTCTAAACTAAAAACTTCCATTATGGATCTACTGTTTCTAATTTTCTGTTTGAATTGAATTGCACCAATAAGCTATCTTCATTCCCTATTCCGTGATTACAACTTCTATTGATTGTTACTTGTAACTGGCTTACAAAAAAATTTGTTGCAGAAACAATATGATTACTTTTGCTCGATTGTTGGCTGCCATTGTAATTATGGGAACAATGTTGTTGCAGTCATGGAAGTGATTTGTCCCGAGATCCAAAGAACCATTTTGTTGTGTAATTGTAGGGTGTAGGGAGAAATGTAGTTTGTAGTGCCACTTTTATGTATGTAACTATTAATGGCAGGATTGTTGTAAGTGGAAGTGGAAGTGGAAGCCCTTTGTTGTAATGAAATAGAACTGGGATGTTGTTTGTACTTATGATTTATGTAATGAAATTGCACTGATTCCTCCTAATGTCATTCTAAATCAAAGTTACAGTTTCTATCAATATCAATGTAAACCAAATCTGCATCTAGAAAATAGCAAATCTGCATCTACAAAATAACAATTCTGCATTCCACTAATTACCAAATACCAAATATGCATCCCACACAAAATACCAAATATGCATCCCACCAATTACAAAATATCAAATCTGCATTTACAGAATACGAAATCTACATCCCATTAATTACAAAATACCAAATATGCATTCCACCAATTAGAATACACCAAATCTATAATTACAAAACGCCATACCTTCTATTACAAAATATCAAATTTGCATCCTTAAGCCATAATGCCATTTAAATACTGTCAAGTACAAAATACATATTCATAATACCAAATACATATTCAAATACTATAATACCAAATACATATCCAAATACCATAATACAAAATACATATCTATAATACCAAATACCATAATACAAAATACATATCCATAATACCAAATACATGTCCAAATACCAAATACAAACCTGAGACCAAAAGTACCAATACACAAGTCTGTAATTTTGTGACCATATATACATATTTCAAAAAGTTAATCACAATGCAAAACACAACTGCCTGAGGGTCTCTTTAAGTGCAATCAGTGACTCCACTACACATATTTGGTGGATCTTCTGTAGTTGCCCCCTGAGTATCCTACAATACACATAAACGTATTGCTGACTTGGATGATATATTGATATTCAATTCAAATATAAGACATTTATACAAATGAAAGCCACTAGGGTCCTACCAATCCACTGCTTCTATCCTGAGGATGATTCCCTCTAGGTCTTCTTTCCCTTCCCCTTCCCTCTCCAGGACACTTTGCCACCACGATCCTGCATTGTATTTAAGAGATAAATTACTTATATTAGCTAAAAGTAATTTAGCACTTACGCAATAATTAAATTAGCAAATAACCAAATTGATGACATGTTCTTATCGTGCTTCCACCACTACTACCAACTCTTGCAACCCACTTTCTACCCCACAGATGCACTTTCTTCACTAAAATCCAAACAGCAACCTCATCCTCCTCTCGGCTAGTCTAGGGTTCTTTCAACTTTCCTCTTTGCAAATTTTGGGGGACCACAACTGAATGTCGAAAACGCTAAAGTGTTTGACTAAAAAACCCAACTGAGAACGACGTCGTGGCAAATTTGCATGGAAATCAAAGTTGCACGACCTCGTTTCATTAATTCCTTCAACACCTCACTTCATTTCTTCAACATATTTGCTTTTTGGAGTGAAATCACGTTTGCTTATAAACTCACTTCATTTCTTCAACATATTTGATTTTTGAAGTGAATTCACGTTCGCTTAAAAAAGAAGAAGAAGAAGAAGAAAAAGTGAAATCACGTTTTGTACTTGAAGAAATGCGGCACATGTTCAGTTGAGTTATGAAATGAAAAATATTGTTTAGCTTTTGCAGTGCCGTTTAGTTGAGAGAAGTGAAAGGAAATAAATTCTTCAGCTTTTGCGACGCAGTTTTGCCTTATATGCCATGTGAGATTTTAAAGAAAGAGCTGAGCTGGCGTAAGGTGTTGCCATGTGGAGTCTCTACTGATGTGGATTGCCCTTCCGTTAAGCTGATGGATGGAAGCCTAACGGAAGGGCTTCTATGTCAAAGGCATTAAGTATGAGGGCCTTAGATTTGAATTTTGATTCTGAGGGACCATTTTGCCAAAGAGGTATAAACCTAAGGACTAAAATGCCAATTTCCCTAAAAATTATTTAGAATAATGATTTTTAGAGCATACTTGTTACATTTACTCATCCCTGTGCATAAGCTCAGTCTCTTTCCAGATGTAAGGTCCGTCTCATGGAACTCTGAATACTTCGTTCTACTTTGAAGGCCTTCTTCACCTTCATTAACACTCTCACTCATGCTATCTTCAGCCTCAGTAAACTTCTGGGGTGCCTCCTCAATCTCCCTAGCATTCAGTTGCTCCAAACCATGTCATAACATTGTCCCGATCCTTCTTCGTCGTATCCTTATCGTTATTATCATGATAGACCATTGGGTCCTTCCACCCCTAGCTCAACCTCAACCTAATTTTCAACCCCAACCTCATCGTCACCCTTTCCATCCCCAACCCCATCCTCATCCCCATCATCATCATTAAAAACACCCTCACCATTCATATCATACTCACCACCATAAAAACCACCTTCACCCTCACCATCCATATCATACTCGCCACCATAAAAAAAAACTCTCACCCTCACCATCCATATCATACCCAACACCATAATAGTCATCATCCAAATCATCTATCACCTGTGGAATATCTATCGAATGCATGACATACAAGTGCGACTCCTTTTGTCTTGCTGCACCAGAATATCCAGCAAACCTTAGATATCGTCGTCGCTGGTGAGATATGTGAATGGCATCGCCTCATCATGACAAAACTTATAGGCGAATTTCTCAACATTTCTATATCCCATCTTTCTGCTGACAAACTTCTGAAGGACCACTACTGAGAGGTAGTCTAGATCAATGTTGCCTACATGTTCAACCTCGCCTCCAGCATAGACATCCAATGATTGACTTAGCGATCCACCGTGGTGTACATATACATGCGCCATTGCTAAATAACAACGAAAAATAGAAGTTTGTCATCAATACAAATTAAATTTCAGTTAAACAGTTTTGACCAAGAAGTGAATAACATGACAAGTTAATCAGCAGTACATATGTAACTATCTATGTAATTTGAAGTTGAATTATGAAACAACCAATAACGTAAACCAATTCAAATATTATATTAACGTAAGAGAGTAGCGCAGACAAAAACCAAGCACACAAATGGTCCCTACACAAAAGTTTCACATCTCTCTGTGGAGGACATTGGAAAAATCAAGGACTTTCTAGTCATTGCAAATGATGAGGTAACTCACAAAACAAATCTTGATTATTATTATTTTGCTTAATGAACTAACTAATTGAAGTATTTTTTTCACGATTAGATTTAACATTAGGTATATATAAACACATATTCGAAATGCAAATTCTCATTTTTTGTACATATATATATATATAAAGTAACTAATGTCTTAACAGATCACAAGAACTCCACAAAGAGCCATAAGATAAAATATTAATAAAAAGCACGAATGTCAATCTTGGATATAAGACCTGCAAATTGTGAACTTAATATTTAGTGACCAACGTCCTCCACTAACCCAACTACAGAAGTCACTGCCAAACTTAAAAAAAAAACACACAAATGGTCCCTACACAAAAGTTTCACATCTCTCTCTCTCTCTCTATACCGTACTATTAAGATAATCAATTTAGGTCCCCACGTATTGAACTAAACTCGTGATGTGATCAGCTAATGGTTGTAACTTCCAAGCACAGAAATTGCCAAACTAATACAAGGGTAAATCCCAAGATCAAATTCATAGAGAGAATGGAATTAATGCAACCATTAGATATTATATGTAAGCTATTTACAAATAAAGTGGAAGAGTTGGTTTTTGAGGTTTATGGTTCATAATTGAACGAGAAACTAAGAAAATCGAAGAACAATAAATTTAAAAATGGATAGATGCAAGATATTCTAAAGATAATGCGCAGAAAATAAAGTGATGTTCTAAGAGACAAGGAATCAAACACTTGAAATGCAAGTTTCTCCCATGACTGGTTTGATAATGGATTTACCTCTAATTTCTCATCTCTCAACCATTTTCTCATTCCAAGAGATTATGATCGGATAATACAACGATTAGCCCACAATTTTCAATATAATCTGCGATACATAATAGATTGTATAACAAATTTAAGCAATGAAAGAAAACCAACAAAGTCTTGGTACTAGTTCAAGCATCAGTTGTGCCTTTACGTCTATAGCTGATCAAAATCAAGAACAAAGAACCTCCAATCCTTTCTAAAAGTAAAATGAAATACAATCCAACAAGTTAATTAGTAAAGCTTCAGGGAAAAGAAGAAATCCAACCCAAAACAGTCATGGGTTACTCCTTGAATCATAAGCTTAAAATCTAGACTATCGTCTTTGAAATCAAACTTTCCATAACAAATTAAAGCTAGAAATATTCATTAAAGAAACAAAGAAAAGAGAGGAAGACCCAGCAGAAGAAAAGAAGAAGAAAGATAAAGGTGAAGAATGAGAAGATCTGGTCCCCCTTGCTCCTAACGTCCCAACGACTTTCCCCTTTTTCCATCCTCCCTTGCTTGCGTCTCCTAAGCGTTGATCTGCTATCACTTCTTTGGGTGTAATTGCTGCATATTCCTTTCCAGCTCAGCCTTTTAGTTGCTCTTTTTTTGTCTTCCAAAAATACCTTGCAACAATTAAACATAAGCGCTCATAAACTTAAGGGCAAAAAATGTAATAATGGTTCTAGTGGTGAGGGTCACATGTGTTTTTGTTACAACCAGTTGCAATTTAAATGTTTGTAAGTGTAAAATATCAGTTAAGCTCAACTACTAAAATAATATGCATAACTATCTACCAGTGGGTTTAGGGCTACGGGTGAATTTGGGGAAAAATTTCGAAGGGAGAGAATGGGTAAGAACAATGGAAAATGAGAGACTTTTGGTAAACTGAACGTTGTCATTTCTAAGTTTTACTTTTATGTTTTTATGTTTTTTTATTATTTTTATTTCCTTAATCTGATGTGTTTCAAATCATTTTTATTTTTATTTTTTTAATATGACATAGCAGTACAGGTGGCAAAAAGACATGTGTCCACAAAATATTGGTCTACGTGTCTACTTGTGAGCCACGTCATCACATGCCGTTAAATTATGAGATGGAGAGGGGACGAAGGCGTATATATTTGATTAAACTTGCACCCCAGAGGTACAAATCAATCTTTTATTTTTATTTTTATTTTTTTTTTACCATAGGGACATATTTGCAACAAAGTAATGCCACAGAGGTATATATTGCATTTAAGCTTGAAAGAAAGTAGTACTGGAAATAGAATTTGTACTAAGATAATGAAAACTTTTAAAGTAGTAATGATTAAATCCGAGGTTTGGCCAACCTCCTTACATAATGAAGTTAAAGAGAGAAAATACTAAGGTGCATAAGTTCTTCAATGCCTTTACAAGATCCAATGCCTCTCCATATAATAGAGAACAACTGGATTCAGTTAATGCTTGAATACTAACAACCTTCTGTGAATCACGGGGCCCAAAGCTCACTTGTAACAACATTACCACCCCTTAGGCCAATACGTAACATACTTCCCATTTGGGTCTTAAGTTCATAACCATGCCCATCTCAGCCAGCCACCTTGACCCATAGTAGACCACACATGAATTAAGTTTCTCGTATCTTCCAGTAGCTTTTAACACTTTTGTCTTTGAATCAAATCATTTTCCTTTCACCTCTTCATGAACCTTAACTTCCTTCTATTTAGCCATGTGACATTGCCTCTCTCTTCAAAGCACATTGTCCACAAGGTGCAGGAATTGAAGCCTTATAGACACGAGCTTCCTCTAGATAGCATCTTCAAGTTCTTGTCCTGTCTAGTGAATCATAACCTAGGTGATAGGGAGGCTGCCAGATTTGAAACTCGACACTCCAGTATGGCTTGCGGTTCTGTATTGAAGACACCTTGTGAGTTGATTGGAGGTAAAGAGGGGAGTGGTACAATGAACCCTGAGTTTCTTCTTCAACTGTAAAACGTGGAAGATAGGGTGGATCCTAGATGGAGCTGGTAGATTCATTGGTACGCCACCTTCCTGATGCAGGCTGTCACCTAAAAAAGGCCGTAAAAATGAGGGGAGAGCTGCAATGTATGGCGATGAGCCATTGATGACTGATGATATGGTTGTAATCTAAGGTAAACCCATTTGCCCACCTCAAATGACCTTTAAGTTTGTTTTAGATCTGTGTTACGGGTGAGAAAAAATTTCTGGTGAGAACCGAAAATTTTGATTCCAATTCTAATACCAGAATTCTAGTTCTGGCACATATTGGAACCGGAATCGGAAGCCTTTTATAGCTTTTTCGGAACCAAAACCGAAAATTCTAACGAAATTGCTGGAATTTTTCGGTTTCGGCTGCTCTTTTTAAAAAAAAAAAAAAAAAAAAAATTGTTTTAGATAGGGTCCTAATTTAAAAGGAATATGTATTTGAGTCTTTGACTTGGTTAAGTTCTCTTCAGACTCCTTTATGCCGTGAGTCTCCTTTCTACTTTCTCCCATTCCATTTCTCCTGTGTCCCTTTCCCTCTCTGCGTTGCTCTCGTTCTCTCTATCTATATATATCTCTCTCACTATGCAGGTTCAAGCTTCCAGCGGTGATTGTCCAAGTTCAAGCTTCTAGCTGGCGTCACCGTCCAGGTTCAAGCTTCCAGCCACCGTCATCAACAGCTCATCCACACCTCTCGGCTCTCTATCTTACTCTTTGGCCAAAATCTCTCTCTCTCTAACTCTTTGGGATCTCTCGTTGGGCGCCAAATCTCTCTATTAAGCATCTCTAATATCTCTTTGAACCATGTGTTTCAAGGTTTTTGTTTACTTGATTAATGATTTCGGGATCTAAGGATTTGATTGGTTTAGATTGGAGATTTAGGGATTTTTAAATTTTGATTGGTTTGATTGCATAAGTTGGTTGGTTTGATATTTTGATTGGTCTAGATTTAGGGATTGGTTAAAATTTTAGGTATTTAGGAGATTTAATTGTTCATGCATATTGGATTTTGGTATTAGAAATTGGGTATCTGAAATGAAAAGGTGGTGCATTTTATATCCAAGATACCTGCATTTTCTTTTATGTTGTTGGTGACAAAATATAACTAAATAAGTATGATTGCTCACAGATTCGGGTATTCAAATTTCAAAAGGTGGTTTGTTTGATCGTTGAAATTTTATGTTGTTTGGTTTGTTTTATTGTTGAAAAAAATATGGCTAGAAAAATCTAGATACTGAACCGGAATTTTCGGTTACGAATTTTTGAAATTTCAGTTCTGTCCCTATATTTGCCAGAATGGAACCAGAACAAAATTTTGGATTCTAGTGGGTACTGAAACCAGAATGATCCTTTCCGGTTTCATTCGTTCTGATACTCACCCTTAATCTGTGTAGTGCTTCATGTGGGGTTGTGCCATTGAAACATTTTCTTTCAACAACTGAAGTGTTTGGTTGCTAGTACGTAGGACTACATCCACTGATGCCACTTGAGTTGTTCCAACTTCATACGATAATAACTTTGGGGGAATTTGCTCATACAAAACTTTGTAAGGTGTCAATTTTGTTGAAGCATGAAAGTTTGTGTTATACTACCACTCTACAAGAGGCACCCACTGAGACCAATCTTTTGGTTGGTCACCCACAAAACGCCTGAGATACCTGAGATAATTCTCTAGGCATTTATTGACAATCTTTGTCTGACCATCAGTCTAAGGATGGTAAGCCGTGTTGTATGATAATGTTGTGCCATGAGCCTTAAAAAGCTCATTCCAAAATGTGCTGGTAAAAGTAGGGTCATGGTCTGAGATGATCGAGTCTGGTAGTCCATGTAACTTAAAGACAGAGTTCATGAATAATCTAGCTACCGTTGGGGCTATATAGGGGTGTGAGAGAGGCAAGAAGTGAGCATACTTAGATAACCTATCCACCTCCACATAGACAATAGAGAATTGAGTATCCTTGAGAAATGGGTAACCCCTCAATAAAATCCATAGTGATGTGACTCTAGCTTCGATCTGGAATAGGCAAGGGCTGTAAGAGACCCCCTAGTGCTATAGTGTCATGCTTGTTCTGCTGGCAAATATGATATTCTCTAATATCCTGTCAAATGTGTTGCTTCATTCTTGGTTAGTAAAAGTTTCTTTTAGCATGATGTAGGGTCTTGTCATACCCTGAGTGTCCCCCAACAGGGATGTCATGAGCATGTTGAATAAGCTGCTCCCTTAGGTTAGTGTGGGATAGAACAAATAATCATCCCTTATAGGAGAGAATCTCATTTCTCATACTGTACTTAACAAGATAGATTACCCTATTCCCACTTAGACGTAACCTCCTTATTGTAATCATCTTGGTAGCTTAGTTTGAGGTCCTCAAGCCATGTAGTTGTAGGGTAAGAGATGGCTGATAAGAAGGAGTCAGTAGGTGCTTCATTTTTCCTAGACAAAGCATCTGTCACTTTGTTGTCTTGGCCCATTTTGTATTTTACTTTGAAATCATATCCCAACAATTTGGTAAGCCATTTCTATGGGAATAGGGTGCCAATTTTTTGCTCAGTAGATGTTTTAAACTCTGCTGATCTATCTTTACCATAAATGTTTGCCAAATTAAGTAGGGTCTCCATTTTTGCACGGTTGACACAATTGCCAGCAACTCCTTCTCATAGGTTGACATTGTTGTTGTCTTTCCTTTGAGAGCTTGGCTAAAATAAGCGATGAGTCTCCTCTTTGCATTAGGATTGCCCCAATACCCATACCATTTGCATCACATTCTAGGATGAAAGGACTAGAAAAATCAAGGAGGGCTAGGACTGGTGTTTGGGTGACTTCAAGCTTGAGATTGTGGAAGGCCTCAGTGGTTGTAAGAGACCACCTGAATGCATTCTTCTTGAGTATGATAGTAAGTGGTGCTGCAATATACCCATATCCTTTGATAAATTTTCTATAGTATCTAGTGAGACCCAAAAGCCTCTAAGTGACTTTAATGTGGTGGGAAAGGGCCAGTCCAACATGGACTATATTTTTGAAGGATCTGCCTTAACACCCTCGTCCGAGACAATCTGGCAAGTAATCCACCTCTCGACACCCAAAGTTGCACTTGGATCATTTAGCATATAGCTGGTGCTTAGAATTTCTAGAGTCCATTGTAGGTGTTGTAAGTGATCTGTCCAAGTCTTGCTATAAATTAAAATATGTCATAAAAGAAGACTAGCACAAATTTTCTTAAAAATGGTCTGAACACCTCGTTCATTAGGCTTTGAAAAGTTCATGGGGGCATTCACCAAGTCAAAGGGCATGACTTAAAATTCAAAGTGACCCTCATGTATCCTAAAAGTTGTCTTGGAAACATTTTCAGGCCTTACTCTGATCTGGTGGTATTCAGATCTCAAGTCCAATTTTGGAAAAGAATTTGGCTCCATGTAATTCATCAAGTAACTCATCTACAATAGGCATAAGAAACTTGTCCTTAACACTACTAGAATTTTGACTTTTAGTGATGAAATTCTCGGTGACGAAGCTATTTTCGTTACTAAAAGTCAATTTTTGTGATGAATTTTTCTTTTCGTCACTAAAAGTCTATTTTTAGTGACGAAAATTGAGTTCGTCACTAATTTTGTCACAACATTCATTATTCATGACGGAAGTCAAATTGTGTCACTAAAAATGAATTTATTAGTGACGAAAAATTTCGTCACAAAAAGCATAACACTTTTGTGACGAAAATTTTCATCACTGAGACGTTTGATCGCCTACATAAATGATGGATCATATAAAAATTAAATTGAAAATAATTGAGTTTTGGTGACGAAATTTAATTTCGTCACCAAAAGCTAACTTTTAGTAATGAAAATTGCGTTCGTCACAAAAGATATCACACAATCAACTACTAGTGACGAAATCCAAATATTGTCACTGAAATTTGATTTTTTGTGAAAATATTTCGTCGCGAACTATATTATTTCATGATCAATCAACTAATATGGCGATCGATCGCGAACATAAGTTTCATCTAAAATTTGACGAGTTATTGGATCTAATGCTATTTTTATAAGTTCCTTTCTCTCTCTCTCTCTCTCTCCTATCTCCCCGAGCTAGCCACCCCCATCAGCCTTCTCTCACTCTCTGTCTCTCTCACACCGAGTACTCTACCTTTGGCCGTCTCACCACAAGCTACCGCCTGACACTCTGTCCCTCTCTCGCTGAACTCTCCTCTCTCTGTCTTGCTCTCTCAGTTTTTCCCGATTCCCCTCTCTTTCTCTCGCGTCCTCCCTTTCTCATTGCTGGAGTTTTATAGACTCTCTTTGTGCTTTATCAGGTATGATTTGTTTGCCCTAGCTAATATAGAAAATCAGCTAGCTATCTTTGCTTTAGGGTTTGTTCATTCAAGATTTTAGGGTTTTGACATTGATATGATTTGGGGGTTTTGAATTAAGTTTGGGGATTTTGTACATATTATTTGTTGAGTTTGTGAAATGTTTTATGCTCTTGTGAATGTTTTTTTTTTGTCAAATTGGAGAAGAATTGGTTCGAAGCAGATCAAATAAAAATAGTTCCTCTTTATGATTTTTGCTATAGTTGTAGTGAGATGCTATTCATTATATATGGTTTTGAGTGTTGCTTTTACCAGCACGTTCCACTGACATGGTAATAAAGCAGAATATATGGTTTTGACTGTTGCTTTTACCAAGTGACCGCAGATGGTAATTTTTTCTTCAGGTCAACTTTGATTTAATGACCTCATGTTACATTGCTAGTTACAATATGTACTATAGCATTATTCTACCAGAGAAACTGTTGACTGGATAAATCTTAAGATGTTTCAGTTTTCTCGTAAATGATCTGTGTCTCACATTGTCGCCACTAAGATAAATGCATGAAATATTTATTCTTTTTATGATTCAGTTTAAGTTGTCTACTCTTATTCACTTGCATGGACCTTGCAGATCAGTTGGAAGGTAATGAAGAGGAACATAAAAAGAATGGCAGGATGGTGGTAGAAACTGGTAGATTTCCTGCTTCCAATGTGAAATCTCTCTTTAGTTTCTTGATGTTTGCCCAACAACTCTTTGTAGTGTTAGTTGCAAGAATTTGCACTCTTTATGTTAAGCCAATTCTTACAAGTACATTACTGTCTTTTTGCAAACTGGCGGATATTAGCTGTGTTCTCTCCCCCCCCTCCTCCTCCCAGCAAACCGATCCTATCAGTAAGTAACCAAGGGCACATGGGCTGGTCATAGGGAATTGCAGGCAGCTTCTCTTGTTACACATAGTAGAATGTACATTCACGAGAAAGACCTCTCTCTTCCTCTGTTTGTGTTTGTTATTGGCATTAATCGTTATGGTTCTTATGATGGAAATGATGCCCTTTCCTTTGCCACAGAATCATGTGTGTCGTGCAGATTCTTTTTGCCCTGTGTATGATTTATCACGTGTTGCTACTTCACTCAATGTGGAGCATGCCACCTTGTTGGTGCATTCGTAATTTTGATGACTGTGGAGCTCGCATGGTCCATTTGTAAGTAATATGGAATCTTTGATATGTCCTTTATATGCTTTTAATGTCTTGCAATCATGGATGAGGTGTATAACTCCTGCAATTCTGTATGCTTTAGCTGATAGGCGATAGGATTTTGTGCCAATGTTTCGCACTTTCTTTGAAAAAAAACAACTGATAGTTTTGGAGATGGTTTGCTTTGTGGCAATCATATTTTTGATCTTCAATGCGCATGTGATATTATATTTAGATATGAGCTCATCAATTAATTGGTATTGTCTCGAGCTTATATGTTACTGCTACTAAGAAGTACAAGAGAGGCAATTATTACAAAATACCACTTTTTTAGTAAATGCACCTGTCATGTTGTTCACATTGCAGAAGATATTTTTTGTAAGCCACACTGGCCACATTGTTTGATCATTCTGCCCCTTGTTCTTCAACTATCCGAAATTTCACTTAATCAAACAAAAGAATACTAAAGATTTATAGGGAGACAAGTTGAGATGAAGGCCACGCAACTGAGCATCTTGTAGGCAGATAAAAAAGTGAATTCGCATTTTTGTTTATTTATTTTGAATTTTAATTTTTTGAATGTATAGATGTAAAACCATAATGAATTTTTGTATTTAATTTATAGTAATTCAATAATTTCTTCCATTATAGTTTTAATTTTAATTTTATTATTTCAAATCAATATCGTATACATGGATGTTCAATCATTAAATAGACCGTTCAATTGTCAAATACATCGCATTATTGTCCACAACGGACAACATATTGCATGACGAAATTTTGTCACGAAAATTATTGTGACGGAAACAATTTGGATAATTTCATCCCGAAATGTTTCTGCGATGAAAATGGAACGAAATATTTGTCACGAAAAGTTATTGTGATGGAAGCAATTTCGTCACTAAACATTTTTGTGACAAAATATTTGTCATGAAATGTTATTGTGACGGAAGCAATTTTGTCACTAAAAGTTTTCGGTGATGAAATATTTTGTCACGGAAAGTTATTGTGACGAAAATAAGTTTGTCGCTAAAAGTTTTTGTGATGAAATTGGCGATCGATTGCCTATTTTCATGTCGAAAACTTTTGTCACAAAATTTTTTTTTGACTGAAACAATTTTGTCACTAAAAAGTTTTGAATTTCGTCACGAAAAATTTTTAGTGATTCTCTTTCACTGATGGAGCCCGTGACGAAAAATTTTTGTCACTAAAAGATTTAGTGACAAAATTTTGACTTTTGGTGAGAAAAAATTTTGTCACCAAAAGTCAAATTTTTTGTAGTGTAACTGTCTCATTGTTTAGGGCCCTATAGTCCATACACATCCGTCATGTACCATTTGCGTTTCTTATAACCAGCAAAACAGTGTATGAAAAGGGCTCTGACTTAATCTAATGACACATGTTTTCAATAATTCCCTAACAGTTTTTTCTTGATTTCCTCTTTCTGAAAAAAAAAGATACCTGTAGGTCCCAACTAAGATAGGGGTTGTACCCTCTTTTAGGATTATAGAATGATCATGTGATCACACTGGTGGGAAGCCAGTAGGTTTTGAAAATACATCTGCATGCCCTTGTAGGAGTGTCTCCACTGCCCAACCACTGGTTTTATCAATTGTAGCAATATGCCTTTCTTTCTAGCTTTATACACAGCTGTGATCTCTCTTTCCTCCATCAGTTTTGTGGGGTTCAACTCATGTAATTCTATCTGTTTTACCTACCAACTAAAATCTATCACCAATTTTGAGAAATCCTATAGGATCTGCTAAGAGTCCTTAGCCAATAGACTTTCAACACCATGTCACACCCAGTTAGTGATAACACATAAGTATCAGAAGAAAAATTATGCCATTGTATCTATACCTTGAAAGCTTCAATTCTGCCTTCACTACTTAGCAGCTTCCCATTGGCCATTCTAACCTTATATCCTCCCCCTTTTTTGTCTTCAATTGAGCCCTTTTCACAATAAAGGGTTTAAGAAATTGTGGGTGCTCCCTGAGTCGATCAAGATAACCACCTGTTGTGCCCTATCCTTCCAATTACTCTCATGGTTTTTGAGTTCATTGACCCTGCGAGAGCATACAGGGAGATTTTCGAGTCTTTTTCTTCTCCTTCTAGATTTGTCCCTTCATCCAAATTCATTTCTTCCCTTATCTCCAATGCTTCAGGTTCTTATTTCTCCATCATAAACAACTTTGATTTTTTTATAAACATGTCTAGAAGTCTATTTCTCATCACAATTATAACATAACCCCTCAATTATAGCATTACCCCTTCTCTCTCCTTTCTTTCATTTGGTTGAGTGTGAGTTTGTGGATCTGATAGGTATTTTGGTGGATAGGTTGTTATATCGATTGCTAGATGAATTGTTTGAATGGTTTTAGGTGCTGTTTGGTGAGGTGAGGGTGAGCAGTATGTGGTTGCTGTGGGCAACATCCATTTAGTTGTTCTTCTGTTAAGTAACATATGCTCTTTCTTAATGTTAGCCAATCCATAGGCAACAATCAGGTTAGGAGGATTAAGCATCCTTATCGGTAATTTGATCTTATCCTTAAGCTCGCTTAAAAAACAGCTTAATTTATAACCTTCAGTCAAGCCTCTCAACCTATTAGGTAAGGCCTCAAATTGCCCTTTGTAATTTTCCACACTCCTATTTTTTCTTAATCGAGTCAACATCTTTATTGGGTCATCATAGGAACTTGGACCAAATCTAATTAGAAGAGCTTGTACCAATCCCTCCCAGTCACGTAAGTTACCAAAATTCTCTAAATCCTAGAACCACACCAATGTCGGCCCTTCCATGTGATATGAAGCTAGCATAATGCAATGATATAGGGAGTTTTATGGAACTAAAAAAATTAGGTGGTCTTATATAACCATCCATTTGGATCTGTTCTATCAAATTTTAGAAAATCTAGTTTTACTGACCTGAACTACAGCCCTCCTGGTTCTCCACTTCCTCCACTTCCACTGCCTGGAGGACTCTGATGGGTAAACACAGATACATCTTCTTGTTTCTTCTCTGTCTTTAAGCAAAATATGTATATTAACAATGAGATGCACTAGTTAACGTGCTCCATGATCTCTTTGTAGCGAGTTTCCACCATGATTGGATCATAGAAGCTCTAATACCAATTGTAACTGTGGACTTGGGTATAATGTAATTTATAGAAAAGTAATACTGGAAATGGAATTTGTATTCAAACTTAGTGTAAATTTCAAAAAGAAGATGCTCTACTCTTGTAAAAAAGAATACAACAAAGCAACTATTTTTCAAAAAGAAGATGCATCACTAATTTTAATTTGACTATAAAAAACGATATTTTCCTACACAATGAGGCATCGACCATAGTCTCTTCTCTTCTCTCTTCTATTATTGTAAAAACGTTATCTACTTTTATTACTTTTGTTTAAATTTAAATATTGAAGTTCGCTGTATAAATTTGGTGCATTTTTATGTGACATCCTCCTCCTTTTTTGAACTTCTGAAATGTATTTAAGTTGGCTAATGGAGATAATTTCCTTACTTGAATTTTTACTAGGTAGATTTTTCTTTGATGAATTTACATGCATATAAGGGCATTAATATTCTTTTTAATATTTTTATTTATCCTACTTCTAATTAGGAGCTTATAAGAAGAAAACATGATAGATTATAATTATCCTATTATTTCTTGAAGTTCATTTCTTTGGAAAGTGCATCAAAATTTTCCTTGATCATTTTTATAACCTCTAGTTGAAAATCTAGCGTTAATGTCGTATAATCAAATTTTAGATTTGATCATCATTAGTTCAAATGCTCTCTTTGAATAAATCTTCTTATTTATTTTTGTCTCTCTCTTGACTATGATTGATTTCTATTTTTACTCCCCACTTGATTAAATGTGATTAATTGACTCGGTAATTAGTTTCATTGTTAAATCAATTATTCTTATCTTGCTTTACCTAAATACAAGTTTGATGCCTAAATTGTTTTAACAAATTTTTAAACTAGAGTATTTCTTTTAATGGTCAACAATCTGCCTCTTGTGTCTGAATCTTTAGTGACCAATGATATGTTAATTTCTGGCTTCGTTATTTAAGTCCCTATATTATTTTATTTTCACCTTGATTTGATTAGATTGGCCCATAAGAACCTTGGACTAGCATTTTGAACTTTTTGGTTCTCATAGGGCCGAACCTAGGGTGGTATTAGGTTTAAAATTCATGGACTTGGAAGCCCACAAAACCAAGTCCAATAGCAAGGGCATGACCGGCCATTTAACACCCAAAATCTCCCCTAATCTAGACCTAATAATGGCTAGCAAAAGAAAAAAATAACTTTTGTGACACTTGGCCACAATGATCTACCCGAATAACCCCTCCTTAATTGCCATTTTTGCTTTTTCTTGTTAACTTCTCCTTTATCATTGCAAATTTTAAAATCTTACAAATAGGCCCCGAATCTATCAACTTAGCAATTATGAAATGGATGTGATATAAAAGCCTTCCTTTTTGCAAACACACGAACACACCACACTCAAGAGAAGAAAAGGCGTGAGGGAGAGGAAGAGAGAAGAGAGCAGCACCGGAGAGGGAGGGAAAAGAGGGAAAGGAAGAGAAGGAAAAAGAAAAAGAGAAGAAGAAGGGGAGAGAATCGGAAAGGAAGAAGAAAAGAAGGAAGAAGGAGAAGAAAAGAAAGAAAAAGGAAAAAGAGAGAGGTGAGGTGAGTGTCTTGAACCCTTTGGCCATGGGAGAAAATTTCTCCCATGAGCCATGTTTTCCATCCAATCTCTAGTTTCTTAACATAGATGTCCTAATCTGTGTTCTTCAAGCCATCCCAAGTGTCTAGCCAAAATCCCTAAGGTAAAGAAGCATTGCATGTAGGTTATTTGTGAGGTTTGGCTATGTTGGAATGAAATGAAGTTGCTGCATTGTTGATGGGGTTGAAAAATGTCTAGATCCATGGCTTTGTTGAGTACTTGGGGTGTTTTTGTTGTTGCATGTAAATGTTTATGAAGAGATACATCTATTACACCATTTGCATGTGTTCCATCTTGTGATATGCTCTTGAATTGTAAAACGAAGGAATTTCATGAACACAAGCCATGGTTAGTGGTTGAAGAGACACAAAAATATGTAAAGAAAAGCACGGTTTGGCCTTTAGATGTGATAGAATGTTTTGCATGTTGGTTGTTGCAACTTTTTGGAGAGTTTTTGTAATTCATTTGAGTAGTTTACCTTAAACAAAGCTTGCTTTGGATCTAATTCATAGAAATATGATGTTATTTCAATATTGGACAAGAAAATGTGTGTAAAGTCACGAGTAGGAGCTGTTAGAAGGAAAAATAATGACATGCAAGCACTTAGGTACTAATCACATAGCAGCCAGTTGCTTAGGTTGTCATTATATGTGTAAAAATGTTGACTTAAGGCTTAAAAATTCCTGGGTATGGCACTCAGTAGCACTAGGTCAAGCCTGAAAATCTCAAAGAGAAAAGATGAAGAATAGTGGTGAAAATGACCATAGAGGCCATTAGGGGCAGTTTCGACAATACTATAAAATAGGTGGTAAGAGGCTCCAAACGGAAAATCTAGGCTTATGGTAGTGTTGGGCTCTACTTAAGGGTATTATGGTAGAAAATTGGGTCCAAGCCCATTAAAAATCAAGGCTTTAGACACAAGGCATTTTTAAGGGTAAAATTCGATCCATTAGCCCAAAGAAATAAATAATAATAAAAACGTTTGAAGAACAAGTGATAGAGAATGGGTGACAAACCTTTTTTTCAGACATTTCAAGCCAATTTGGAGGCGTGATCCCCGCTGGAGGAGTTGTTTGTGATCTTCGGTATTGCAGAGGCAAGGGTTCATGAAAACAGGGAAGATGAGGTTCCTTGGTTTTGAGCTTCCACGAACAAATGAGGAAAAATTACAAAATGGTGCACAACATTAATTTGAACGACGTTGTGTCGTTTAATCTGAATAGCTTGTCTTCAAGTGATGACGTGCCAAGTGGAGGTGAGCTGGCATTTCAGGTTGACGTGTTAATAATTCCGTTATATGTGTTGACAGAGTATGGACGGAAGGACCAGATCGTTAGATAGGTAAGAACTTAGTGACCAAAAACTAAAAAAAAAACTAATCCTAGTGACTATTTCATCATAAGGGTCAAAACTAGTGACCAAATTGCCAATTTTCCTAATAAAAATAAGAAACAATTTTTAAAGAGAAATTCAAATCTGTACAAATCAAGTCCTAACATGTATGAAGCCCATTAGGCCTTGCAACAATTATTAGTTAAAGAAAAATAGTATAAGAAAAATAAATTAGTTAACTAAATTTACTAAGTTAAGCATTAAATCTAGAAATAAACAAAAGAGGGAAGTAAGACAACAAAATTAAATATAACCTTTAAGTATTGAGAAATAGAACATAGCCTAGCAATAAGGGAAATGAACTTTAAGAATAAAAGAGAACTAAATAAACTTTTATAAGTTTGTAAAATTGTACATGCTTGTGTTCTTTGTTATTGAAGAATATGATGTGTCATATTTCATCAAGTGATGCATAATCATCTCATGGGTATATAATGTACTAAAGATCGAAAAAAACCTATACCTAGAGGTGATCTTGAAATTGAGTGACAGTACTACTCACATTGGGAAGCGTGCAAGCCACCACTAATCGATATAGTGGGTGATCTTCCCTAGGCAATGGTTCAAGGCTTGCCTAACTGGCGTCCTAGTGTGTGCGATGCGTGAGATAGTCCCAAAGGAGAGGAAGGACGCAATTCCTTGACTATGGGGGTTAAACAGAATGCTGTAGAGATACCTTTATCGAACTAGAAAAAGAATGAGAGATGATAGGGGATCGGGATACATCATTCATGCATTTCATTGTGAATCACTTAGAAGTTGTCTTCATTA
Source organism: Morella rubra (assembly GCA_003952965.2). Lineage (NCBI taxonomy): Eukaryota > Viridiplantae > Streptophyta > Magnoliopsida > Fagales > Myricaceae > Morella > Morella rubra. Next base: position 21,722,800 of record CM025855.1, read on the forward strand.
TTATTTGTTTTTTTCATAACACTCATATATGTTGATTTAACTATATTTGTGCCATATCCCCTCCCTGATCATACTAAGTCCTTATGACTCACCCCTTTTTATGTTTTTGTCTTTGGTGTACAATCTATGACTACAAGAAAATGAAGTTGATCGAGAGCGAGCAGATCATTGACTTAGACCAGTATGTGGTCGTCCTAAAGATCCGAGCTTGGATCTCGGATACGTTTGAGATTTTAGTAGAGCACACACCTTACAAGTATCTCAAAGACCCTCCGTTACCTAGGCCCAGAGATTTTAGCTTGGTAAATAACCCGCTTGAACCTATAGTTCCCTACCCATCTCCCTCGGCCCCGTCGGCGGAGAGTAGCCGAGTCTCGTCGGATACCAAGGTGATAGACTTTAGCTCCGATACTAAGGAGGGGAATTAGGGGGTTAGGGATCAGATAGTCTTTTTATTTCTTTTTCCGCTTCTATGTATATGCTAAAAACTTTTGAAACATGGTTGTATAGGCTTGGTGAGCCTTAGAGTGCTCACACTTTTGTAACTATAGGCCTTATTTTGTAGTCCTCATGAAGGACATATTTTGAAACCGTGTTGAGTAATGGAAAAACTCTTTTCACTTATTTATTGTTTTTCTCTAATTTCACTCCTTTAGTCATTAAGTTTAACCTAATTACTTAATCAAATTCCCAAGTCATTTTTAAGACTATGCTAATTATTTGGTATATACCCTATATTTCGTAAAAATCGTCTTGTGACCTAAAATATGTTTTTAAGAACTTTTCCGTGATTTGCACCTTTAAAATAAAGTCTTTGCTAAGTAACTCAAAGGCAATATGCTTAAACCAAGTAGATGACTAAATCGTGCCTTAGTCCCCGCTTGTGTGTATATGATTTCTATAAGTGAGCCTAGGAGATAAGTATAGTCACGGGCATGACTTTTTACCTCCCTTTTTCCTCATTATATAAAGGGTAGATGTTTATGAATATTTTTAGGATCACTCATGAAACGTGGAAGTGCTGTAGCAACTGCTGTGATCCGACTCTCCAGAAAAAGTAAATTACAAAGGAGAGAAAATAATTTACCCAAAAAGCTTCAGGAAAAACAAATAAATTATTTTTCAACGAGGATTAGAGGAGCAAGATATTCCTCACAACCGAAGTTATCTTTCGCAATCATAGAGATAAAAAGAAAATTAAAATGACCTATATTTCTTTTTTAGCAAGTTGACGTTAAGGAGCCTTTGTCTTGCCCTTCTTCCATTTTGTAGAATAGCATGATCAAGTCCCAGGTCCGTATTTTTTTTTTTGTACACGAGTCCCAGGTCTCCTACCCATTAATAACCTCAGTAAATGCTTTTCACAGTTGCCTAGAGAACAAAATCCTAAATAACTATCATGCATTTAATTTTGATGATAACAAACCATACAATATCATTTTAAGAGATTCTTAAAGTATAAAAGTTTGTTTTTCTTGAAATATTTTTGAATATTGAGAATCTTGATGATTAATGCTTAATCTAATATTATTATATCATTTATCAACTTAATTTGAGTGTATGTTTATATTGAAGGTATATCTAAAACTTAAATGGTTTCTAAAGTGAAAAGGACTTCTCAAAAATTTGCCTTCAGTGAGTCAGACTACATCAGGCAAGTCCACTACACAATGCTCTAGGACAACAATATTCGAATCTGTCTAAATGAGTTGACTACATGGAGACAATGAGTAGACTACATGCTCGAGAAGTTAAAGTCAAACTTTAGGGATAGAAATATCTTTCACCCCTGAACTTTGAGGTATCTGATATATTGCACACGAAACTTTATATTTTGAGACATTTCCCTTAGAGGATAAACACTTGTAACTGACCGTGAGGTTAGGAGAAACTTTGATGAGGATATCCTTGATTTAGGTTTTGGGTGCTATTCCCTTAAAAACACTGGGTTTTGAGTGTAACTAACTGCGAGGTTAAGGAAAGCCTTGTTGAGGATAGCCATCGTTTAGGTCTTGAGTGCTATTCCTTTAAAAACACTTCGGTTGTAAGTGTTGAGTCTAGAAAATATAAAGAGAAGGATTGTTGGTGGTGGATGAAAAATCTAATTTAGACCCTAACTACACCTAGAGAGGGTGTGAATAGGTGAGATCACAATTTAAAAATTATTCAACACCAACTTTAAAACAAGTTCTAAAATTGATCAGTATAGATATATCAAACCAAGAATTCAATCATCAAACAATTAATCAACTTGTAATGAAAATATTCAAATACACAAAGAGACGAGATTTGATGACAAATCTTTGAAAAAATATTCAAAGGAAAACCACTTTGGGCTAGCAGCCACTTGAAATCCACTAAGAAGAAATCCTTATAGCACGCAGTGATTCAGACACGGACAACTCCAATTACTTGATTATGACAATCCTGGTGTTATAATTTAAGCACTCTTACTCAGGCCCACTCCAAGCGGCATTCACCTCAGTACCCTGAATTTCTTCTTAACTATTTCTCATGAACAACTATTGTTCTTTAACACTACTTCAACACTATGAAGGTTCCGCAGGAAAGATGATTGAAAATTGAGAAAAACTGATCAAGATGAAGGCATAAATCTTCTAGTATTTTTCTCTGAGAAAAGGAGACACAAGTATACTCAATATTAACCTCCATAAAGTTTATGGCGTCCTTCATGAACCCTAGTAGGGTTTCTCCATTTTTCACAAGGAAAGTCTAGAAAACAAGGAGTTTTTGAAATTCATCGGAATTCGCTTGAGTGTGGGTCGAACGCAAAGTCTCTGTTTGAATTCTTCATAGTTCGCTCAAGCGATAGTCGAGCGAAAAATCTCTATAAGAGTTCTTCATAGTTCACTCGAGCGGGAGTCGAATGCCAGGCGAGTGACATGTCTCTATAAGAATCCTCCATACCTTGCTCAAGCGAGAGTTAAGCGACATACAACCTTGAACAAGACTTAGAAACAAACTCTTTGAATGACATAGGACCAAAAACATACAACTCAATAAAGACATATAAAGACATATTTTGACTCGGAATTTTGCCAATACAAAAATGCAGTAACAAGGGACGTAGGCTTGAGTTTGAGCCAAAACACTTAAAAAATTCGGTTTTGTATTTCTCAACCCAATCTATTATCTACTTGCCTTATTTGCTTGTTTGATGGTTGAGTTATAATCAGGGTATTTGCTTTGTGTGGTGCTTGTGCTTTAAAAGACTTGATTCTTCTTTTCAGCTCTTTGTATATGGAGCATTTCGCTTTTATTTGAAAAGCAAAAATATTTTACATTAATCTTGTTGGTTAGAAAGGCTCGTGCTTTGTACGCTACCTAAGTTCTGTTGCATTGGGTTCTGTTGCTATTATGTCCCTTAATTTTTTTTAATTATTTGTAAGATGAATTTAACATGTTTCTTAAATTGGGCAAATTTCGAGTTCTGTGAATGTTCAAAGCCTAAAATGTTCAAGAAAGTTTAGCCAAACTCTTAAATGGGCAAATTTCGTCTCAGAATGTTCAAGAAGTTTAGGCGTTCATCTAAAGAAAAACTTTTTGTCCACTTTCTCCCTGTAGGCCTTGTGCCGTTTGCCCTCATGCCGGCCCCTGCAGTTCTATTTGTAAAGGGCCTGTTTTGTGTATTCCTTTGCTTGTGAATGTTATCTTCTTGCTTTGCTTAGAAAAAAAAAAGAAAAGAAGTTTAGGCGTTCAGTTCAAAGTAGTACCGGTGTCATGAAGGGTATTTGTGACGAAATTCTTTCGTTGTTAAAGAGGAAATGAAGTAATTCACGAATATCCGTCTTTAAATGAGAAATTTATTGGATTGCCAAGCCAATGTTTTAAGAACTTATTATTGCGCAACTTCTTTTTATTTTATATGTTGATTCATAAATTAGGCTAAAAAATTTTAAGTGTTGATAATTGCTAATATCTTTGCATAACTTTTTTGGCCTAGAGTCTTATCTGCGATCTTATCTTTGACTTTCATCACCAAACTCTCTGTCACAAACACACGCGCGCTCTCCGCTCTCAAAGATCCCTCTTTTCCACGGGTTAAATCTATCATTCCATCAAATATGCCTACGTGGATTATCTCGTCTCTTCTCGCTCTACCTTTGACTTTTTAGCCATTTCCAGTTAGCGCTAACACATCGAATCCAACACATCCCCCAAAAAAAAGAACAAAACAAAACAAAACGATAACAGAAGAACTTCCCTCAATTATCAACAACATTGAAAATTAGTAAAATAACTATGGCCATCAAGCTATGAAATTAACAGAACATAAAAGAACAAGAATCTCAAGCACAAATTTGGTCTCCCGCTGTCCCGCATGCATATCTACGTTCGAACACTGAGTGGGTACCTAAAGCCATTCGAATAGAACTTGCTAACAACTGCCTTCCTAGCCACCCTGTTATTTGCCTTCCTAGCCACCCTGTTATTAGAGTTCTACGTTACTTTAATAATATGTGCAGTTATTGTAATTAAAAGTTTATAAATAAAATCTTTTTGTAATCTCATCTTTATATAAGTGATTACACGAGTTTTTTCAGTTGATCTTCTTATTTTCGTTGTTTTATTTTATTCTCTATTTAGTGCCGTGGTCATTTGAAGTTGTTTGTAGGGTTCCTACCCTCGTTCATTCCATCATTGTACTGGCTTTTGGTATTCCGTATGAATACAACGCTTGCTTACAAAAAAAAAAAAAAAAAATGGAGAAGAAGAACAGAACTTGCCTAAAGGGAAGTGCTAGATTATCATAGGTTGGTTGTCATCGACTCATTCAGCCACGCATTAATGTGCATGTTGCATATACTTTTGAGCAACGGTGGCCACCGTGTAATGATCAGATGGGATATTAAGAACCGTTAAAGTTTGTGCACCATACATGGGCCATCTAAATTTATATATGTTTTAATACTCATGAAAAGTATTCAATTATCTATCGTTTCCTCCCACGAGTAGCATGTGTTTTTTACGATCAACATTATTCACGCTAAGACTTTGTTAGTTTTATTTGTTGACTATTCTAACTGTCCTACGTGTAGTTAGATTAGTTGGTTACATTTATTTGTTATACTGCTCTGCTTGTATATAAGCAACACCTGTACTGATTTACTGTTCATACAGAACATACAAAGAATTCACAAACTCTCTGTTTTCTTTTATCTCGACTCTCTCTCTCAAACGCAGCTTGTGTTCATCATCGAACACCAATTTCTTCATGGTATCAGAGCAGAAAACACTTGTTTCCTGCTGAATCGCATTCTCTGTTTCTTCTACACCTCTTGAATTGAAGATTCATTGCGTCAATTAACTCTATGTCTTGGGAAGAACCTCCTATCGTTAGCAGAAACCTTTCACCCAATTCTGCAATTGTCAATAGTGCTTATACGATTAACTCAGGAGATATTACTAATACTTCATTAGTTTCTCCACCTCTCAATGGAAAGAATTATTACTCCTGGAATCATGCAATGTTGATGGCGATTGGGGCTAGGAACAAGTTTGGGTTTCTCGACGGTAGTATTCCTCGACCAGCTTCCACCGATTCTGATTATGGCACATGGTATCGTTATAATCTGATGGTGTCCTCCTGGATTTGCTCATCAGTTTCTCCAGAAATTTCACAGGTAATTCAGTATATTGATTCTGCTGAGAAGATATGGCAGTTGCTTAAAGAACATTATGAACAAAGCAATGAACCTAGGATTTTTGAGTTACAGCAAGCTATTAACAGTATAACTCAAGATCAGTCCTTTGTTAGTGAGTATTTCACTCGGTTAGAGTCGTTATGGAACGAGTTGCATCAATTTTCACCTCTGCCTGTATGTAGTTGTGGTGTTTGTGGAAGATGCACATGTGGTGTTCTAAAATTGATTTCTGACAGAGAAGAGAAGATGCTAACCATGATTTTTCTCATGGGATTGAATGAGATATATCTCCCTATTCGTGGCAATATTTTACTTATGAAGCCTTTTCCTTCTTTAAATGAGATTTACTATTTAATCATTCAAGAAGAAAGGCAACGATCTTTTACTCAAAATCCAGTTCTCAATCAAGAAAATCTTGCCATGTTAGCATCTAAGGCAGCTAATTCATCTGATATAATGGTGGCTGATGCTTCACAAAGGCATTATAACTTTGGTTCTCACCAACGTGATTGCCCAATTTGCACATACTGCAATCGGAAGAGGCATACACGTGAGAAATGCTTTGAGTTACATGGTTACCCTCCTGGTTGGGTACATAAGAAGAGATATGCTCAGGATTTGAGAAACTCTTCACAGATTTCTGCGCATCAAGTTACTGTTGCACATCAATCTGGTCCAACCTCAAGTCCCATTGGTTCTCAAGACCAGATTCAACAACTTCTTTGTCTCTTACAGTCTCAACTTAAACCAGCTTCTCTCTTGGACATTGAAGTTTCGCAACCATTACACTCTGCCAATGTTGCTGGTAAAACTCATTGCTTGTCATCTACGACATTCTCTCATGCACAAAATTCTAATTTTTGGATTACTAATAGTGGTGCTACTGACCATATGGTATGTTCACTATCCCTCTTTTCCAATTTAGACAGATCTGTAAATGCCACAGTAAGTCTTCCCAATGGTCATACAGCTCCGGTTACTCATATGGGCACTATCAACATATCTCCAAATTTAGTTCTGCATAATGTGCTCTATGTGCCATCTTTTGCCTTCAATCTTATTTCCACTAGTAAATTGACCTCAGCTTCTGACATTGGATTGATTTTCTTGTCAAATAAATGCTTAATACAGGACTTACATGCATGGAAAACGATTGGAGTTGCTGAACAAAAGGGTGGCCTCTATCTGCTTGATGCAAATCCAACTTCTGGTTTTTTGTTTCTTTCAGTTCCTACTTGTTCTTCTTCAATTACTAATAATGTTGCTGCCTTATGGCATAATCGACTTGGTCATATGCCTATCTCAAAATTGCAGCTTGTTTTACCTGATATCAAATTCCATTCCAATGATAAACCGTGTGATGTTTGTCCTTTAGCAAGACAACATCGAATTCCTTTTTCTCTTAGCTCAATTCATACTTCTCAGCCCTTTGAAATGATACATTGTGACATTTGGGGACCCTTTGCAATAGCAACATCTAATGGTAATCATTACTTTTTAACCATTGTAGATGATTATACAAGATGTACATGGCTCTATCTCATGAAATTCAAATCTGAAACACGTGCTCTCCTAGAATCCTTCTTTAACTTGGTTGAAGCTCAATTCTCTTCCAAGATTAAAATCCTTAGATCTGATAATAGATCTGAATTCCATATGGCTTCTTTTTATTCTCTCAAAGGAGTTATTCATCAAACTAGTTGTCCCTACACTCCCCAACAAAATGGGGTAGTGGAACGAAAACATAGACATCTTTTAGAAGTTGCAAGAGCACTTCGTTTTCATTCCAATGTCCCATTAAAATATTGGGGTGACTGTGTAATGACAACAACTTATTTGATCAATCGCTCTCCCTCACCATTACTTCACAACAAATCACCTTATGAATTGTTGTTCCTAGTCAAGCCTTCTTATGTCCATCTAAAGGTATTTGGTTGCCTTTGCTTTGCCACCAATACCATACCTCATAAATCTAAATTTGAAGCTCGGGCTCACAAGTGTGTTTTTCTAGGTTATCCTTTTGGTGTCAAAGGCTAAACTACTAGATATTGAATCCAATTCCACCTTTGTTTCTCGGGATGTCATCTTCCATGAACATTCCTTTCCTTTCAAAACAACTTTGTCTCTATCCCATTCTCATCATTCAGATTTTGTTGTTCCTACTCTTGTACTTGATTTTTCTCTTGAATATGTTCCACTTTCTTTTGAAACTTCATCTGCCCATAATAGTCCAAAACCTCTCGAGTTGCCTGCTGCTCTTCCTCCCAGGTCTACTCAAATCCGTAATGCTCCTTCTTACCTCCAGGATTATCATTGCAGAATGGCCCACTCTCTTGACAGCACACTGCCTTCTGTTTCTTTGTGTTCATCTCCTGGTTCTCTTATTCATTTGTCAAGGTATCTTTCTTATGATCACTTATCTTCTCCTCACAAAGCTTACACTTTAGCTATTTCTATTCATGCCGAACCCAAGACATACACACAAGCAGCATAACATTCTCACTGGCGAGAGGCAATGCAATCTGAGATGGCAGCACTTGCAAACAATAAAACATGGGTTGTTACCGAGTTACCTCCTGGAAAACAAGCTATTGGGTGCAAGTGGGTATACCGTGTGAAATACAAAGCTGATGGGTCTATTAGGCGTTATAAAGCTCGCTTAGTTGCTAAGGGGTTTACTCAAGTTGAAGGGGTTGATTATGGAGATACTTTTTCACCTGTAGCTAAGATGTCCACCGTTCATTGTTTCTTAGCCTTGGCTGCTAGTCAGAACTGGATTTTAGAACAACTTGATGTCAACAATGCATTTTTGCATGGTGACTTGCATGAGGAAGTGTATATGGTTTTACCACCTGGGTTTGCCAAAGAGGGGGAGACCAAAGTTTGCAAACTTCTCAAATCTTTGTATGGTTTGAAGCAAGCTAGTCGGCAGTGGTTTCATAAACTTTCAGAAGCTTTGCTTTCTCTTGGTTATCAGCAATCTAAGGCTGATTATAGTCTGTTTACTAAAGTTTCTGGTGGTTCTTTTACTGCACTTCTAGTATATGTTGATGATATTCTAATTGCCTCTAATGACATGTCTTATGTCACTCAAGTCAAATCTTACTTGGATACTCATTTCAAGATCAAAGATTTAGGCAAGTTGAAGTACTTTTTGGGCCTTGAAATTGCAAGAAGCACTGCTGGTATTTTTTTTAATCAACATAATTATGCCTTAGAAGTGTTGGAGGACAGTGGCTACTTAGGTTGTAAACCAGCAAATTTTCCAATGGACTCAAAGTTAAAACTTTCCAAAGATGATGCTGATTTATTAGATGATTCATCTTCTTATCGAGGCCTTGTTGGCAGATTGTTATATCTCACTATAACTAGACCTGATCTCTCTTATTCAGTTTACACTTTAGCACAGTTTATGGCTAAACCTGAAAGATCTCACTTGGCTGCTGCTTATCGTGTTCTTCGATATATCAAGTCCACACCTGCTCATGGTTTATTGTTTTCTTCTGCATCTTCTACTCAGTTGAAGGGTTTTTGTGATGCTGATTGGGCCGCTTGTCTTGACAGCCGGCGTTCTATTTCTGGTTTTTGTCTCTACCTTGGTGATTCGTTGGTTTCTTGGAGCTCTAAGAAACAACATACTATCTCTAGAAGTTCTACAGAGGCAGAATATAGGGCTCTTGCCTCCCTAAGTTGCGAGATTATCTGGTTTCTTCAACTTTTGTCTGATTTTCGCATTCTACATCCTTCTCCTGCTTCAGTTTATTGTGACAGCAAAGCGGCTCTTTCCAATGGACATTGATTGTCATTTTATTAGAGAGCATATTTCTAAAGGTGTCATTACCACCTTTTATGTTGCCTCAGCTCATCAACTTGCTGACATTTTTACAAAGACTCTTGGCAAATCTCAATTTCAATTTCTTCTATCCAAGCTTGGCACTCATAGCATTCACATGCCAGCTTGAGGGGGAGTATTCACGCTAAGACTTTGTTAGTTTTATTTGTTGACTATTCTAACTGTCCTACGTGTAGTTAGATTAGTTGGTTAATTACATTTGTTTTGTTATACTGCTCTGCTTGTATATAAGCAACACCTGTACTGATTTACTGTTTATACAGAATATACAAAGAATTCACAAACTCTCTGTTTTCTTTTATCTCGACTCTCTCTCTCTCAAACGCAGTTTGTGTTCATCACCGAACACCAATTTCTTCAAACATGGCCTAATTTACCACTTCACTGGAAAATAAAGCTTATATTTAAACCCTGCAAACCACCCCGAGCTCTCACCATTGCAAGCACCAAAATCCCTAGCTAGTAATGGAGTTCACGTCTTGTGTTGCTGTTGTGGCCATGGCATGCCTAGCAGCTCTACTCTCTGTCCAAACACGCCTTTCGATTCAGCATGTTAAAACTTCCACCAGGTCCTAAACCTTGGTCTATCATAGGGAATCTCAACCTCATTGGTCCTCTCCCTCACCAATCCCTTCACAAGTTATCGCAAAAATATGAAACACTGGTGCAACTTAAGTTTGGGTCCTTCCCAGTAGTAGTTGCTTCATCTCCCGAAATGGCAAGGCAATTCTTAAAAACACATGATCGTATCTTTGCCTGTAGACCCCAAACTGCGGCTGGGAAGTACACCTATAACTTCACCAACATCTCATGGGCACCTTATGGACCATATTTGCGCCAAGGGCGCAAGATATATCTCTCCGAGCTATTTAGCTCAAAACGACTGGAGTCCTATGAGTTCATTCGTGTTGAAGAAAGGCGTGCTTTTCTTTCACTTCTGTGCGACTTGTCTGGGAAGCCAATTCGGGTGAAAGAGCACGTGTCCCGCCTCAATCTTAACATTATTAGTCGGATGGTGTTGGGTAAGACGTATTTTACTGAATCTGAACTTGAAACTAATTCAATAGTGACGCTCAAAGAATTCCAAGAAATATTAGACGAGTTGTTCCCGCTTAACGGGGTGTTGAACATTGGGGACTGGATACCGTGGTTGGATTTCTTGGACTTGCACGGATACGTGCAGCGAATGAAGATTTTGAAGAAGAAATTCGATCGATTCCATGACCATGTTTTTGGTGAACACAAGGCAAAGAGAGAAGGTGTGAAAGATTTTGTACCGAAGGACATGGAGGATTTGTTACTGGAGTTGGCTGATGATCCTAACGTTGATGTTAAACTCACGTACGACAATCTCAAGGCTCTCACTCAGGTACACGCACCTTAAACATTTATGATTTTAACGTTTTTCACTTGTTTGTTTTACATAGATATAGTAGGGGAAACTGCTGAAGTAAAAAATATTGCACGGAATCTTATATCGGTTCTTCTTTTGTTTTCCGAAATTAGGATCTCGTAGCAGGAGGCACGGATACGTCTGCGACGACAGTGGAATGGCGCTGTCCGAACTACTGAAACAACCGAACCTCATCAAGAAGGCCACCGAAGAGCTTGATCGGGTTATTGGGAAAGACAGATGGGTACAAGAGAAAGACATCCCACAGCTTCCATATATAGATGCAATTATGAAAGAAACAATGAGGAAGCACCCTGCGGCGGGAAAAGATTCGGTTCAAAGAAAAGCAAAGACACGGCTCAGATTATCCAACGGCCAAGATGAAGACATCTCATTTAACGAGGTGAGACCGGAAATGGCTTAATTTTGACTCGGCTTTGGCTCAGCTTTTTACAATCCATTTTTGAGCTGTCTTCCCCAACACGCCTCCCTTGTTTTCTTCTTCCCTGCTCTTCATCGTTGCACCCGTTCCATTTCCAGCGCCAGAGAGAGGGTTTTAGACAGTGAATGCAGTCATCATTAAGAAGTTCTAAGAAACTGTTACTCAAATCTGCCTGATCTCATTTCCCCACCGCAGCAGCCAACCCCCACTACTTCGGCGCCAAAGAAGAGCAACGGGTACCGACTAAGACAAAGCTCATACCACCTCAAGCAAACACAGACCAGTAGTTGATAAAAAAAAAAAAAAAAAACGCAGACTAATAGTCTAATTCAATTACTTTGTTTGAAAAATATACGTTTATCTGATTTGGCTCGCTGAATTTTGACTTTTGTGGAAAGCAAAACCAGCAGCGTATTGCATATATAAAACTCCAAAAAAAAACAAAAGCAAAAGATTCCTCTGTTTCCACTTCACATACACGAAAACAAGCCACAAAACCAAAAGAAAATATCCGTTTTTGTCTATTCTTTCTTTCTCAGGAGCCATGGCCACTACACATCAAAACGAAAATAAACAGAGGAATCAATATTTTGCACTGGAAGGATATCTTGCGCTATGGCTTACAGCGGATTTGCTTCTTTGGGCATGAAAGCAATATGGCTGTACGAAAATCCTCTGCTAGCTTCTTTGGGCATGAAAGGTAGTCTGTGTAAAAAGGCTCTAATGGAAAGCCCAACGGGAAGAGGCTGTTATCTGTTAAGGTCCTGAAGTGGCTCTCTTCTCTATCGAGCTGGAAATGGAATGGGTGCAACGATGAAGATTGGGAAGAAGAAAACGTGGGAGGCGTGTTGGGGAAGACAGCTCAAAAAATGGATGCTAAAAAATTTAGCCAGAGCCGAGTCAAAACTTAAGCCATTTCCGGTCTCACCTCATTAAACGTTGGATATTGGAAGGTTTATCTCAGCCGTGTCTTTGCTTTTCTTTGAACGGGTGTCCTTTGAACCAAATCTTTTCCGCCCTGCGGCTGTGTTGCTTGCACCACACTTGGCTCTTGAAGACTGCAATGTAGCTGGTTATGATATTCGCAAAGGAACTAGAGTCCTAATAAACGTGTGGGGTATGGGACGAGACCCTTCAATATGGGAAGCACCAGAAGAGTTCTGCCCAGAGAGGTTCTTGGGAAAAGCTATTGATGTGAAGGGAGAAAATTTCGAGCTATTGCCATTTGGTTCAGGAAGAAGGATGTGCCCTGGGTACAGCCTTGGACTAAAGCTGATTAGTTCGAGCTTGGCTAATATACTACATGGATTTGAGTGGAAATTGCCAGAAAATATGGAGCCGAAAGATTTAAGCATGGAGGAACTTTATGGTTCGGCAAAACCTCGGAAGGTCCCACTTTTTGCAGTCATGAAGCCTCGACTCCCACTTCATCTTTATTAATAGCTATCATATCTAATTGTGTTGTATAACCTTTTAATTTACATAATTGATTTCCGTTAAGTCCACCTGGAAAGAAAATAGTGTTGTTCCAATTACCCAAGATAAAATATAGCTTCGATCAATAAATTACCAGACCTACTTCCGGCGTCTCCGGACACATTTTCTTTTAGTTTTGACAAACTCATGAGTTCCGAGACATTTTTTTCCGGTCCAAAACGACAGATTTCTTGCAGTAATCTCCTACTTAAAGTTGGCCAATGTTTCCTGAAAATATATTTTCATTTTTCTTCTCCAAATTACCCCCAAATGTGGTATCAGTTTTTAAATATCTATTGCAATGTTCCCAACTGACATAGAAAAAAGAGAAAAGTAAATGTATTTTTTTTTTTTTGGTTGAAACAAGTATTTTATATATGAAACTAAAACGCACCAAACAAACCAGCCAAGGCTTACAAACCAAGAACAACAACAACCACGACAAAAATAAGAGTGTTCGGTAGAAATTTTAAAAGTTTTGAAGTCTGTGAAAATATAAAAATATTTTATGAAATATGATGAAAAAGTGAAGAAATAAAATATTTAAATAAATATTATAATAAAAAATAAATTAATAAAAGGAAAAAATTTATTTTATAATTTTATAATAAAAATAAAAATTTAGGGTGAAAATTTCTCACCCGAACACCATCGAAAAAGCAGAAAAGCAGAAAACAGAAAAGGACAACGATCTTCTATGCAACTTAATGTATTATTTATTAATGCAACTTCAACAATCTTCTGTGCAAAAATATCTGCCGGTCCGTACAACTGGTTCAATCATCATTATTTTGACAACGATCTGGGTTTGAATATTTTGAAAAAAGAACGATAAAAGAAAGAAAGGACATGTTCCACGTGAATCTTTCCTAGCAGTTCTGTTCCTAATTTTGTCCAGTGCATCGTGACACACACATATAAGTTAACAAGGTTTAATTCAATGCCATTCTCTTATCACACTACAACACATTCGTCTTCAGTGGCAAAAATTTTCGCCACTAAAAATATTATTTTCGTCATAGAAGCTTATCAATAACGAAAAAAAATTGCCACAATTTCGACGTTGTAGCCCTGTATTGTTCATTAGCAATGAAAATTTAAAATCATCACTACGTATATCTGTTCGAACAAGCAAATATGTTCGAAATAAATACCGAAGGATAAAACCGAAATTTGAAAAACACATGGCTCTACACGTCAACGCATTAACCGCTCAGATAGGTGAAAAGACGAAATACTCCAACTACCTTATCTAACGTTATCGTTTTGGTTGAGGGCAATATGGTCATTTCGTCCGAATATTAAATGTCCTCTGCGATACCTGCCCCTTCCCCTGTTGCTCGTCAGTCCCCCTTCCCCTGCAGCATGTCAGTAGGCGCCTGCGCCTGCCTCCTTTCCTGCAACTTGTCCATGCGTCAATCACATTTTCATCTTTCTGCTTCGTTTGTTTTTCTTTTTTTTTTGTTTTTTTTTTTACCGCATTAATGTTTGTCTTCTTCTTCTTTTTTTTTTTTTTAATAACTTTCAAATATTTATATTATAATAAAAAATAAATAACCATCAATTTAAATATTATAAATTTGTATCAAAATTAAAAAAAAAAATCGTAATTATAATAAATATTATAAATAAACATAAATTTAAATATTATTTTATCATTTATCTTTTTCACTCATCCCAATAAAAATAATCTACAAACAATAATCTTAAAAATCATCATTACTTTTTTACACATCATCAACTTCTACAAAAACACCAATACACCTCTAACATCACCTAAAAATTCTCAAAACACTCAACATTTTACGAATCTTCTGAAAACGAACACACCCTAAGAAGGCAGACTCCAACGAGCTGCACGGTCACGATCTAAAACATTAGAAGGTAAATTAGTAGGACACAAGTCGCCCGTCAAGAACTGCTACAGCACCGCTGTGCTAAATTATGAGCTGCGTAGTTGGCTTCCCGGGGTGTCCAAACAAAGCTCCAACCTACATTCTCCTGTAGTAAGCTTTTGACAGTTGTGACCTCTCCCATAATCTCCCAATCCGGCTCCAACGAGACATTCTACACTTGCTGGATCAGAGTAAGACAATCACCCTCAATAATAACCTGCTGCGAAGGAACTGCAACGGTGATTTGGCACGGCATCCTGGCCGCGCGCGCCTCGCCTTTAATTGAACTACTGCCCAATGTAATACTAGTCTTGGCTTGAATTATCGCTCCTAGTTCATTACGACAAATAGTTGCCATGTACATAAGCCCCTCAGATAATGCAACATCATAATTAACTTTGAAGTGTCCAGTATCCGGGGGTTTCCAAACTTCCTCATTGTCCCTACTATGGGTCTGCCACGCTCATTGGTACTCATCATAGCGACGCAAAACACTACCCACCATCTCTGCAGCGCTTATGGGATCCTTACCATGAACAACTTGGTTACGAGCAAACCAGATAACATCAAAACGAATTGCTACTGCCAGCATCAAATCCTTCCACTTCTCACGGAGCCCAAAAGGAAGGTTCCTGCTGTGAAGAATGAACCTCAACCACTCAATGATTGGACGGTGGGCAAATTGTTCAGCATTCAAAGGCCACGGCCCAGATCGCCAAAGGAAATTACTCCCCGGACAAGCAAGGAACAGGTGTTCTCTGAATGCAGCAGAGCCCTGACACAGGGGTCATCGACACCTCTCATCCCATTGCTCCGTCTCGCAGTGCATTTGTTAACTGGCGTGACTCATGAAGCTGTTATGCAATTTTATTTGTTGCTATTCTTTAGGATTATGACCATTTCTTCATGCTATTTTGTAGGCACTTAGCTGTTAGCAGATTTTTCTGCAACCGTTAGCAGATTTTTCTGCAATTCGGTTTCCATTATGCTGTATAAATAAAAGTTTGTTCCTCAATAAAACTACGTCTTCTACAGTCTCTAAATTAGCTTCTCTCATCCTTAGTCTTTAATCTTCTAAATATCCAACAAATTGGTATCAGAGCAATAGTCTTGAGGGACCTGTGAGATTGAGAGAGCTCAAACACAATTCCTAAACACTTATCACCTATCACTCTAAAAAAAAAACAAAAACACAAAAACCTATTCAGAATGGATTCAGAAAATTCATTCACTTCCATTGCACCTCCAGTGTTTGATGGAACAAATTATCAGGTGTGGGCTGTTAGAATGGAAGCCTATCTTGATGCTAATGATCTATGGGAAGCTGCTGAACAAGAATATGAAGCTCCACCCCTGCCAGACAATCCATCTCTTGCACAAATCAAAAATCAAAAGGAGAGGAAGCAAAGCAAATCAAAAGCCAGAGCAACCTTGTTTGCATCAGTCTCATCAACCATTTTTACCAGAATAATGACACTGAAAACAGCCAAGGAAATTTGGGATTTTTTGAAGAAAGAATACGAAGGAAATGAAAGGGTCAAAGGGATGCAAGTGCTGAATTTGATCAGAGAATTTGAGATGCAAAGGATGAAAGAATCAGAAACAATCAAGGTATATTCTGACAGACTTCTTGGCATTGTCAACAAAGTAAGACTCCTTGGTACTGATTTTTCTGATTCCAGAATTGTTCAAAAGGTCGTAGTTACACTTCCTGAAAAGTTTGAAGCTATAATTTCATCTTTAGAAAACTCTAAAGATCTGTCAAGCATTACCTTGGCAGAATTGTTGAACGCACTGCAGGCACACGAACAAAGGAGGCTTATGAGGCAAGAAGAATCTGTGGAGGGTGCTTTTCAAGCCAAATCACAGAACAAAAAAAAGCAGAACAAAAACAACAAACCTGGAGGTTATACAAGCTACAACAAAAATAGCCGAAGCAGCAACACTTAAGTCTTTCCACCTTGCTCCTACTGCAAAAAGACCAATCATCCACCGAATAAGTGTTGGTGGAGGCCAGATGCAAGATTTCACAAGTGTGGTCAGTTAGGGCACATGGAAAGGATATGCAAGACTCAACAGCAACAAGGAGAAGCCAAGGCTGCTGAGAATCAATCTCAAGAGGAGCAGTTGTTTTTGGTATCATGCTTTGCCACCAACAGCTCCACAGAAAGCTGGCTTATAGATAGTGGTTGTACAAACCACATGACTTATGATCGAGAGCTCTTCAGAGAGTTTGACAAGACTGCTATTTCTAAAGTCAGAATTGGAAATGGAGCACATATTGCAGTAAAAGGCAAAGGAACAGTAGCAATTGAAGGCCACACAGGTCTGAAATTAATTTATGATGTTTTATATGTTCCTGAAATTAATCAAAACCTTTTAAGTGTTACTCAGTTGTTGGAAAAAGGCTATAAGGTGCCGTTTGAAGACAAAAACTGTGTTATTAAAGATACAAAAGGCATAGAGGTGTTCAAAGTTCAAATGAAAGGCAAAAGCTTTGCCTTGGATTTGATGAAAGAGGAGCAGGCTGCTGTACACAAAGAAGATAGCAATACAGTGCTTTTGCATAAGAGATTGGGGCATTTCCAACATGCCGCTCTACTTTTCATGAAGAAGAACAATCTGGTGAAAGGCTTGCCTGAATTAGAGGAAGAGCCACCTAAATGTGCTGTCTGTCAGTATGGGAAGCAAACCAGGCTTCCTTTTCAACAAAACAAGGCTTGGAGGGCTACACAGAGGCTGCAATTAATACACACAGATGTGGGAGGACCTATGAAAACACCATCATTGAATGGCAGTAAGTATTATATTGCGTTCATTGATGATTACTCAAGAATGTGCTGGATTTATTTTATGAAGTTTAAATATGAGGTTGCTGACATCTTCGGAAAGTTTAAAGCTTGGGTTGAAACTCAAAGAAGATGCAAAATGCAGATGATCAGATCTGATAATGGAACTGAATATACCTCTGAAAAGTTTAACAAGTTTTGGAAAGATGCAAGCATCGAACATTAGTTAACAGCACCTTACACTCCTCAATAGAATGGTGTTGTGGAGAGGAAAAACCGGACAATTATGGAGATGACAAGGTGCTTGCTTCATGACAAACGGCTGCCAAAGAAATTTTGGGCTGAGGCTGTAAATACAACAATTTTTCTGCTAAACAGATTGCCAACAAAAGCTTTGTAGAAAAAGACTCCATTTGAAGCATGGTATGGCTACAAACCAAAGTTGCTTAATTTGAAAACATTTGGTTGCCTATGTTTCTATTACATTTGAGAGAGCAAAAACAACCCAAGAGGGGGGTGAATTGGGTTTTATAAAAACTTTTATCCTTTTTCTTATAAAGCCAAATATGTAGAGACCCCTTTTTCTTTTTCTAAAGAGCAAGAGAGTAGATCTATAAAATCAAGGACTATAATGAAGAATAAAAGGAATAGTTAAAGAAGCACAATAAATAGATATCAACAATAAATAGAGATAAGGGTAGAGAGATGACACCGTGACTTTTAGGTGATTCGGCCAATATTTGTCTACGTCCACCCCCAAGGCTATTGACTTCCTTGGGCTTTCTTCACTATCTTCAAATAGTAAGTACACCTTAGCTTCTGGGTGCTAAGGAACCTTTACAAAGTGTTTTTCGAGCTTACACTTTAACTCACTCTCATAAATCCTCACAACCTAGAGGATTTCTTCTACCCAACAAGTAGGACAAGTGTTTTCCCAAACACTCACGTGTTTTTCAAGAATGGGTACAAAGGGAATCTTAGTAAAGGCTCTTTAAGCTGAATAAACAAATATGAAGTACTGAGGTGTGCAAAGAGACAAGATTCACAAAGAAAGCAACAGTATTTGCAGGTGGGAGTACGAGCTTTCTTGGTTGGTGGAGCTTCTTTCTTCTTCAAAGCTTTTTCTCTCTCTAGAAATTAGGGCAAGAGTTAATAGCGCACACTTCCTCTTTTTCTCTCTCCATCTTCTTCTATTTAAAGCTCCTAGGGCACCAAGGGTCTTCTTGTAAAGTTTGAGTGCCGTTGGAGGTCATTTGAGACAATTTGAAGACTTTTGGATGAGTTGGCGTCGCTCCAGGATTTCTGCAAAATCGTGCAATGTGTCGACACATTGATGGTATGTGCTGACACATTAAAATTTGGCTTGAAAACAACCTCTCGGGTGTTAGTTCAATGTGTCGACACTTCCAACACTTAGTCAAAAAATATTTCGAATGACCTGAAAAAAAAACTCTCGGGTAGTAGTTCAATGTGTCGACACTATGGTCCAATGTATCGACACTTCCAACACTTAGACAAAAAATTGTTCTTTAACAGCAACTACCTCAATTCAATAAATCTCAAAAATACTTACAATATAAAAGATGATCAATTAGCAAGTGTAATGATGATCAAGTATGCTTGGAGAGATTTTAGAATAAGGAAACCTTGATACTCTAAAAACATAATTTTCTTGAAAGGAATTTCAATGTAAAAACTAAAAGTCTTGAACGAGTTTGAAAGCTTTGTTATCATCAAAATCAAAATGGATTTTTTGTAAGAACAACCTTAGGCTAACAACATTCCTCAAGTTAAGAGAGACAAATTGGACAAAAAAGCAGAATCTGGGATTTTTGTAGGCTATAGCTCAATTTTAAAGGCCTATAGGATCTACTTACCACAAAGCAACAAAGTAATTGTCAGTAGGGATGTTCAATTCCTTGAGTTAGATAACTGGAGTTGGGAGAATGACGAAAAGCTTGAGGTTCATGAGGAGAATGATGATATGGATGATGAACCTGTTAGAGGAACCAGATCACTCTCTGACATTTATCAGAGGTGTAATGTTGCTGTAATGGAGCCTGCAGGGTATGAAGAAGCTGATCAAAAGTGGATGGCTGCAATGAAGGAGGAGCTAAAGATGATTGAAAAGAACCAAACATGGGAGTTGGTAGACAGACCTAAACACAAGAAAGCTATAGGAGTCAAGTGGGTTTACAGGACCAAGCTCAATCTTGATGGTTTTATAAACAAGTACAAGGCAAGACTTGTTGTGAAGGGATATGCCCAGATGTTTGGGGTAGATTTTTTTGAAACTTTTGCCCCAGTTGCCAGGTTGGATACCATAAGAATGTTGCTGGCTCTTGCTGCACAAAAAGGCTGGGTTATACACCAAATGGATGTCAAGTCAGCCTTTTTAAATGGATATACTTGGAGGAAGAAATTTTTGTGGAGCAACCTGAAGGGTTTGTTTTTCAAGGACAAGAGGAAAAGGTATGTCATTTGAAAAAGGCCTTGTATGGTTGAAAATAGGCACCAAGGTCCTGGTATAGCAGAATTGATGCACATTTAATGAACTTAGCCTTTGAAAAAAGTCTGAGTGATATATCCAGAAGGCTGATCATGAAATACTTGTGGTATCTCTATATGTTGATGATCTACTCGTTACAGGAAGTAGCAAGGAGTTGATTGATAAGTTTAAAGAAGAAATGAAGGATGTCTTTGAAATGACAGACCTTGGGAGGATGACATTATTCCTTGGTATGCAGATATATCAAAAGCAAAATGAAATATTTCTATGCCAGCAGAAATATGCAAAGGAAGTCCTCAAGAAATTCAACATGGAAGAGTGCAAGCCAACTGCAACTCCAATGAATCAAAAGGAGAAGTTTTGCAGAGAAGATGGAGCTGAAAAAGTGGATGAAAGGCTGTACAGGAGTATAATAGGTTGTCTAATGTATTTAACTGCAACCAGGCCAGATATCATGCATGCAGTGAGTTTGCTATCAAGGTATATGCATTGTGCTAGTGAAATTCATTTTCAAGCAGCAAAAAGAATTCTTCGATATGTTAAGGGCACAATTGATTATGGAATAAGGTTCAGTCAAGTTAAAAACTTCAGTCTCCATGGTTATTCTGATAGTGATTGGGCTGGATGTGTTGATGATATACGAAACACCTCAGGTTACTGTTTTAGCTTTGGTTCTGGAATTTTTTCATGGTGTTCTATAAAGCAAGAAGTCATAGCTCAATCCACAGCAGAAGCAGAATATGTAGCTGCTGTAAATCAAGCCTTTTGGATCAGGAAACTCATGACAGATTTGCATATGGAACAACAAGAAGGCACACAAATATTTGTGGACAACCAAGCAGCAATTTCGATTGCTAATAATCCAGTGTTCCATGGCAAAACAAAGCACTTCAAGATTAAGTTTTATCTTCTAAGAGAGGTACAAAGGGAAGGAGAAGTGCAGCTGATCTGCTGCAAAACAGAAAATCAAAGTGCTGAATCCTAACAAAGGCACTTCCAAAGAATAGATATGAATTCTTGAGGCAGAAGCTTGGTGTATGTAGCTCCAGAGTCAAGAAGGAGTGTTGACTGGCGTGACTCATGAAGCTGTTATGCAGTTTTATTTGTTGCTATTCTATAGGATTATGACCATTTCTTCATGCTATTTTGTAGGCACTTAGCTGTTAGCAGATTTTTCTGCAATTCGGTTTCCATTATGCTGTATAAATAAAAGTTTGTTCCTCAATAAAACTACGTCTTCTGCAGTCTCTAAATTAGCTTCTCTCATCCTTAGTCTTTAATCTTCTAAATATCCAACAGCATTTCCCCCCGAAGAGGGAGAGCATCGGCAGCCACCTTCCATAACATCAACTTGAGTCTTTGCTGAATTTTCAGTTTCCACAGAGCATTCCACTCAACAGGTGATCGGCTGTCAAAAGAAGGTGTCCTGTTCTGAATGATGAACTTGTAGGCTGCCTTAACCGACACTGCACCCTGGGGGTCCAAAATCCACAGCTGCAAATCTGGAGCTGGGTGTGGCGGGAGTGTGATATTTAGGATAGCATCTGCAGAAGTTTGGTCAAACAACCGTCTAATCAAGCCTTCATCCCACCTGTGAAAATCTGCCTTCATCAAATCCTCAACCGAATTTGTATGCCTATCCACCAGAGCCCCTTGCTTTAGTTTTGGAATAAAATTGTCCACACCTAGGACCCAAGGGTCGCACCATATGTTGATATTGCTCCCATCACGAATTTTCCAGCAAAAGCCAGTGACGATAATATCCCTAGCATGAAGGATGCTACTCCAAATCCAAGATTTGCCACCATTTAAAGAAACAGAAAAGAAAGCCCGTTGTCTGCAGTATTTTGCCGTCAAAGCTCTAGCCCACAACGCCTCCTTATTGGTGATAAAAAACCCAACCCAAATTTGCAATCATTGCCAAATTAGTGTCCTCCATCCTCTTAAGCCCAAGACCACCCAGCTCTTTTGGAAGACATATGGAACTTCACGCCTTTGGATTGTAATGGCGCTGTTGGTCATCCTTAAAGCCCACTAGAAGTTTTCAGAATTTTGTCAATGTCCCGCAACACCCCTTTCGGAAGAAGACACACCGCCATGTAATACGAAGGTAAAGCAGATGCAACCGTTTGAATAAGCACTGTACGTCCCGCTTAGGACAACGCTTTTGCCTTCCATCCCGCAACACGACAAGCCACCTTAGCCTTGAGATCCTTGCAAGCACTACTGCGTGAACGTGGTATGATAAAGGGAGTCCGAAGTATTTTCCTCTAGGAAGTTCTGTTTGAAGACGCAACAAGTTCGTCAAAGAGTCCCTAGCTAGCATTACGGTTCATATTGCGGCTGAATTGGGTATATGATTTTTGGTGGTTTATCATCTGCCTAGACCTGGTAGCAAAGGTTGAAAGACACTGTTTTAATTTCATCACGTCGCTGCGATTAGCTCTGCAAAACACCATAAGGTCCTTAACGAATAAGAGGTGGGAAATGGGGGGCACCTCGCGCGATACAAACACTGTGGATAGCATTATCAGCCTCTGCCTTCGAGAGCAACTGAGATAACACCTCCGTGACAATAACAAAGAGGAAAGGCGAGAGAGGATCGCCTTGGCGTAAACCCCGCCCCAGGGTGAACATCCCAAAGAGTGAGCCGTTCAAAAGGATGGAGAAGGAGGTGGTGGAAATGTATTGAGAAATCCATGGTCTCCACTTTGCCGAAAAACCGAAACACCGGAGGACTTCAAGTAAAAACCCCCAATCCACCTTGTCACACGCTTTCTCTATATCAAGCTTAGCCGCCATAAGACCACCCCGACCTTGTTTGCGCGTAACGTATACATCAGTTCGTGCACAAGAATAATGTTCTCCTAGATTTGTCGATGGGGAACAAAAACATTTTGATTCCCAGAAATAATCTTAGGCAGTACCAATCGCAAAAAACCTGCCAGAATTTTTGAAATTATTTTGTAGCTCACATTACATAAGTTGATGGGCCTAAAATGAGTAACCGAAGCGGCATTATCCATTTTCAGAATAAGAACAAGGTGAGAATGATTCATTTGCCACGAGAGACGCCCATTTTCAAAGAAACTTCGTACCATATTAATCACATCATTTTTCACGATACCCCAGAATTTTTGATAGAACAAGGCTGTATAACCATCCGGGCCCGGGGCTTTCGTCGCACCAATACTTCTCACCGCGGCCCAAAGTTCCCCCTCTTCAGGCATACGATAAAGTATATCATTATCAGCCTCATTAAGGATTTCCATAATTAAATCAAGCAAACCACGCGGAAAATGGTTATTGCTTTTGGCAAACAAGTACTGAAAGTGGTGCAGCGTATAGTTCCCAATGGCTTCTCTATCGTTCAGCCACTCACATCTGTCATCTTTTAAGGCATCAATGCTATTCCGCCGTCTCCTCACCACCGTGGATAGATGAAAGAAAAGGGTATTTAGATCTGGGGTGGTGAGCCAAGTCACTTGGGATATAGTCTTCCATAGTGTTTCCTCACCTGAGATTTAATCATATAAACATGCATGCACTAGAGGAAATACCCGCTTTAGCCACGCGGTAAGTTGCGGACGTGGGTAAAGCGCATTCTTCTTCCACCACTCAGCCAAACTCGTCGAAGTTGAAGATTCACAGCTCAACCACAAGTCAGCGTCGGCTTCTTGGTCAGCGAATGTCCAAATCGAAATTACTGTAGTGCTTATATAATTTTTATTTCCAACTCCACACTACATCGACGAACCAGCCGTCGTGAGTGCCTTGGTAACCCAATCACCTTTCCTACACGGCCTGGGTCTGTCAAGAAAAATCCTAGAGCCGACGAAGGTGGTTGTCGCCAACGATTTTTTAGTGCGATAGTTATGCTGACCATAATCTTCTTGCTTGTCAAGGATCTCTGGTGAAAAAATTCGGGGAAGTCGCAGCTCAGTCGAAATCTCAGAAACCTGGGATCACTCTGCTTAAGGTCTCTGTGATTTGGGTATAACTCGGTTGCTTCATTAGACAAAGATGAAATTTTTCAGGCAAGGGTTTTTTTATTCTCTATGATTTGGAAAATAGCTAACGATATATGTCTCTGTGATTTGTAAATAAGTTGACGACATATGTTCCTGAATTTGCAAGATTCTTGCCGTTCACAATCTCTATTCGTCTCCTCTCCTAAATTAAGCAATTTATCGTGGAGTCCAGAGAGAAACTCTGTTCTTGTTCTTTTTTCCATGCCTACCAAAAGTATGTTTTCCATGACTTTAATATATTGGTTTTATGGAGATTTGTGAATTTGTTTCTCAGGATACTTTTAACGTTTTTGCAGCTTGTTGGAACCGATCATTGTTCCTTTAATTCCACATAGAAAGCTCTAGGGATTGATGATTTCTGGAAAATTCCTAATGGTGTCAATGGTAATCATCAAAATTGGTACTTAACTTTCCTAAAATCATATAAACTGCTCTGAGAAATTATCTGGGACCAACTTATGCTATTCTACTTTTTAATTCTTCTCTATGTGGTGATGGGAATCTGTAGGTATCGAGGAGAGAATGCATTTGGTATGGGATATTATGGTGGTAAGCAGCAATAGATTTCCTGCTTGTTTGCATATAAATAGCTCCATACAAAAACTCCTCTAGAAATGCTCCTTTTCTCTGACTCATTTGTTATGCAGGAATCTGGCCAAATTTATGTCAATGATTATGTTTGGATAACAAGCACAGAATAGTATACTATTTCTCTGACTGTTTAGATAATGCAAGATCCCTTTGTAAGTTTTATTTTGGCGTTCTTAGATAATAAATCTAAGAAAGTGCCAGTTGTATGTCAAATTGAACTCACTATCTTCAATCTTTTGAACCCATTATTTGGAATTAGTGAGGCCGTTAGATGTCTGCTTCACTACTTAGTCTGTTGGACTTTGGCTTCTGAATTTGTGGTGGTAGAAAGGGGTTGCAGCACTTGTGGTGAATTAATTCTGAGTTTGATGCTTAATTGGTTATTACCTTTTAAGATGATGAGGAATCCCTGGACATGGCAGGTGTAAAAAATATGTCCAAAGTTTTGTTGTTGAAAGACCCAGCTAGCCAAGAGAGGAAGCTTTAGGAGATGGAGAGAAATCAATGTATACTCAAGGCTTTGGAGGCAGTCGCCAACATGAGAGCAGAATAGGCAGCTCTCTGAGAAGGTTTGCGTCCATTATCGAAATATATCGTGTAGGCTTGGTGTCTTGAAGAATAATTATTTAGTATTTGTTAATGGAACTTCTCCTGTTGTGAGATTTCACTCCCAAGTGGAGTTCATCACTGTTAAAATATCCATACTTGTTCTGATGTTTAGAATTATTGGTGGCTTTTTAAATATCTAATGGGTTTCTGAGAAGCAAGAAAAATTGAAGAGGTTTTGGATTCCTATGGCTACTGAGACTGCTATATCAAATCACACTTATGCTATCAATAATTCAATATGTCCCAATTTTGTCCTTGAATTTCAATTAAATTGAGATGTTACTCAGGAGGATAGAATGTTGTTTCTGCTTTATTGTACCCTTATATACTCCATAAATTGTTCCATTTACACTTCCTGTTTCTCGGCAAGTGTCTTGTCACAAACATGTTTACTTGATGCCCCCACTGAGTAATAGTTGCTCCGTTGATGGTGCATTTGCTGCCCCACTAGAGGACATGTTCACTTTTACTCTGCTTGGCCATTCATGTGGGCAGCGTTGCTGTTCTGCATTTAGTTTTCCTGTGCTTTTACTAAACAGCTTAACAAGGAATTTTTTTTTTTGGGTTTGTAGAAATTACATATGACGCTCAAGTGGAGGACGCAAGGAGCTAACAGGTGGTGAGAGCACCAGGCTGCCTACTTGGTGGTAATGTCTGAGCTGCGCTACGCCAGTAGGCCACCCGCTTGGTGAGATGATAGTGCTTCACAACTAAGCTATTTTAAATTTCTGTTATGTTACAGCTGACTGATAACCATGTTGATATACATATACAGCTTTTCTACTCATGCTGGATGTGACTCCGTCATGCCTGTCCCCTGCTAGTCTCACTATTTGTTACTTTGTCCCACCATCACCTCGCTAAACGTTCACTTGTTACCACAAATATGTCTCGTGAATTTGCTATGTTATAATCAGTGTAAAATCTGTAGAGTTTAACATTTTTCTGCAAACTTTTGGTTGACAGCTGCTGAATAGTGTCAAAGATTCTCAGTATGCTGTGTCGTTTCCCTTTGTCACATTATCTATTTCCATGTCCATATCAGTTTTTCAGTATGTGACTAATTCGATGATATCTGATTGAAAACCCCCAAAACAGAGCAGCGTCATACAATAGTTAGTCCTGCTCCTCCAAACGCGCTTTACGAATTTTCTTGTGTATGTTGGGAAAATGGGGCATGCTTTTGGAGAGCTGTTTATATATATTTCAAAGGTCAACAACACCACATATGAAGCTGTTTATATATATTCAGTGATTTCCACGCATCCAAAGTTAGTATTGGCCATGAGAACACCTCAATATATCTTCAATATATATAAACATTATATTGATTACTTTGACACGTTGACACGTTTAAACACGTCCAATTTTATTTGGGGAACTAAACACATCTTATATGTTGTCACCAAGGTCCCCAATAGCATCGAACATAGCCAAATAATTGAAAATCCGAAGTTGGATAAGGGATATAGCTGGGCACACGTATATATAAATCTAAAATCCTTACCTTTTTTTTTTTTTCTGAATATCTAAAATCCCTTACCCACTTATTAGGAGTTAGGACCCTCAACATTGCTTTGTGCGGGAGAAGTGTTCTGTTAAACTAAATTGCTTTTTGAACATAGTATTGCCGTTTAGAATTTTTTGGCAACTGGGCGAGAAGCGCTAGTGCTAGGACTTGGGAAAAAATTGCTTACTAAACCAGAAGAGCACATGTTTGAAAGATTCGGCTCGCCAGTAGAGATTTTTGAAAGCAGAAGCCAGCGTTGGAGAGGAGAAAGGAGTTCAAACATTCTACAGCTGTAAGCTACTGGTATGTTAACCTCAGCCATGGTTCATCAAGTAAGTGCTCTGCTCCCTCTATTTTGCTCCTCTCCCTCTGTTCTTTTGTTTTATGACCAACTCTTGGATGTTAATGAACACCTTGTACAAACATCAACAGGCACAATGAAGAATGTTAAAGCAACTATACCAGACGACATCAAAGACTCTCTATCCAGTGTCTCAACACCTCAGCTACAATCCAACCTTGATTTCCAACTCAGCAACACCAACAAATCGACAGGCAACATAGCAAATATCTACAGTCTGTTGGTTGTTATTTTGTATTTAGCATCAACGATTTGTACTGAGGAATCTTTGTATTATAGGTCTCAGTCTGCACCTCTAAGGTGTTGCAATGCACAACACATGTTTGTCTTTATGTCCATAAGAGATTACAAAACTCTGTATATAAAAAAAATGCTCTTTTGTATTCATTCACAGTCAAGGAAATACAAATAGAATTCATTTTTCGCTGTTATTTTGCATTCAACTAAGGAAAATGAGAAATTTTGATAATTTTGTAAACAGAGCACGAAGAGATGAAGAACAAATCTAAATTAAGAAGCAGTCTCTCATTAATATGAGCCTCTTGCTACAACAATTGTGGGTGGGCTGAACCACAATTATCACCAACCTTTGCTCGTCGCTTAAAGGTGTTCCAAATTCCAGGTGTGTGATTCTGGTGGCAGAATTCGTCGAGACTAGCCTTTCTTCATGGCATGATGTCGTCAATTGCTACAAATGTGGACCACGATCCACCGTCGAGAGAACCCCTTTGCTGGCGGTCAAAAGTCATCGAGAAAGAATCGGTTCTCTCGACGTGACAAAGGTGGTGGACGACAGAGCAACGACGACCACCCACTGCGGGCAACCTCGACGGAAGTGGGTTGTCTCTCCCGACGCGTCTCTTGGGTGAGATTGGCACCGCATCAACGACGATGAGCCACAGTTGTCGGGTTTTGTCTTTATCCACGCGGCAACCCCCACCACTCCTCCACGATGAAAAGCCGTGGCCAAATGCCTTCCTCAACGGTTTTGAATGCTTTCTGCCACGACTGCTACCGTGGCTGATGAGCGGTTTTCTTGTAGTGATGCTTGCTTGAACAAGAAATGTCATTCGAATGTTTATTTTGTTCGAACTTGAATGTTTTCTTATTTTGTTCGAACATGCATGTTTATATGATTTCTTGAGAAATTACTTTTATCCATTTGAAATTGATGATGGAGGAGTAATTTTTCCTTACAACAAAAGCTCATAGCTAAAGGCCTAAAATATTTTGTTTGAACTTGAATGTTTCCTTATTTTGTTTGAACATGCAATATTTATATGATTTCTTGAGACTTTTATCCATCTTACAACAAAAGCTCATAGCTAAAGGCCTATAGTGAGGCAAGAATTCCTCAGTGATTGGGGGCCCATAAAAGAATATGACATCCATACTTTATCGGGTAAAGAAAGCTTACGTAAGAAACTATGATTATTTTCTGCTTATTCACTAATTGACGGACGGGAAAGTAAAAGGAAAAGGGAAAGAGGTAAAAGGGAGTCAACTCAAGCCTTCCTGGAGGAGACCAACTCTGACAGCACCGACCTTTGATAAAAGATGGATGGGATGGAAAAGGTCCAGAGGGTGATAAGGCCCAAAGAAAAATGGGGCTGAGGCCCAAGGAGCCCCCAAGCCTAGACGATAAAGTGAGGAGTATAACCAGAGGAGGTAGGGGAAAATACACACATTCTCTCTCATTGATAATCAAACTAGAGAAAAAGAATAGATGTTATACAATGGCGACTAACAATGGCATTGGAAAAATCCCCCTTTGGGGAGGACCCTGAGTCCTAACTTGTTTGCTTTACTTGTAGGTGAAAGGATGGAGTAGCTTGGACCATTCAACCCATCCCATGTGTTGGATTTTAAGTATAGTTCCCTCGGGCTTTTGGCCCAGTGGATGCTGTGATAGACCGGTTAAAAATGGCTCCATCAGATGGCGCCGTCTGTGGGAATCATAGTCCTTCAAACTAGTTATCCCACCTTATTCATTGGGAGCAAGACAGATTTCAAACATTCTTTTCGTCAGTATAAGCCGTGGCAAATGGCTACGAAAGGCTCCCCTCGGGGGAAAGCAATTGCAGTAACTCCGGATTCACCTCCTCCATAGGACACTAGTGTTCAAACTGATGGTGTTACGCTAAGAACAGCACAAATCTCACCTATCTCTGTAGTGAACCCTCATTCCCGGAGCTTTCCCAGTCAAAACCTACAAACCCCCTGCAAGGAGGGCCCCTTTAAGGTATTCAAGTTCGACCTTCAGGATGTACTGACCCCGAACGTTAAGGAATTGTCCAGGAAGTTAGTGACCACCTGAGTGACTCGGAAAGTAATTTTAGTTACGCCGTTAACTGACTTGGTGGCATAAGGAAGTTCACGAATGAAGTGTTTAGAAGTTTTGGTGGTGGATAAAAGACCCATACCCCACATCAAGACGACATAACCATTGGAGATTTTGGAGCTAGAGGCGAATATAGTGGTAAAGGTGGGCGCATCACTTGATGAGGAGGCTAAGTAAGCACTACTCCAGTTCTTACGGCTGCGGATAAAGTCTTTCGCATGGACTTATAGAGACATGAAAGGAGTGGATTCTTCGATGATGATGCATAGACTTAGTGTCGACCTAGCCATGAAGCCGATCAGACAAAGAAGAAGGGCCTGAGCACCTGAAAGGAGTAAAGTGATAGCCACAGAAGTTGAGAAACTATTGGAGGTATGATTTATAAGAGAAGTAACTTATCCTGATTGGTTGGTTAATGTAGCTTGGTCCCTAAGTCTAATGAACAATGTCAGATATGTGTGGATTTTACTGATCTTAATAAAGCTTGCTCGAAAGATAGTTATCCCTTGCCTAGAATTGACATGCTAGTTAACTCTACAACTGAGCATAAGTTCCTTTCTTTCCTAGACACTTTTTCGAGCTAGAACCAAATAAAAATGCACCCTGCAGATCAAGAAAAGACCTCATTTATAACTGATAAGGGGCTTTATTGTTACCTGGTCATGCCGTTTGGTTTCAAAAATGCCGGTGCTACCTACCAGAGGCTGGTGAATGCTGTGTTTAAAAAGCAAATTGGTAGGAATATGGAGGTCTATGTGGATGATATACTCATGAAAAGCAAACAAATGGAGGGGCATCTTAAAGATCTAACTGAGACTTTTGATACCCTAGATCGTTATGATATGAAGTTAAATCCAGCTAAATGCCCTTTCGATGTATCCTTAGGAAAATTCCTAGGGTTCATGGTTTCAGAGAGGGATCAAGGCTAACCCTGAGAAGATTGAAGCAGTCTTATGACTCAGGCCACCTACCAACCAAAAGGAGTTGCAGAGACTGACGAGGCAAGTTGTAGCCCTCAATCGTTTTATCTCATAGTCCACAAATTGTTGCCTACCCTTATTCCGAATTTTGCAGAAAACCTTATTTTGGGATGAGGAATACACTCGGGTTTTAGAATCACTCAAGATGTACCTAGCCCAACCTCTCATTATTAGCTGGCCTGTGCCTGGCGAGTTATTATACGTTTATTTAGCAACTAGTGAGTATTCTGCAATCTCAGTCCTAATCTAAGAAGAACAAAAGGTTTAGAAGCCGGTGTATTATGTCAGCCAGGCCCTGAGAGGAGTAGAGGTGAGGTATCCGTTTATGAAAAGAATTGCGTTGAGCCTAATGGTCACCGTACGAAAACTGCATCTTTATTTTCAAGCTCATACTATCTGTGTGATTATTGATCTACCCTTGAGGAGAATGCTCCAGAAGCTCGACGTGTCAAGGCGCTTAATCCAATGGTCCCTAGAACTAAGTGAATTTGACATATCTTATTTCCCTCGAACAATCATAAAGGAACAAGTTGTTGCAGATTTCTTATTAGATTTTGTCGAGGACTTGACTCCGGCAAAAAGCTGATGATCCCCACCTCCACGAGAGAGTATGGACTGTGCATGTAGATGACTCTTCCAATATAATAGCTAGGGGAGTAGGGGTATCTCTCATTTCCCCATAGGGAGTGGAGGTCAAATATGCCCTACGCTTTGATTTTTTGGCGACTAGTAATGAAGTAGAATATGAAGTTTTATTGGCTAGTCTAGCCATCGCACTTATGATGGGAGCAAATGGAGTACATGCTCGGAGTGATTCTCAATTGGTGATTAACCAGGTTCTGGGAGATTTTATTATGAAAAAGGAGCGAATGCGATAGTATTTGGCTCAAATAGAAACATTGAGAAAAGCTTTTAATAAGTTTAAGCTTACACTGGTGCCTCGGGAACAGAATGAAAAGGCCGATCTCCTAGCCCAGCTAGCCTCAAATCCTGAGCTAGAAATGATGAATGGCATGCCTTGATAGTGTGCCCTTCCTCCTTAAATCGGGAAAGTTAGTACCCGGTCTGCCCAGTGAGTTCAGTAGAGTGGTGGGGGTGCCAATCTTCATCTATCTCGCCGAGGGTACTCTCCCTCTAGATCAGGAGGAAGCCCCGTAAATTTGCATGTGGTCCTCCCAGTATGTACTAAGGTAGGATATATTGTACAAGAAGAGCATCACGCTCCCTCTTTGGCGATTTCTTCGCGATGAGGAATGGACTTATGTGCTGCAAGAGATACATGAAGGCATGTGTGGTAACCACTCAGGACACATGGTCTTGTCCCATAAGGCCCTGAGAGCTGGATACTTCTAGCCTACTATGCAACGCGATGCCAAAGAGGTGGTACAAATGTGTGATGATTGCCAACGACATGTTGACGTACCAAGAAGGCCGGCCGAACAGATGATTCCTATTAGCTCGCCCTATCCCTTCGCTCAGCGGGGAATAGATATAGTGGGACCGTTTCCTCAGGCAAAAGGGCAAGTAAAGTTCTTGGTTGTGGCCATTGATTATTTTACCAAATCAGTAGAAGCTGAGCCTTTGGCTATGATCACGGAGGAAAGGATTTGGGGCTTCG
Organism: Morella rubra; assembly: GCA_003952965.2. Lineage (NCBI taxonomy): Eukaryota > Viridiplantae > Streptophyta > Magnoliopsida > Fagales > Myricaceae > Morella > Morella rubra. Next base: position 21,754,864 of record CM025855.1, read on the forward strand.
TGTGGAGGAATATCATTTGTCGATTTGGCTTACCATGAGTGATCATATCAGACAATGGTCGATAATTCGACAACAACCTTTTCAAGATCTTTTGCTCTAGTATGGGAATCTCGAATAACTTTTCTTCTCTCATCAATCCACAGGCGAATGGATAAGTAAAAGTGATTAATCGAACTCTGGTGAGAATTATAAAAAGAAGTCTGGATGGCAAGTAGGGGTTATGGGCTGAGGAGCTACTAGGTGTGTTATGGTCTTACTGAACAATTGTGAGAACCCAACTGGAGAAGCCCCCTTCGCTTTGGCATTCGGGACTGAGGCTGTGATACCTGTTGAAGTAGGGATACCAAGTTATCGGATTGATCATTTCAATCCATTTGACAATGACGAGCTGTTTAGAATGGAATTAGATTTGGTAGAAGAACTTCATAATGCAGCCTCAATTCGAAACATTGCCAACCAAAATCAAGTCAGACGGTATTATAACACGAAAGTGCAACCTTGGTGGTTTGAGCTGGGGGACCTTGTCTTATGAAAAGCTCTCCCTCCCAATGTGGACACTCGAGAAGGGAAGCTGCATGCAAAATGGGAAGGACCCTACAGTGTTACCAAGAAGTGAAGGAGGGGCACTTATTACTTGGAGGATCTCGACAACAACGCACTCCCACATCATTGGAATGTTGACCATCTCAAAAGGTATTATCAATAAATGTTATATTTGTTTTTTGATACAATCTAAGAAGAAAAAGAAAGATATGAAAATGCCAGGAGCCCTCGTGCCCTAAATTAATAAGAAGGCATAAGCTCTCGTGCCCTAGATTGTGAAAGATGACTATTTGGCCTTTGTGCCCAAGAAAATGTAGGAGCCCTCGGGCCCTGGATTTATGAAAAGGTAGGAGCCCTTGTGCCCTGGATTTATGAGAAGGCAGGAGCTCTCATGCTCTGGATTGTGAAAGATGACTATTTAGCCCTCGTGCCTAAGAAAAGTCAGGAGCCCTCGTGTCCTGGATTTATGATAAGGCAGAAGTCTTTGGGCCCTGGATGTACGAAAAGGTAGGAGCCCTTTTGTCCTAGATTGAGAAAGATAATTGTGTGGCACTTGTGTCCGAAAAAGAGAGAGAGAGAGAGAGAGAGAGAAGACAAGAACCCTCATGTTCTGGAATATAAACAAAAGAAGAGTCTAAGAACCGGAGAAACTAACACATTATTATCTCAATCTACAGAGCCCAGTCACAAGTTTAAAATTGCTCGTAACATTTTGATTCTAATGATTATTCGATGGTATACTCTTTTTATGATTATCTATAGACCTTATATACAAGTCCTCCCAACACAAGGAACAATAAACAGAGATATAATACGACAAGTATATGGGAGCACAGTGTGTTACTAATGAAAAAAAGCAGTAAAAGGATAGCATGATAGTAGTTCGAGTGAAGAAAAACAAAAGAATATACAAGCCAACATAGATATTATACGATCATTAAAAGTTTCAGTACATACTAGTTGGTTTACAGAAAAAAGATCTTCATCACCGAACACAACTTGGGTGTACAAGAAACCTATTAACATGATTAAAAACTAAAAAGAGTGGACGTGCTCTTTCCCTTCAAGGATGACATCCCGGCTCCTTCCAGAAAAAATCAACTTTTGCCCTAGTACGACAAAGGAGGCATAGAAAAGGATCAGTAAAAATAAAAGAAAATATCTCCAAGACATAATCATCTCGTTGTTCACCCAACTTTAGCCAGTCTGGGAGACCCCTACAAGGGAAAACCCTACAAGAAATAGAACATGGAAGGAAGCCCTCAATAAAAAATGTGTAGTCCTGAACATTTCGTATTCCTCCATGCCAGCGTATGTCAGAAATCACTCTGGACCTTACAAGCTGAGTAGAGGCATGTCCAAGTCTAACTTGGAGGGCCTCAAATGCTTCAGGCACTTCATGAAGTTCAACCTTGTCGGCCACTCGCAACATTAGGTCCATATATACCCCTTGAGGATACCCCATCAAAGCCGATTGACAAATCAATCTTTAGCCGGTCTCAAACTCAGAACCCCACCAAAAGAAGAGATCCATCCCCCAGACATATATAGCATTGGGATTCCCACTGGCTACAAGATCTTCCATAAGTATTTGAGCCGAGACTTGAAAATGACAATAAGGATAAGGAATTTTTTCAAATCTTCGAAGGAAGATAAACCAAGGCTAGAGATGTATAGGAATATGGGGGGTTTCAGGATTTCTTTGAGAATTGGAGGGCTGTAAGCTATCTCCCTCCAGTGATGACTTGTGCTCAGAAGAGAGAAAAAAGCATTGATCCTGCCGTCACGAACCACATGACAGAAAACCCTGGACAAAAGGGAGTCATGAAGATTTTGTATAGGAAAAAGTGCATTGGCCTGGTCAGAAACCGGAGGGTCATTTTCTGGTAATTTCATGATGAAGCACAGGATAAGGGAAGAAATGAAAAATGAGAAACTTGCAAGAGAAGGAAGAAAGGTCTCGGGCCTTATGTAGGAAAACATAACTATGAAAGTTGGGAAAGAAAGCTTGTGTGATAAGAATAAAAAAAGTACCATTAAATGCTTTGATATGTCGACAGGGTATGATGAGTCTCAAGAAGTCCCCCACGTCAATTCAAACAATGGTAGGGCGGGACTGGTATTAGGTGATTCGCTAGAACTCGAAAGACTGGGAGGCGAAAGGTTAGGGATAACTAACACGTCGGTCAATAGAAAAAACTAACTAGAAGCATTGGTCAAAAAAAGCTGATCAAAACGACGTTGTTTTGACTAAAGAAAATTTCGCACACATTCAGAAAAGCCAATTACGATACGAATAAGGAAAAGTGAGGCCCATGGGCTGATTTGGTTATACCCATTGGGGGATCCCTTTCAACCATGGGTCGGGCTCGAAGAAAACCCAACAAAGCCCTAGTTTTTCAAAAAATAAATAATAAATATCCGAGCCTCCCAGGCTGAAGGTAGGATACATCTGTAAGATCGATCTTCGAATAACAAATAAATAAAGATGAGAAAAAGAGAAAAAACTACCTCAAGGAAAAAATAGACATAAAATTACAATGACATAAACGATTCATATAGAACAAACATTACATTAAGTGTTGGCTATGAAGTTGAAAAAAGTGATACAATTCATAAAACCCCTAACAAATGGCATAGAGTTGTTCCCAAATTTGAGGGGGCCACCCTGATTCACGACTATTTCATCAATATCACCAAAGCCATCTTTGTCTAAGAAGATCTCAAAGCTACCATCAGAATCAAACCATTCATCCCAAAGGTGGAACCGAGGAAATATCGGGGGATCATCCCAGGTATCATGCCAATCCCCCCTAGGGTCATGGTTATAATAACATCCCTCTGGCTTCGTATAGGATTACGACAAAATATACACATAATAAAAAAAGTTGTGGGCCCATCTATTATAAGAAGTTTCAAAAATCTCCAAAAATTTTGATCTCGTCCTTCGAAAGTTAGGAAGGGAAAGGATGATCCTTTGAACAGGATCTCAGGGTTCCCACTTCTAAGGAAGTGTCAGAGGCCCCTCGCTAAGGCTTCATCTTTCTGGAAACGAGGAGGAAACATCCTAACCGGTACCCTACTCAATAATGAGAGATTATAAACCCAATCCCTGCATTGGCTACAGGTTTGTGCCAGTGCCAATAAAGCGGTAAGGTGGGATTCCAATAAGGAGGTAAGGATAATAGAGATCGGTTCAAAGGGAAGAATGAGTAACAAACAAGGAAGCTCTTTCGTGCCCATGGAGACAGTAGAAGAAATAGAAAATGATGCTAAGAGTCGGATAAAGCTCGAAAGTATAGAAGAAGAAGGGAATAAGGTATGAAGTGAGCCAATAAAGAAAGTCAAAATCAATTTATAAGCTCACTCGTATTGTTTGGAAGTCCAAAGAACTTCGAGATAAGGTGATTTATAGGGACTGGGGCTGCTAAGAAGGGTTATTGATTACACGATAGAGTGCCAGGCTTTTTGAGGAGTTCATTTATGAACCAGAGGTTAGGTGTCCTATTAAACAGAAAGTGTCAGACGTTACGTATACTCCAAAAGTTAAGGAACAACATACATTAAAAAAAAAAGAGACAGAAGGGAAAAGAGAATAGAAATAGTCATGGAATCCCACAGTAGAAGTCCAAAAATATGTACATAAAAATCTCTTTTACATGTCGTACCCAAAAGGCCCCACCATAATGATCCCAAGAGGGGTTGCATAGAATGAGAGGGAAGTTCAATGACTAATCTATTCAGTACACGTCGACCCACGCTCTCTTACAAAAAGTTTGTGTGTGGAAAGCAGAAAAGGGTGGAAAAGAAGAAAAAGAAAATCAAAACTTTTGGAGTATACGTTTACACGAGACAAGAAGAATTGAAGCTGACAGCTAGCCCGGCATGGAAGACAGAGGGCAGCATCGTAGATGTTAGAGAAAAACGTCGGGATAAGGAACCAAACAGCCAGGAACATATGGGGAGGAGCCATGCAACCTTTCACACTGATTAGGGGCTTGCCTCCCTCAATACGGGGAGGAGCCATGCAACCATTCCCACTACATGTTGTAGGGGCCCAACCACTGTTTGAGAGCATCCAGTTTCTCCCATTCCTTGTAGTCTATCTCGTCCTTGAGCATGTTTAACATGCATTCAGTGTAAATATTTCGAGGGCACTGGAGTTGACTGGCCAGAATGATCATCCTTTCTCTTGCTGGATAATCAGTTTCTAGCCCAAATGCTAATTCCACCCCTTCGAGATAGAAAAACATCGGGATTCTAGCACAATAGCAGAACTGCAATGAAATCCATCATTGGGGGCTGCGATCTTCCCCCGACCCTCTAAATATTCTTACTTATCCTGGTTTTATTAATTAATTATAATAAATAGTATTTATATTGCTATTTTTGGATTTAATTATTTTATTAGTTTTAAAATAGGAAAAAATCCCTATAAATTGTTTTACATATCCAAAAATTACGAGAAAAATATCCACTTTTTTTTTTTTTAATCTTTTTAAGCTCTTTGATTTAATTACATATTTTACTTATTTCAGTACCTTGAATATTTTTAAATATTATATTTTATTGCTGGAAAAAACTAAAATACCCCTAATACATGTTTTAGCTCTATTTTCTTATAAAACGATATTTTTTCTTCAATCTTTTTGCTTGCTTTGCATTACTCCCTTAATTACTAAGCCAATAGGACGTGTTCTAAGGTAGCAGTGCATCTTAGGAATATTTTTAGAATGATTTCTTTTAATTAGCTAAAATAGGCCTAGAAATTAGGTTTTATTGCATAAAGGCTTGAAAACAAAGCCCAATGGACCTCTCTCAAGCCCAATTCGGCCCAGCCATTTTTAGAGCCCAGCCCACCTATTTTTAAGTAACAAAACCGGCCAGCCCCTAGTTTAGTGCCCATAGAATTTTTGTAGTCAAAGAGCAATGATTAGTCAACATTGCAATCATTAGTTGCCTCCCTTACTGCCCAATCCCCTTCTAATGCTTGAGTAGATCACCTAAGCTAAGCCTAGACACCCACTTAACCCTAGGAAGCCTCAACTAACCCTAGAGAACTAACCCTAGTTAGTGGTAGTATAAATAGGACCATTGTGTGAAGGAATTCTTCACACTTTCATCCGGCCATTTCTTAGAGAAGAGAGAGTGAGAGAGAGAGCTAGAGAAATGAGGAGAAAGGAGGAGAGAAAGAGAGAAAGGAGCCGTGCCTCGCTAGAGAGAAGAAGAAGAAGAATTTTTAGAAGAAAAGTTGCAAAATGGTTGAGGTATCTTGAGCTCTGGTGTTTAGAGGTTCTTATCTTGGTTATTGATACTAACAGTGAGCTTAATGGAGATTTTTGATGCTCAAGAGATCCATCAAAAGGTCAAAGAGATCAAGAGAGGTAAGGGGTTAGTTTGCATGTTAGTCATGCTAATAGAATCATAATGTTTTAGGCTAGAAATAGATCATATAGTGATCTGAAACTTTCCATTAGGATTTTCATGAGTTAGAAAAGGGATTAGGTTGGTTAGATGCTAGAGGATTTTGAAGATTTGAGGATATAATGGAGATTAGGTCATTTTGCCCCTTTGATGATTTTTAAGGTAAATTTTGTGTAATTATTTGCATGGTACGGTTTCTAGGTGATATAGAGGTATTAGAAACACATAGGATAGATTTCATGCAATGATTTATGTGGAAAAAGAAAGATATGATTAATTAGGTTAAACCTAGTCTATTTTAGCTTATTTTTATAACAGTGTACTTAATGATTTTTCTTATATAGTAAATGACCAGGATTGATTTATTAGACTAGACACTATTAGAGTATCCAGTTAAACTTTTGTGTCATTTGGAGCTAGGATGAATAAGTTATGAATTTTTGAAGTTATAGTTAAAAAACTGAGTTTTTCATAAAAACGGGTTTGTTTGTTATCTATTCGAATTGGGCCTATTTTATAACAGTTGTACTGTTTTTATGGGCTTAATTCTTGTGTTTTGGCTAAGCTTTGGGCTTTGTAAGTGGAGCACAAAGTTAGACCTCTTTTTGGACCCAAAAAGCTTGTTTTTAAAAGGTCATAGATGTGGGCCTCTTTCTTGCTTTTGAACCGGCCCAAGTAGCTATCTACAGTTATTGACCTTATTTGAGCAAGCCCAAGTTCAAGTCTCTATTGGACTTGAATTAGTGAACTTAGACTTTTGACTTATGAGAATGCTTATGTTTAATTGCTTGATTTTTGATAAGCATATCAGTTTATTTAAATGGTATTTGTTTTTGAAATAAATACAAGTTATGATTGTGAGATATTTGCAAAGTCTTTTGCAAGATTATGGTTTTTAAAGGAAATGATTTTTCAAAAGGATATATTTTTGGAAAATATATCAATGTTATGGATTATGGATATTGTAGTGCATTTACATTTGCATGGCATCTGGCACTAATGAGATAAAAGATATGACACCTATGAAAAAGTTATTTTGGGGTGACAGTACCGATCACTGGGGAGTGCAACCATCACTACCGGGTAGGATGACCCCAGAGTAGAAGGCAGAATGGGCCTTTACTCGTGTCCTAGGACAACGGAATGTCTAGACTATCCTAAAGTGCAGGGGAGATTGGACGCACAACCTTGGCCACTGGGGGTGAATCAGATGGATTTGTAAGGAAAGTGCATTAAAGGAACGGACAAGAGCATTGCATTGCATACTGCATGTATTGCATGTTTCATTCTATAGACTATATACTATATATTGCATGCTACTGCACATACTGCATATCATTACTGCTATATTCTCATTGACTTATGAATTGCTTATTGAACATGTATGTACTGTTGTATGGTTGTCATCACATGCCCCCATTCCCCCCTTACTGAGTCCTTAAGACTCACCCTTTGTTTTTTTTATTTCTCTAAAATAGAGTATGCGGTTTTCGATTCCTTTGTTACCCATGAACTTATCACCCATGTCCTGGTCATCCACATCCGAGCCTTGGTTACTGACAGCCTTAAAGTGATCATGGACTCCTAGCCCAACCTGATCCCGAAGGATCTACTCCAAAGTTTCCTTGAGAAAATAGCCCTGTGGGGGAGAACCACAGCCATATTGACTGGATTGACCTCACCGGTTCCTCAAATGAAGATTCTTCCTAAACGATGCTACTGCTTTATGTTTTCTTTTGTTTGTTTGGTGTGTTTGTATATATTTTTGAACAATAGGGTTTGAGATTTATTTTTAGGCTTACTTATGTTACCCTAGGAGTTGCATTCCCTAATCCCTAACCCTAGCAGTTTGGTTTGTTTTTGTTTTTGTTTTATTTTTCTTGAGTATTGTTTTCTTATTATGGCTTGTCTGTTTGTCAGTATATCTTTTTCTTCTAACTTGACTTCATTTTCTCCTGGTTATTTCTGAATATATTTTACAAGTCTTCTGCTGGTTTTCTTTACTATATAGTAATCTTTGTACATCCCAAGGATATTCCCACAGTCTTGAGACCTATAGAATAAGAACATACCATAATCTCGCCATGTATGCATCTCTGTAACTATAAAGAGAGCTTAGAGACTAATACGAGCATAAGGGATGTGATAGATCTTCACTGAGTGGAAGCTACTCAAACATTATGCTTCGAAGCACCAAAGGTGACTTGGCTACCTCTTTGCATTTACAGCTCACCTTCACCAGTTTAAAATATTCCTCCACGCCATTTTCTTGTACCACCTGGGAGAAAATGTCTGTTAGTAGTTCTAGCGGAAGGTCCGAAAGAGAAGGAGGCATCAAAGGAGTCATGATTAATAACATGAAATGAAATATATCAACTGCATGTTCAATTTTATTAACTTGACCAAAGACCCTTTAACTGGAAGCATCGAAACCAACTAATCCTTACCGGACGGCGACACAATGTTATGGTTATGGCTAAAAGAAGAAGCAAACAAATATTTGGTTTTATGGGGCTACCTTCTCGACGATTATGGGGCTACCTTCATACGACTTCTTATAGACAAAAAATAATCTGCTACTAAAATAAAGGAAAAATAGTCCAACAATTAACAAACAAAATCAAATAGCAGCTACTTCTATAATATTTTGACGAACTAACTCGCAACAATCCGCAAATATTGGGAAATGCTTTTGACTCGATACAACCCACAACAACTGGGCAGCTATTTAAATTCAATTCAATTAAATCTCCAGCTTCAACCTTAGGCTTCGTTCGTTTGCTTGTAAAACTATTATTTTAAGTAAAAAAAATTTTCAATGAAATGTTTTCAAAAAAAAATTTCTTTTTAGTGTTTGGACGTTATTCTTTTAAAATATTTTCAAGAAAATATTTTTTGATTTTTAACATGCTTAATGATTTATGTATTTACATAAAAAGGCTTAATTATTGTACAAGTCTATGTAGTTTACACTTTTAAAATTTTAGACCCTCAAGTATCGATTTCAACCGTCGGGCTCCTAAGATAAGTTTTTTAAACAAATCTATCCCCCGTCCTATTGTCATTAGCCAACAAACGGAATGGTGCTTAGCGGATTTTAATGTCATTTCAACATCAATCGTAGGCTATAAAACTATCATACGCAACCTTCAAATTTAATTTTTATTTAAAAAATATTAATTTTTATTTATATATCATTTTTTATTTTCTAATACAATTTTAATATTTGAAAAATTGGCAATTTGGTCACTAGGTTTTAATACCGCTGACAAAATGGTCACTAAACTTATTTTTTTTACTTTTTGGTCACTGAGAACCTATAGTTGTGACTTTTCACTCTATCCGTCGACTCTCTGTTGAATTTCTAATGGAATAAAATTTCACATCAGCACTTTCTCCACGTCAGCATTATTAATCCACGTGAGCTAATCCCAGTCAAGAGGCTTCATATAAACTGACGCAATTTTGATATCTTCGTTTGAAATGCAACAAAACCACTTGCAGCAAAACAACTAACTTAAAAAAAAAAACAAAAAAAAAAACAAAAAAGAAAGAAAGAAAAGAAGAAAGACTAACATAATGATGAATAAGTAGTGTAGACCAAAATCAATATCATAGTTGTCGTTTATGTTAAACATCAACGCGAATGCATTAATGAATAAAATCATAAAATCAATATCATTATGTTAGCTTTGCCCTAGACCTTTCTTACCAAGTTATTTTGGTCGTGGACGTTCTCTTTATTCGCTTTTGAAAAAGACCCATCCTCTTGGAAGTGGGAACCCTTGCAAATATGTCGGGAGGTAAGACCACGAAGTGCAGATATGCTATGAATGCACGTGATTTTTGTTTGACTGTTTTATTGTTCCATATAATAACTCTATTTGGTCCTTAGATTTAGATTGACTGGTGGTTGATGCATTCAAGTCCTTAGGTTTGGTTTGACTATTATATTTAGATCTTTAGGTTTTGTTTGAATATTATATTTAGGCCCTTAGGTTTGGATTGTGCTTTTGTATTTAGGTGCTTAGGTTTGGATAGAATATTGTATTCGGTGCTTAGGTTTGCAGTTTCATAGCACAGATTTTTTTAAAACTTCAATATTCTTGTGATTAATGTGTTCTAGAAAGTGGGCTATCAAATAGCAATCTGCTATTTTTCAATAATGTGAATGTCATACGTTTTTCAATAATGTGAAGACATGGCTACGTACTAAGGAAACAAAAGAAAAAGTTAGCATATAAGCTAAACATTTCGTCCTAACCAATAAGATGCAGTGTCATTAAGGAATTGTACATTTCTATATATAATTTAATCGTATCACTTATTTGTTCATGCAGAAAAGAAATTATAATGTAATAATTAGAGCTTTTGTTTTTAGGTTGAGTAACATCATCATCATCACTTAGTTATATAACATGACGTTATTGGGGAAGGTTTATAGTTAATTAATCATAAAGTGATGTAATGTGATCTGTTTTTGACAAGACATATTCACTTCACATGTTGATCCTGAACACGAAGTGGTGGTTTGTTTGCAAAAAGGTAAAAAATTAAATTTGAGGCTTTGTGCTTTCCAACCAAAGATGTATTTTCTGCTTTCTATAAAATGAGACGGCATTTGTAATCTTCGTAAACTATGCATTTACATTGAACCTCTCTCTCACTCTATGTCTCTCTTGGCTTGCCTGCATATGCTTAAGATGTATTTTTATTGATATTGTTTAGTTGGTATGGGCGTATGTTGATTGGTTCTTATTTATCTATGTGCTTTTGTAGGACCACTACGGATCATTATCTACTACGGTGGTCAATTCCTTAACGGTCGAGGCTAATTATATGTAGGAGGGAAGGTTGATGAAGTGGGGCGGATGGACGCAGATTTCATATCCTCGATCGAAATTAGACATGCGGTAATGGGTCTTGGTTATTTACAACCGGGGGACTTATGGTACACATTCGATGATGAGGAATGGCTTGCCGTTGGGCCGCTAAAGAAGGATAAGGACATGATTAACTTGATCAATAAAGCATTGAACGAGAAAAGATATATCCTTAATGTATATGTCGATCATACAGTTGAGGAGGCTGAGGTCATCGAGACTGAGGACCCACCGCTTTCGCTTACTTATTTGCCATCACAAGATGCTCATGAAGAACCTATTTTGGGGAACTTGAACATGATTTGGGTGTACATGTGGAGGTACCCAAACCGGATACGGGGGACCCCGAACTTGAGGCATGTGAATATGATATAGATAAGGGTACTACAAGTATAGGACGAGGTCAACTATCTGGATCGGTTGATGGTAGTTAGTCCGATCCAGACTAGGTGATTGACAAAGGGTCGGGTGATGTGCCTGAATTAAGTGATTTCAGTGGGACTGACGTAGATGAATCTGATTTATATAGCGATGTTGAGATTCAAGATGAGAGAGGACCAGAAGCTAGCAGCTTTGTGGACTGGTTGGGGGCATTCCTAAGAACAACTAAGCTGAGGCTGATGATATTCCATCAGAATACGAAGTTAATGATGAGATGAGAACCAACAAGGGATCTGATTGTGATGAGGCTCTGCCAAGTAGGAAGTTTCCTGAGTTCAACGAAGAAACTGATATGCTTGGTGAGGTGGTGTTGGAGAAGGGTTTGGTTTTCCCCAATGCACCGGTGTTCAGGAAGGCGTTGAGACAGTATTTAGTGCAGAAAAAGTTTGATTTTGAATATCTTCATAATGATAAGCTTAGAGTGCAAGCCCATTGCACTGATAAATGCACGTTCTATATTTTCGCCTCGAGGATGAGGGAATCCAACTCGTTCACGGTTCAACATTTTGTTGCAGAGCACATGTGCGGTGCATACTACGAGACTAAGAAGTGCGACATTAAGTTTTTGGCTGGGGAGTACATGGCAAATTTTAGGGACCACCCTAATTGGCCTACAGCTGCATTACAGAGCCAGATTGGTCGTGACTATAACATGAAGGTGCCTATACATCACTGCTATTGAGCCAAGAGGATGGCTCTGGCTAGGGTTCATGGAAACCAAGCTGAGCAATTCAAGTATAAATGGACTTGATAATGAGGCTTAACATTGGTGTGGGGAGCCGCCCAGGAGAGAGATCCTGAACCCCTCGCATTGGATGCCGACCCAGCTGATGATGTTTTGGCTCCCCTTGGCATGTGCTATTTGCTACAAGTATAGGATCAACTATCTGGATTTGATGCCGATCCAGACTAGGTGATTGACTCGGGTGATGTGCCTGAATTAAGTGATTTCAGTGGGATGACGTAGATGAATCTGATTTATATAGCGATGTTGAGATTCAAGATGAGAGAGGACCAGAAGCTAGCAGCTTTGTGGACTGGTTGGGGGCATTCCTAAGAACAACTGCTGAGGCTGATGATATTCCATTACGAAATGATGAGATGGAACCAAAAGGGATCTGATTGTGATGAGGCTAAGCAGGAAGTTTCAGTTCAACGAAGAAACTGATATGCGGAGGTTTTGGAGAAGGGTTTGTTTTCCAATGCAAAGGTGTTCAGGAAGGCGTTGAGGCAGTATCAGAAAAATTTGATTTTGAATACTTCACAATGACAAGCTTAGAGTGCAAGCCCAATGCATGGCACTTCTATATTTTCGCATCGAGGATAAATCAGACTCGTTTCAGATCAACATTTTGTTGCTGAGCACATGTGCGGGCATTACAGACACAAAGTGCGACGTGAAGTTTTTGGCTGGTACATGGCAAACTTTAGGGACCACCCAGCTGGCCTGCAGCTGCATTACAGAGCCAGATCGTGATATAACATTGAGGTGCCATACATCGTGTATTGAGCCAAGAGGATGGCTTTGCTAATGGTTCATGGAAACCAAGCTGAGCAATTCAAATTCACGGGACAATATGGTTGGCACTTGAGAAGTGGAATCCTGCACTGTGGTGCAAATCTGGTTTTAGAAGGCAATATGTATTCCTACATGCAAGGAAGGTTTGAAGCATGCAGACCATCATATGTGTTGACGGGTGCCATTGAAGGGTAAATTTGGAGGGCAATTCTTGTGCGATCGGCAAAGACGGGAATGATGACATGTTCCCGATTGCATATGTCGTGGTGGAGGTAGAGACCCGAGATTCATGGAGTTGGTTTATGACCTTTTGCTAAACGATATTGGGTCGGTTCAGGAGCATGACTGGATTTTTATGAGTGATAGACAAAAGGTAATTTCCCCTTTAAGGTTTTGTTAGAATGTAATTTGTTAATGTGTTATTTTCAGGTTGGGCCTCACATTTGACCATGAGTTGACGGATGTGAGCATAGATGTTGTTTGCACCATCTACATGCTAATTTAAAGGGTGAAGGATTTAAGAGGAAAGCTTTTAAAGAAGCACTATGGGCAGCAGCATGTGCAAAAAACATGAATGCCTTCAAATCGGCCATGATCCGGATCGAGGTTTCCTATGCTAGTGCGCATAGAAACTATTGGAGCTTGAGACCTCATGTTGGTCGCGTTATGCTTTCGGCATAGGCTACAAGAGTGATATGCTTTTGAACAACCTCGCCGAAATATTCAACGCTTGAATCAAAGATGCTCATGAAAAGCTAATTATAATGATGCTTAAGACATTCGCCATCAGTTGCAAATGTGATTCCATAAGAAGAAGGATTGGTGCTGAGGCTGCCCTTCAGCAATCTCCCAACGCCTTCTGCCCAAAGATCTTTAAGAAGTTAGAGAAGATCAAAAGTGACTCAAGGGTATGTGTTTGTCAATGGCAGAATGGACTGGAGTTCGAAGTAGACCAGCTAGATGCACCAAGGAGGGTTTTGATCTGAATGACCACATGTGCTCGTGTGGTAAGTGGCAGCTATGTGGAATCCCTTGTATCCACTCTTGTACCGCAATTTATTGGAACAAGCAAAAGCCCGAGGAGTATGTATCTAAGTTGTACAAGCTTTCCAAGTATTTGAAGACATATGAGGCCGGAATTCATGTTATGCCAAGGCCTGAGGCATGGCCCGAGGGGTCGAGTGACGTAATATTGCCCCCTATCATAAGGATCTAACCTAGAAGGCCAAAGAAAGCTAGGATGAGAGAACCCCATAAGCTTGATCACCCCTACAAAGTTAGTCGATGAGGGTACGTGGTGTGATGTGAAAACTGCTCTGACGAAGGTCATAATGCTCAATCTTGGCCTCAACTTGAAAATCCTAACAAAAATGTGTGGCAAAAAAAAAACAAAGAAGCAAAAACCAAGTGTGGAGGCAAAAGGTGGCCATTCGGGGGTGCCTATGGTGAGAGACTTTGTTTAGTAACTTTTGCTTTATTTGTGTTGGTAAATAAGTGTTTGACTATTAATTTGGGTTACGTAAATGTTGAATCATATTATTTTTGTAGTGACTTCTTGCTTTCTGTTTGTACAGGTCCGTGGAAGAGCCCGGGGAAGGGGCCAAGGGAGAGGAAAGGGGAGAGCAATTCCCAACCCTGAGGATGCTGCAGTGGATAGAGGAGAAACTGCTGCAGTTGATGGAGGTGAGGTTGATGCTTATGATGGAGGAATGATGTAGTTAGGTTGTGTTATCTGTCAAAGTGCTAGAGTTCTTTTTGTGATCATGTAATTAGAGTGCTCATGTAATTTCAGCACTCCTATTTTGTAAACCAGGTGCTGCTTATGCTATATTTTGTGATTTTGTAGTACTTATGGCATATGTATCTGGTGCTAAGACTTTGTATGGATGACGATGTGATTTTCTGCAAATATATGGTATTCTGCAGATTTATTGAAATTAGAGATATATGGTTCATGTATGGCTGTCTTTGATCTGTTGTAATGCTTTTGTATGGCTGGAATTGGCGTTTGTATTGGAGCTCTAAAGAGTGAAGGATGTAATTCGCAGGAGGGTGTCAGAATTTGGTTGGTAGGATGCTTTTGTATGCAAGATGCTTTTATTTGGATGAAATTTGGTGAAGTTAGGTTAGTTGTTAGATGTATGGATGCTTTTTGTGAAGTTAAGTTTGGAATTTCTTAGGCACCTATAATAGTGTAAGATGGTCCTGTAATTTCACACCAATAATAGTGATACTTAAGCTGCCACAAAAACTGTAATTTCCCAACAATTATTCAATACTTGTAGACCAAAAGATGAAACTAAAACTGTCATTTAATTGAAAATTGCAATTGACATCACAGTACACAAGCTGCCACAAAAATTACACAATAGAAGCGTCACTTCACTACATCAGTACACAAACGAGGATAAAAACTACACAATACTGAAATAGTCACTTCACTACAACAATTCACAAACAACCATTGCACTACATCAGTACACAAACTAACAGAAAACTACACAAGGGACACAACTTGTTGCCACTTCCACTAATCACTACATAATCCCTAACTACGCCACCGAGCATCTCAGCAATGCAAACACTAAGGAAGCAAGGGCAATCCATGACCCGCCCAAAAGAATCTTTAAAGACCTTCTAGTGTGCTTCAGTGAATCAACCTCATTCTCCAAGGCCTTCACCTTCTTTATCAAATAAGGTTTGAACTCCATCCCATGTGGGCACGTGGGAGGATCAAACCAAGCGAAATACCCACCATGCCCGTTCTTCTGCCAAATCATAGTCCATATGTCAGTCAAACGTTATTATGCAGATTTAATAAACCACGAGATTAGATTGACACTTACTGAATTTCCATCATACTTTGTACAGTCATAGAAACGTCATCTTGGATTCGAATCCATCCACGATACTTTGAGCGGTGCTTTCAGACTACAGCTACAAACCTTTGCCTCATATGGTTCACTCATATTGAGCGATGGTGACGAGATTGTGCTGTAATTATAAATATAAATGGTCAATAAATAGGAAATAGGCCAACTTATTTTGAATCTACCTCCCTTTACATCACGAATGTGGCTCAAAATAAGTTGTAAATGTTTCCATCTAATAAAAGAGATAAAAATTGACAAAATATTAACTCATTTATAGTATGAAATACACCTACTATCCATGTATTCAACTGCTTGAGGCAGGAATAAGAATCTGAAAATGAACCAAAAGTGAATTATGCTAATAAGCCAATGGAAGGCTCCGTTTTTTTGAACAACAAAAGACATACTACAATAGGTTGTCTTATGAAATCTTCTATAACTCCTTATCAACGTAGATGGGAACAGGGAAAGTAAATTGGAAGGGTGCAAAAGGCAGTCTTTTATATCTCTTCGAACACCCCTTGTCCTCCCCCTAATTCCTTCTAGACCAGAAAGGAAGATAGATCATGGTAAAATACATAACACATTGAAGTGCTAACCCTCTCCCTCATTCGAGAGACCCACAATTGTGTTGTGAAGCGAGGTAGAGAAAGAGAGAAAGAGATTGTAGCACATGTTGAAATAATTCTCAACAAGGAACGGTACATAAAAGTTGGTTGGCCACTTATAAGAAAAAATCTTGACTAGATAAAGTATATATTCATACAGCTTCAGTACATCACTTTTGTGGTCAACCAAAAGAAAGTCATAATCTAAAACACTCGCATGTGACTCAACAAAAGAGCAGGGAATATACATATGCTACCTTTGCTACGCAATTATACATCTAAATGGAGCCAAGCAGTGGTTGAGCCAATAACCAATCAATGCCATCTAATACATTAATACTGAATTGAGTTGTAATGACATCAATTTGGATGCTTCATTTACAATATTGGATCGAAAGGACAGGAAAATGTCACTCTCTCTTGGGAAAGGTTTGAGGCTTACTGCTGGCAAACACCAACCATACAAGAGTACCGGTCAAGTAGAAGAAGCTTGATGGAGCAAATAATGACACCTAGATAATGCAATATGAATCATAAACTGCACAATAGGGATGAATTGTTGATATAGAAGTTAAAAAATGATAAATATGCAGATCTCTACTAAGCCAAACAGAGGAAATTTCAAAGGGACACGTTTTTGAAATTTTCAAATCTATGCTAAGCCAAAAAAAGGAAATTTCGCATGATCCTATCACAAACGATTTTCAAAAGGACACGTTTTTCACATTTCTAGATCCTATCACAAATGATTTTCACAAGTCCGTGTACAGAAGGAGAAAATGAAACCAAAAACAAAGAAAACTGACCTTCTTTCGGACATGGTTGAGGCTGCTCCTGATTTTTTGACGAAGGTGCGATTGTCGAATGCCCTCGCCATCAAAGGTACGATCGTCGAAGGTATAGGGTTTACGAAAAGAGGGAAAATTTCTCTATGTCGAGGGTGGCTGAGCATCTCATTTGAAGCAAGGCAAAACGGATTGATTATGGAGATTAAACACAAAACGCTGCGGATTAGGGAGAAGATAAGCTACAGGTCATTTTGTTTATGTTTACAAAATGCACGTTTATGCCCATTTCATTTTTGTTAGTTTTTTTTTTTTTTTAAGTAAGTTGTTTTGCTGCAATTCGTTTTGTTGCATTTCAAATGAAGATATCAAAACTGCCTCGTTTTATATGAAGCCTCTTGACTAGGATTAGCTGATGTGGATTAATGATGCTGATGTGGAGTTTTATTCAGTTAGAAATTTAACGGAGGGTTGATGGATGGACTGAAAAGTCACAACTATATATTCTCAGTAACCAAAAAGTAAAAAAAAAAAAGTTCAATAACCATTTTGTCAGCGGTATTAAAACCTAGTGACAAAATTGCCAATTTTCTTAAATATTTTTAATAATTTTGTCTTGGAAAGGCATTTCTATCATTTTGCGTGTGATTTAACGATCAAATCAAATGGAAGATAAGAATTGACTGTTTTTGAAACATATGAGGTAGAATAAAATATTTTGGAACTTAAGGGAGGCTTATTGATTTTTGCTCATAGATATGAGACGTACTATAATGTTCCCAAAAAAAAAATTGGTTTATGGAAAATTTGAACTTAGTTTGTTTTCTAGAAAATAATAGAACTTTTATAGTTGACGTGAAATTTTTTTACTTTAACCTCATTTTCAGGTGCTTGCCAAATACCTGAAAACAAGTAAAAATTTGTTTTACAAGCAAACAAACAAACCCTTAGATTCAACGTGAGTGTTATCACATGCATGTTTCCACGCTGGCATTGGGTGATAATTTGCATCAGCCATCTCCTTCTTTATTTGATTTTTGTGACACTTGCATATTACTGTCACCACAATCGCGTTACATTGTAAACTTCACAAACTATAGTATTTTTTCTTAAACTATTGAGTCGATCAAATTATATTTTTTTATTACTTCTTAAATTGTTAAAAAAATTATACGAAGTCTCTATCAGTCTATAATATAACTTCATTCTAACCCTCTCAATGTACTTCGTTCTAAACCAATGAAGCTTGAGCGGGTAGGCCCCATAAACAGGGAGGGGATCAATGTCTATATCGGAACATGGACGTAAGTTGAGTACTTGTTAGAGCCTGACAAAAAACCCACCTGGCTTTATTGAAACAAAGCAAAATTTGTTAGTCTGACTAAATTGAAGATGAACATTGTGTGTTGGTTTGCGCAAATCCTTGCTTGTGTCAGACTGAATTGCAGCTTGCTTGTGTTAGAATGAATTGCAACAAAAGCATCAGCTATTATCTTGATACGAGATACCCTTTTCTGACATTTAGCGTATGTGCAAATCCTTGTGTGTGTTAGACTGAATCGCAGCAAAAGCAGCAGGTAATATCTTTATATGAGATACATCTAGGATTTTGCAGGTGTGGTAGTCACAGTGGCCGCCTTGTGGCTAGAGTCAATTTTCACAGTTTTTGTCAGGTAATCTACAGTCAGATATAGCCTAAATGTATTGGAACTATGCGGATTGGCATAGCTTATCGAGGGGGTCTCTAGTCTGTTACTCTAACAGCCTGTGGAGAAATTGATGGCTCCATTAGGTCATAGTTCGTATCCCTTATTCCATAAAAAATTGGTCATACCTTGCTCTTAAACTAATTAGATATGACACGACTAGGGAAAAAAAGAGAGAGAGAGAGATAATGGCAGCATACAGTTATTAGCCAAATAGTCAGCACATCTTCTATCTCAATATCTGCTTGATGATTTTTATTCAGATAATTAAGATGAGCCTAAATTGGAGTTCCACTCAGGTGCAGGAGGGTTTCACCATGTGCACCTTCGTATTTGAAACAAAGGCTCACTTACTCCAGCATAAGTGTTCACAGGCATGTGGCTCAGTCTGCTTATTCATGAGCAAGTCCCTTTTATCGACATAATTACTACCTAGCAGTTCTCATTCTTTGCTACTTTTTTTTTTTGTATATTCTCCCAAATTAAAGCAATGTGAGTGGGATTATGGCTTCATTTATTGTTCGTCAAGAGTTGTCAATAAACTAAGTGCACAAGCCAGCAACTACCATTGAACTGCATTTATTCTTGCATATAATAAACATCACAAATCTAGGTGATTGTCTAGATACTCGAATGCACTGTCATTTCCTACACAGTTGCAATTGAGACTTAATAAAAGGATGGCATTTTAGCCATGCCGACTAAAGGATATGTATTTGAATTCACAAAGAATCAACACAAGCAACGCAAAGAAAGAAAAATGGGACCACATGAAAAGTGCATATATGTAACACCCAGCTCTTTTGCACCTATTTGGTATATATGTGAGATAATATAAATAGTACGTTGTGGAATTTTCTTACTTCAATTATTCTTCGTACATCTTTAATTCTCCTCCATTTACACCTAGGTGATTATATTTGTTTTTATATCATTGATGTAACGCTCCTTCCTTGTATAGAGCTATAGTATATAGTGCTCATGTGAAATTTTTTATTTGTGTTTACATTCAAGAAGGTAATTGGGATGATCGGGGCAAGCCTGTAAAATCCTGGTAAGACAGGTCTGAGTGCTGCACGCCCGGGTTGATTAGACGAGCAGTTTGAGTTTTCGACCTTGAGTAGTTGAGTTCTCGACCTTGAGCAGTTGAGTTCTCGACCCCGAGTAGTTGAGCTCTCAACCCCGAGTAGTTGAGTTCTCGACCCCAGGCTATTTAAGCCTTGGACCCCGGGCAGTTTAAGCCCTGGACCCCGAGCTGTTTGAGCTTCCGGTATGCCCAAATTCTATGTTGGTTGAAGCTTCCTTTTGCATGCTACTTTTTACGTGTCCTAACCTTATGTTGTGCATTAAATGCACTCTTATCCCATTTCACGTTTTACTTTCCTCCTTATTTGACCGCCTAGATGAAGTTTGGCCATTGGCTCTTTCTTTTTGATGTGTTGCTTGCAAAATAGATGTACGAGATGAATATTCTGGTGGCAGCAGACGTGTACAATCTCGTTATCTCTCTCTAATGATTGGGTCTATAACTATAGACTGGTCAGGGGGAGTTCACCGTGAATTCGTTGTTTTCTACTTATAGTTTCAACTAGAAGAATAAAAGAGAGAGACGTGGAGTGGACCTGGTACTCGAGACATAAAGAAACCGAGAACTTTCACCAAACTGATAGAGAGAAAGGAAGGGAGAGTGACGTGAGAGAGACCAGCTGACTGAAGGAAAAGAGGAAGGAGGAAGGAGAAACCAAAGGAAAAAGAGACCGAGGTAGTCTCAGTCTGCACCTTTTCCTTCCCATTAGCTTTTATCTCTTCTTTTTCTAACGTAGTGTCTTACTGTTTTTAGGTGTTTTTATTCAAGGAAATGCAGTATAAACTCGACTGAGGTAAGGGTGAGCCAAATTACATTACAGGGGATTAGTAGTAAGGGGATAAATGCTTTTAAGGGTCACGACTTATATAGACTAATGAGCCCGGGGAGTTTTGCTCTTTCTTTTGGGAATAGTCATATGCATGTAGGAGCAATAATGAGGAAAGTGGAAAAAGGAAATACATAAGTTGAATATACTGACCTAGCCGGGCCCTAGGATCCTTGAACGCCAGTCCTCAGTGGATTTAGAAAAACTCTTTTATACATGCTCAGGGAAAACCTTTGTTTTTGCATGGTCGGAGAAGATGTTTTTGAAAGCCTTTGTGTTGCATGGCTGGGGGAGATATTTTTGAAGGCCTTGTTTTTACATGCCTAGGAAAGACTTGTTGTTCTTATATACCAAGAAATTTGTTTTGCATGCTCGGAAAAGACTTTGTTTTAATACGGAGAAGAGTTTAATAAAACGTACCCGGGGAGCCTTTTTGCTATCTACCCAGGAAGTTTTATTAAGCATGCTCAGGGAGCCTTTTACCGGGAAGTTTTATTAAGCCTCGGGGAGCCTTTTATAAAACGTACCCGGGGAGCCTTTTTGCTATCTACTCGGGAAGTTTTATTAAGCATGCTCGGGGAGCTTTTTGCTGTCTACCCGAAAAGTTTTATTAAGCGTACTCGAGGAGCCTTTTATAAAACGTACCCGGGGAGCCTTTTTGCTATCTACCCGAGAAGTTTTATTAAGCGTACTCGGGGAGCTTTTATAAAACGTACCCGGGGAGTCTTTTTGCTATCTACCCGGGAAGTTTTAATAAGCATGCTCGGGGAGCCTCTTTTTTATGATGCTCGGGAGAATTTTCTTTTGAAACTAGTCAAGAGCCCTAAAATCCTTTCTTTTAAAGACAGCCAGTCCTTATTGGGTTAGTAATGAATAAAAATAACTTAATTGTATAAGTTGTTGGACTTGCCTATTAACAGCATGTGGTACGTGTTAGGTTGACCAAGTCTAATGCATGAATATCATGAAATGAACACTTAGGCCTTTCTACGGAAGCTTAGACCTGATCACTTATGGATTAAGAAAAGTTATTGTGAATTTAGGTTGCTTTATTTTATATGCATTTTATATGACAATTGGTCCATGAAATCTATTGCTCATTTTGATTAAGTAATTTTTAATAAAGCATATGATACATGTTGCATCATCCTGTCATGAGTCATATCATGGGTGTGAGAATCTAATCATGAAATGACAGAAATGGAAATGAAACCCATACCCAGAGGTGGTCTGATGACAGGGTGACGGTACCGATCACAGTGGGATAGTGCAAGCCACCACTGAAAGGATAGTGGTTGGTATCCCTGGCGTGAAACAATATACGCTTGACAGGGTCCTGGTGCGGGGCACGGGACAGTCCAGAGGAGAGGAGGACGCACAACCCTGACTCTGGGGGTTAAACAGAGCGATGAAAGGACACCTCGACAGACAGAAAGAGGAAAGAAAGAAAGAAAGAAAGTACAGTGACTGGGAAACAGATGCATCATTCTTGCATTGCATCATTTTCCTGTTTAGTGTTATTGATGCTTACAGATTATTTTGATTATTCATGCTTATCTGTTTTGTGTGGCATATTCTTTTTTTTCCCCCTTTACTGAGTCAATAGGACTCACCCCTTTTATGGTTTAATCTCTTGTATGTACTGCCGTGGACATCGGACATATCAGATGCTGACATTTATGAGCGAGCAGACTTTGGATGTTGATCCCTACATTGTAGTGGTTAAATTATGGACTTATGTCACCGAATCTTTTGAGGTATTCGTGGGGTACAGCCCCATTGGTACCTCAAAGATCCACCTGCATCTCCAGTTCCTCGAGTTGAGGATTTCAGTTTGGTCGATGTTGATCCGGCTCTTCTGCACGTTGTCCCTCCTCCACCGGCGCCGCCAGTGGAGGGCAACGGGATAATGAGATTATCGACCTAACCTCCGACACTGAGTCGAGATTGACTAGACATCAGTGGTAGTCATTTTTTTATTTTAGGTCCTGTTACTGTTAGCCGGTTTCATGGATGTGGTGGGACAGAAAGTTGTAGACAACTTCCGTTTTTGTATTTATTATCTGTTACTTTTGTATCTTCGTAAAGGGTTTTTGTTCTTTGTAAAGTGCTACTGTATAAAAAAATCAATATGTATGTGTAATTCCTTTTATTCTGTCCCTCCTTATGCCACAACCTATTTTTAAATTTTTTTTAACTGTAGTTTTGACATCTCCTTAATTAATCCATTTTATTTTTCCTATTTAATTCAGTGTGACTTGTTTGTTAAATCCTTGAAAACTATTATTTTTCCTTCCTTAATATACTTATACATTTCAAGACAATGTTTCCGCTAAGCTTGTTTTTAAAGCCAGTTATCAGATTAATTCGTGTCGTAATCCCCGCTTGTGTGCATTCCATTACGATAGGAGAGCCTAGGGAGTAAGTACTGGAATGGGGCGTGACAATATATCAATTTTAAGTTTATTCTTGACCATACTGGATTCGGTTGAGATCTAGTTAGGTACAATGTTGATGCCACTACGGAGTCTTGGAAGAATCTATTGCTGGTATAAACTTCTTAATACCTGTATACTCAGTTCATGTTTCTATGTGGACAATTGCTGATTCCATGCATTCCTTTTACAAAGGTACCCAAAGCTCACTAAGTACAAGCGTGTTGAGTACCCTTATTTCGATCTCCTAGAGAATATTTTTGCCCCTTCCACTGCAGTAGATTTGGACGGCACGCCTCGTCACAAAAAATCGACGATCAGTGAAGGCAAGCCTCTGCCGGAGGAAGTCTCAAGTTTTGGTGCTATCCACGTGGACCTCGAACAAGACCTTCATGTTGTTACCCACCTATCTCACACCCCGTCACCACTTAGTGTCAATAGGAGTTTTAACTCCCAAGTGGGAGGGGGTGTTTGGTCCAAGTATGCGTAGACGTAAAAAGGAAAGGATTGAGGTAGAGATGTCAGACCGCGTTCGTGTGATGACGAATTTATGTAATGTGCATACAAATTTGTCAATTGACCTCAATGTCAGGGGTAAAAAGCGTTAGGAAACAGTTGGGTTAGTCCTCGTGAGCGTCCATTAAGCATATGCATTCACTGGTTGAGTGACTTAACTTCTCTACTGCAAGAACCATTGTACCATGTGGAAATAGACCGTCTCCTAGAAAATAAAGATATACAGTATGTATTCATTGAGATGCCGCCTGAGAGGAGGATGGAGTGGCTTCACCAACTGTAAAGGATTTTGTAGTGGACATGGAACTGTGGGTGGATGATGTCCGTTGGTGGAATTGTGGGTGGAATTGTTCTCTTTAGTGTTAGTTAATCGTGGGTAGTTCTGGTAGAACCTTTCTTAAGGATATGTGGTCTGAATAGGGTGGCTGCTTTAATGTCTTACTATTTTGAAAGTTTTTTGGGCGTATAGTAAAGGTCATTGTCTCTATTTTGAGAGTTCTCGTGCCGTACATAATAGGTAGGACTTGTGTGAATGTATTGGCATTACCCTTTTAGAGTGGCTTTGATGGTGAAGTCATTGGACCCTGTAATATGTTTGATATTAGTGTAATGTTTGCTTTAATGTTATAAGTCTATGTAGTTTAACTTCTGTTTTACGTTGGATTTGTGTATTCTACGATTCTAGAATAATTTGGATTTGTGTTTTCTGTTGTTTCTTCAATTTGAATTTCTATAGGGACAACTGCTGATTCCATGCATTCTTTTTACAGAGGTACCCAAAGCTCGCTAAGTACAAGCGTGCCGAGTGCCCTTATTTCAATATCATGGCAGATATTTTTTCCTCTTCCACTGCAATGGGATTTGGATGGCACGCCTCATCACAAACACCAACGATCAGTTAAGGTGAGCCTCTGCAGGAGGAAGTCTCGAGTTTTGGAGTCATCCATGTGGAACTCGAACAAGACCTTCATGTTGCTACCCACTTGCCTCACACCCTGTCACCACATAGTGTCAACAGGAGTTCTAACTCCCAAGTAGGGGAGAGGGGGGGGTGTCAGGTAATAAGCATAAGGAAAGGACTGAGGTAGATGTCGGACTCTGTTCGTGCGATGAAAAATTTCTGTAATGTGCATACACATTTGTGAATTGGCCTCAATGTCATAGGAGAAGAAGTGTCAAGAAACAGTTGGGTTAGTCCTTGTGAGCGTCCACTAAGCGCATGCATTCGCTAGTTGAGTGACTTAATCTCGTCTAGTACGTTTTTGAAGAAAATTATGTATTTAATGCGATAATTTTTGTTTTCTTCGTTTCTTTCATTAATCTAAGCTTATGATGTTCTACTTCCTTGGGCTACTCTTTTGATTTTCTCATATATTTTATTTTCTTTTAATATTTTGTGAAAAGAGAGTTTTCTATTGATATTGCCAATATGAAATTATGACTATGAAATTCAATTTTGTTCATCTAAGATTATTTCCTTTTTACTCACTATTTTATTGACTATTCATCTTGCTAGTTTATATGAGCCTTTTTTAAAATTTTACCGTTATTTCCCTGTGTTTGCGCCATCAGCAAGAGTGAGAGGGATCTAGGGTGGGCCTCGACACTTGGCAGGTACAGCCATAGCCAGGCCAAATCGACCATTCACACCCTTAGCTTCTCAAGCTAACACCAAGTCACCAAAATCACTCCTAAGATCAAAATCAAGTGGAAACGGAGTGCTTCAAGTGATCAAAATCAAAATTAATTAAGGTAATTAATTAATGAGCTGAATCTAGATAATATGGGTAAAAAAAAAAAAAAAGGAAAGATACATAAAGAGTTGTTGCCGAAATTTTCGGTTTGTTGTTTGATGTTGTCACCCGTTTGTTAGAGCATTAATTTGGGGCTGAAATATATTATTTCGACGTTTCTGGAATTTGTTCAATGGTAGCCTAGGTCTTGTAAGAAAATGGCTAAAAATAGAAAGATAACAAATGGAAGTGCAAACCAAGGATGTATTAACTAACGGGCTTAGTGAATAAGGGGCCGGAAATACTAATATTAAAGGCCATGCTTCTTGGACCTTGTAACAGAGCTAGTGGGGCCCAAAATGCCTATCTGAGTGGACCCTAAATGGACTATGGTAGAAGGGCCCGTGAGTCATTAGCAAAAGCCGAATCTCCCTAAGGCCCAAGGAAGGTGTTGCCCAAGACTTGCTAAGCCGCAATTTCTTAATTAAATGAAAAATTAATAATAAGTAAATTATTTTAATAAATTGAAGGTATGCATAAAAGAAAATAGATTAGAGGCTATTATGGGGCGGGAGCTGACACATAGCAACCCCTTGAAGAATGGGAATTGTCAATAAACAAACACACAAGAACTGTTAATTATTTCTTTAATTGGGATAATTAGTACAGCAACAGTTGTAGTGCTGGATGATCAGTTCTTTTTGGTTTAACAGCTCGATTCAGAATTCCACCGAAACCGGGGCTTAAAGATCTAGGGCTGGCTTGGAAGAGGTGGAATGCTTTGTTCGTTCCTGAAGAAATTACTGGGATCAATCCTGGTCTTCACACGTTGCAGTCTGTCAAAATTGCCCTTGAAATACTTGGTCCCATAAACTCGAGCGCTACTAAGGATTGCGCAATTATCTGTACCGGCCGCATGGCCGATGTCAAGATCCCTGTAGTTAAGAAAAGCCTCTCGTGGGGACTTGGAAACATACGGCCTCGTCGCCTCGTGCCAGGTCCTTGACAAATTGAGGTAAAGGTTAGATGCCTCAATCCCTTCTTCCACCCATGACACAGAATACTGGATTTTGAATATGTTGCCAGCCCTGTGCGGGAATGGGGTTTCTGACTCTGAAATCTCACTCATTCGTCCTCCATAAGGATTCCATTGCATCCAACCTCTTCCGTTTTTGATCATCACCTTCCAAATGTATTCTAAAGCCGTCTTTGGAATCGGTTCCTTCACATAGTCAGACTTACGCTTGGTGAAGCCAGTTGCCATCCCTGTCCTTTTGAGCAAAGCATCTGTGGGAGTTGTAGGTGAATAGGCCCAGAAAAGTGTGGACTCAATCCAACTCATTTCAGTACAGTCATTTTTCTGTAGACCTAGTTCTGGAAATCTCTCTTTCATCAGTGGGAGAAGTCTATTTATTTGACCCAGGAAGTGGCCAATGAACGAAATTTGAACGGTCTTCTTGCCCTCCTGATCACTTGCATTCACTACTTGTGGCGTTGCCCTTATGAAGAGGTCTTTAGTTAGTTTATCGGCAACGTGTTGCCACCGATAAACAACATCTGTTGCATTCTCTTCCAAGGTCCTTTTTACATTGAACACAGTCACGTTGGCTGGAACCGGCAGCAACTTGATCTTCCATGAAAGAATGACTCCATAGCTCGATCCACCTCCTCCTCTGATGGCCCAAAAGAGATCCTCCCCCATGGACTCTCTATTAAGGATTGTCCCAGGGACACTGACAATTTGCGCATCAATTATATTATCCACAGAGAGGCCATACTTTCGCATTAACTTCCCATATCCACCTCCAGAAAAATGTCCACCCGTGCCGAGGGTAGGACATACCCCAGCAGGGAAGGCATGGACTCTACTCTTCTCAGCGATTCTGTAATAGAGCTCACCAGTAGTGGCTCCAGCCTGAACCCATGCAGTCTCGGCTTCTATATCGATGTCTATCGCAGAAAGATTGAACATGTCAAGGACAATAAATGGCATGCTTGATACATAGGAAAGACCCTCGTAGTCATGGCCACCGCTCCGTACCCTGATTTCCAAGCCATAACGCTTTGCACAAATGACAGTCGCTTGGACGTGAGATTGGTGTCTGACAGCAACAATAGCGAGCGGTTTTGGTGTAGTAGGTGTAGAAAACCGAAGGTTTTTTACATAGGAGTTCAAAACTGAGAGGAAAGAGGCATTGTTGGGGTGTAGATGGCCTCGGAGACTGGGTGAAAGGGTGAGGAGTTATTTGAAAGGCATCGGAAAAACTCGTTGAGAGCTGGCTCGGAATTCGCAAAAGAAATTGCGAACAAAAGGATAATTGCCAATATTGGGTGTAAGGGGGGGCTTAAAGTCTTCATAATTTTGTTTGAACCGATCATTATTCGCTTTGCGGATTGAGAGCTCTTTAAAGTGTCTGGTGGAGGTTTAATCTTAGAAGCTGAATGTATACCAAAAAGCTATCTGGATAAGTACTACTCGACGGAAGGCAACAGTTTGCGGGTCTTTTTCTTATATATCGTTATGGGAAATTTACAAATCATAGGTTTTAGGGCCTTTTTGAAAAATTAACTAGGTTTTAAAAAACTTAAAAAACCTCACTAGATTTGTCATTTTGGAATCAAAACTCACTCGACTCAATGCCGTTAGATTTGTTTAATGGAAAATTCATCACGTCCAATCACAATGTGACACGTGTCATTAAAATAAATAAAAATAAAAATAATTTAAAAATATAAAATATAAAATTAATAAAAAACATAGTTAATTAATATTTTTTTTTTTTTAAATAAAAGATCGGGGACCCCAATTCTTTCACGGCTCCACCTTTGGCCATCGGGGAGGAGGAACTCCCCCTCCACCCCGAGTGATGGTCTAGGAGAGCTCACCCATCCTGCAACCGGTGAGGCCCCCCAACCGTCCCAGAGTTAGGATGGAGGAGGGATTCCTCCTCCCTCCGCTAGCCGCCTAGAGGTGGAGGGGGAAGTTCCCCCTCCACCGGTGGCCAAAGGTGGAGAGGGAACCCCCTCCACTGTGAAAGATCAGGGTCCTGATCTTTTAAAAAAAAAAAATAATTATATTTTTATTTAATTTTAGATTTAATTTTTTTTAATATTTATGATGTGTCACATTTCAATTGGGAGAGGTGAATTGTCTGTTAAACAAGTCTAATGATGTTGGGTCGATTGAGTTTCGGTACTAAAATGATAAACTCAGTGATCGTTTTTAAATTTTTTTAAATCCAATAATTTTTTTAAAAAGATGCTAAAATCTAGTGTGTGATTTGTAATTTTTCCTATCTGTAATTCCATCGGTTGTCGGAAATAAGTTGTCAAGCTGGTCTCCAAGTCAACGTTTAGTAGGCCTCAATTTATTTTGGAGAAAATCCAAAGGGTGAGCCTCGAGTAATTATAAAATATGTTACAACTCATCAAATGATTATAATAACGTCCCACCCTCTCTGGATTTTATTATTTCCGATTTTCTTAAGATATAGAACGTTATTAATTAGGACAAGATATAGCTGTCATTTTTGTTTTATGTTTCCTATATAATTATGATCATTATAAATTGATAAGAAAACAGCAGCTCATGAAATTATCGATGCATGTAGATTCTTTGTAATAATTGCTGCCTAAATATTTTACCACCTTTCCCCCTTTTCTCCTTAATCCATTTGTTCTACACAATTGCCTTGAAGTCCCATTAAACATCTCGTTCAGTGATTAAGGTTTGCCTGCTAAAATTTTGGGAGTTTAAAATTTTTGTTGTATGAGAATTGGTGAAAAAAGTGAAAAGAGAGATGATTTGAGTAAATTTTTTATAGGGGTAAAGTCATAGTTAGCCCCATAAGTTTGGACAAAAATCAAATCGGTACCCCTAAGTTTCAATTCGGCGATTTGAGATCCATTTCTTTCAAAACTCATCAATGTTAGCCCTCCGTCTAAATTCCATGTTAAATCAAACAATTTTGCGTCCACGTGCTGTTACTTCCATCTTAAATGACTAAACTGCCCACACTGACTCTGGGATTTAAAGTTGCCTTCTATATTTGCCGAAGACATCAAATTTCGCAAGAGCTCTAGCCTCTCTCTCCCCTTAATCTCTCACGACTGCCGATAGTCTCCTGCGCCACCCATTTTCGTCAGAGATCAAGGTATATTCTCTTAGTTTTGTTCTTTATTTTGTTATGCCGATAGTTTCAGTTTTGTCTTTGCTTTTGTTCTTTGTTTTGTTCGGCCGATAACTTTCAGTTTTGTCTTTGCTTTGTTCTTTCCCATCTTCTCTTGCATTATTTCTTTCCATTTTGTCGTTCGATTGGGCATTTAAGAAAGAGCCAATATGGGTCAGCCAATAACAACCATTTGTTATTGTTTTGTTTTTCTTGTTGTTTTCCTGTGTACTAGTTTTATGTCTTTCCATTTTGTTATTTGTCTTTGTTTCTTGTTGTTTTGTTTTTCTTGTTCTTTTCCCATGTACTGGTTTTATTTCTTTCCATTTTGTTATTTGTCTCTGTTTGTTGTTATTTTGTTAATCTTGTTCTTTTCCCGTGTACTGCCAAGTAAAGTAAGGTAGTGCTTATTTTTTCAGCCTTTGTAATGTCTGAATCACACATAAGTGGTACCTCGGGAAGTGGTGAAAGTGGAGCTTCTACAGAGGGCCCAAAATGTTATTGCGATCTGAGAGCAAAATCGACTATTGCCTTTACGGATGAAAACTTTAGGAGACGATTTTGGGGTTGTGTGAAATTCAAGGTTAGTGTTTTGTTTGCAAATGATGAATTTGGTTGCTTTTTAAGCTATAATTGGACAATAATGTTTACGATAAATATCATACAGGATTATGTTTTGTGATAATGTTTTTTAATTGGTTGCGAATGTTTACTAGATTTGGCATGTGTATGTCGTAATGTTTATTAATTAGGTAGGGACTATTTTAATGGCAGGATGGAGGTCATTGCAATTATTTTGCATGGAGAGATCCTAAGATGTGTTCGTATGGACGAAGGGTTATTCGGCAACTTCGAGCAATGCATGGGTAGTCGCTTGGCGCGCAATCTGCTTCTGAATCAATTGAGAGAGAGCTCCGACAACAAAATCAACTCATTGTTGCCATGACCGAGCAACATCGAGCAGAGATTGTAAATATGTCTGAGCTGTATCGCCTACGAAATTGAGAATTTGAATGTTCAAAATCGAGCCAAAATTGATGCTATGATCGCGCAACATCAACTAGAGATTAAGATGGAGAGAAGGGTTTCAGATGTAAAGATTAGTGGTTATAGGGCTTGTTTAATGTTTTGCTTGTTTCTTATTTTTGAATTTTGGCTGCTCACATATTCAGTATCGGGTTGTGTATTCCTTCGAAGCTCATGTTAGCTGCATGAGGTGTTTATTGTCTTATTTCTGCATTTTGTTGGTCAGTAACTATCTGAATTTGTATGTAGTGAGAGACTCATGATTGGTTATGTAGATCCTGTTTAAATACTTGCCAACAAATTCATTGCCATAAAAAAGCTGCCAACAAATTAATTGATTGCTAACAAAATCTCCTAATCTTACAATAATGCAGATACAATTTAAACAAACTTCAAAGTCATTGCAATGAAAATAGCTGCAACAAATTCAATCAAAAATTGCTTCAGCGATTTTGCCATCAAAATCAATCTTACAATAATGCAAGTTTAAACAAACTTTGCCAGATAGTGGCATTGGCACTCCTAAGTTTCATACAACAATCAAGTAGTGGGGTGGGCTTCACCCAACAAATCATACAGAAACCCAACTGCAACTTCACTTCCAACAAAATAGTGCAGAATTCAAGCAACTAACAGTTCAAAGCCAACCAGTGCCAACAAAATATAACAAAATACACATATTGCCCAATTGGGCCATGAATAAGAACCAAAAAATCCTATATCTGCCACCGAGGTTTCTTCCCTTTGTCTTTTGTTCCCTCACGCTTTGTAACCGGAGCTTTACCCTTGTCTGATGGTCCAAAACCCAGAGGAGGCTGCGACACTCAGAACTGAACACCTCCTCGACCAAGGGGTCCCCAAGAGCACCGTACACCCTCCCCTATTTTTGGAGCAGTGAGGTTGATTACCACAGGTTTGCTTGTGGAGCTGACTTGTGATCCAAATCGTTGCAATCTACTTGACCTCCGCATCGTACGCGAGAAGCAATCCCCGTTGCAGCTAGAGTGCTGGTGGTAGATGGTGGTCTTGTATTCTTCCTAGCGGGATGCGTGTCCATTGACTCCGTAGGTGGGGCCTCTTTGTATGGAGTTTGAGCTCGAGGCGTTTTCTTCCTTGATGCCTGGAAAAACAACTTAGTTAATAGTCAATCTATGAAACAACACTATAATCAAATCAACTTTACTGTGATTTGCTGACTTACAGGGACTGCTGTTGCTACATTATCTTCAACTATCTGGACAACAGCTTGTGATAGTCGTCGGCTTCTTGTAAGCTACAAATAAATGTTAGCAATATTATTATACGAGAAACAGAACAGCATGCATGCTAAGTTAAATAGACATAACAAGATACAAGTATGTGATCTGTCATACAGGTATGCAAGGTGGCTGTTCGCTAGATTGTGATGGAGTTTCGTCGCACAATTGTGGTATCTAAATGGTCTAAAGTAACCACAGAAATTCAATGAGTATATGATAGCAGCATACATGTATCTAAAAATGCTCCAAGTTATCATACTCACGTGTCTAGTGCTATGGGTATTTGGCTAGATTGCGAGGGAGTTTCAGCACGTATTTGTGTCCCCTTTCGGGTCTAAAATAATAAGTAAAATCAGATCTGTAAAACTAAGTTTACAATATAGAACTATTTAACAAAAGGAGAAGCAAATCCGTACTAATGCTTACCTTCCGTGTTACCCGTGTACTTGGGGTAGGTTGCGAGGGGGTTTCATCACGTAATGACGGTACCCGTATGGTCTGTAAATTCAGATTACATAAAATGAGAAATAAACGATTTTATTAAAATTCAGATTGTGAAAATGTCTCCCGCTCTACCTTCCTAGTTGTCCGAGTACTTGGGGTAGTCTGCGAGGGAGTTTCATCACGTAATGATGTACCCGAATCGTCTGTAAAGTCAAAATATACATAAATCAGAAATATTTTATATTGAATTTCAGATTCTGAAAATGGTCTTACACTCACCTGTCTAGTGCTCCGAGTACTTGGGGGAGACTGTGATGGTGGAGGTCCACTAGAAAATGGTGCAGCCGGTGCAGCGGTACTTGGAACCCTTCGTGATGCTTTCCTCCTCTTTAGGCGTGGACATGTCCTTTTATTGTGACCCATCTCTTTACACTCAGAACATATAATCCCACTTTGCCACCTCGGTAATCCTACCGTGGGTGTACACTCATCCGGTCCCCGTTTCCGAAGTTTTCTAGGTCTACCAGGTTGAGCCCTTGATGGCGGGGTTCCATCGCCTCATACACAGTATGGAGCCATTGGTCCTCAGATGGAACCGGATAAATGATAGGGGCATATGCCTTCCGATAGGCCTCAGTGGTATAAAACCAGTCAACGAAGTCTTCTGGATTTCTTCCATCGTAGACGATAGCAGCAAACCCGTGTGGACACAGGGATCCCAGTAAGATCCCACCTCCGACAAGAGCATGTTTTTCTGAAAGGTTTACCACATACTGCTTCAATGACACTCCACCTCAAAAACCATCCCCAGCATACGTAGGAAGGCAATGGCTTGCCTCCTCACCATGACTCCAGTTTCTCTACTGCCCGTGGGCACAATCTACCAGTACAGTTCCTTATCCCCTCCCTCTTAAGCTGATACCTCCTCATCAGCTTCTTCCGTATCATCTCAACCATGGATTATTAATTGGCTTGTCTCGTGCTTGCAAAACATACGAGTTGAAACACTCGCACAGGTTGTTCACCACAAGATCACTTTTGCTGTGTGTGAAACCATGATCGAGACCAAACACTTGGATCAATTTTCCTAGGTACTCGTGTGCGTCAGACTCAAGGCCTTCAACTTCATCCATTTTCTTGTTGAACTCGGACTCAGTATACGCAGTGGCTGCTCCCCATAGTTTATCTTGAGTGCTACTCCTCGGTGCCCTTTATCCCTGAAGTTCGCATAAAGGTGCCGCACACAAAATCGATGATCTGCCTGGGGCATTACACATCAAATGCTGGAACAAGACCCTACACAAACAATAAAAAGCTATAATTGACGTATTACCAAATTATGTATCTAGTGAAAGTAAACGAATATATAGTTACCTTTTGTCGATCTGACATAAAGGTCCAACCACCTTGAGGAGCAGCCCCAAGATCACCAAGTAAAGTCTCTAAAAACCAAATCCAGCTTTCTTTCAATTCAGCCTCAACAATTGCGAATGCAACGGGATACATATTGTTGTTTGGATCCCGGGCAACTGCACTCAAAAGTTGCCCCTTGAATTCACCCTTCAAGAAACAACCGTCCAAACAAATAAGGGCCTACAACCCTCCTTGAAGCCCGTCTTCATTGCATTAAAGGATACATATAGCCTTGGAAGAACGGTGGCAGATCTGGTGTTATTCGGTCCGTCATGACTATCAAGCAAGAACCGGATTAGTATCCCTTACCGTGGCAGTAGTCCCAAACCCTCCCATATTGCTCCTTATGGGAGCCAAATATCTGCTCTAAAGCCCTCTTCTTGGCCCGATAACATTTCTGCCTCATTGTCTCGCACTGCCACTTCCGCTTAACCTCGTCGTAGATAGCAGATACAGACATGTTAGGTTGACTCTTTATCTGGTCTACCATCTTTCTGCGATCCATCTAAAGCTTATCTGCGAAAGCCTATACTTTCTTGGACACTTATGCCGAAGCTGCAATATCTGATCTCAAAGGTTCTTTCGCCATGTACCTTCCTACCATAAACTCTGTACTTGCACTTCTCTGTCCTACAACATCACCACCTTATCGCCAGTATTTTTCTTAAAGAGGACGTCCTTCCCTAACACAATATTTGCCTCCTTCACGACTGCTTTAAACAATGCAGGATGGGAACTTCATCCCTTTCTCAAGGGCAACTGAGCCCAAGTCACGTTCATGAAACTCAGGTGCAGAGCATGAAGGCCCACCAACCTCATCTTCACTATGTGGAGGGGAGACAAGCATACCAGATGGTACCATATCTGATATATATCCTGTAACAAAAATCAAAGTCACGTTAAGTACAAAATCCCTATTGAAGCCAAAATTACAAATTCGAAATTACAGCAATCGACATATGTGTGAATAGGACACTTACCGTCATCTTTACCGTCGGGAGATGGAGGAGGTGTGCCATCGCCTAAGTCCCTCGTCACATGTTCGTCCTCCCCATTTCCAGCCATTGTGTCCTCGTATGCCCCACCAGAAGGTCCACCAACCTCAAAGGAACGTCCACCACCCTCAAACGAAGGTCCACCACCAAGTTCAAAGAGGGTCCACCAAAGTCAAAAGATGAACCATGCATATTCATTGCAGGCCCACCAGAGTCCGCATCTTCTTCATGTGCAACACCCTCGGCATTATCATTGACATTGACGTTAACTTCATACAGGTCATCATCACTACTCAATGCACAATCCCACCACTTTGTGCCAATCCCAAGACGGCCCTCTCACGTTCTTCGTCAACGTCTTCCACCGGGTCAACTATAGGTGCAGCCTCGAAACCAACAACATATATGGCAATGATTTCTTTACCCCGGTGTGCAGCCACATCTGAAGAATCAGGGTCCCGAGATAATTCGAAGCCCATCAGAGAGGGTCTTCTCTGGCTCTAGGTAGAATAATAGGTCCCCATGTTTATACCCATATTCTTTAACAACAGATTCCACTTCTATGAACGATATGCAGTCAAAGTCGTAAGGATCATGGTGCATAGCCATCTTCCCACCAACATATACGCACCCATCCAACCTGTCAAACCTACCCCTATAATGGACCTTAAAGACAATGGAATCTGAAGCCATTGGGACCTGCCACAATAATATGTAACATAATGAGATGATAGAGTAAGACTTGGAAAAATAAATCTGGTATGCATATGGCCATTAGGGAAAAAGGCTTCACATGAGGAATTTCAGACAACTAAGGACAACAATCACAATCACAATCACAAATGACCACGATAAGCCGCTATTTCTAATGGTACCTGCTACACATGACCACGATAATCACCACGAATACTTGTACTCATTCGCAAAAGACTGTCATAATTGGTTCAGGGAAACTACTAGTTTAAGCTAAACTTAACGAGGTTGCAGGCTCCAAAACTTTATAGAATTTCTTTAATGAATATTCGTTCTTGCAGTTCCACTAAATCATATCAACAAAGAGGTTAAAGTACTGTCCCTTTTATGGAGTACAGCTAACCATATACCCTGAATCATATCAATAGAAAAGGTCTATGTTTTGGCTCTCTCGGTACTCTGTCTCTTTCTTTCTCCCTCTCCCTCTTTCTCGAGGTCACATGCAAAGGCATTCCAAGCCAGTTGAAAGAATAATAAAGAGGTTAGAAATTTTGTTGGGATAGGAATAGGAGATATCTTTATCAAAGGAAGACATTTAACAGTTCTTTCCTATATGTTGCTACTCAGCTTGGATATAGACATTCAGGCCGTTGCTACTTTTTCAAGGTTTATTTCAAAATCTCCAGCGAGGCACCTTTACTTGCTTAACTACAAAACACTGAGATCACATAAAAAAGACAACTAATGACAATAATTTCAACAGCCTTTCTAGAAACAAGAATTTCCCACCTCAGCCAAGCACGTAATAGACTATGTAACTTTCTCAATTGCACGTAATACCATTTAAAAAGGGTTTAAACAAATAATGAAAGTCTGGGACCACATGTTGTCTTATGACTATGGGACCACATGTTGTCGAATGACTCTGTGGTAATTTCAAACAATTACTCTAGACCACATGTTGTCGGCCACCAAAGAGAAGTTGCAATATACTATCACTTTTGGACCACATAAGACGCCTATAAATACCCTTCCAACATCCGAAACATTCCACAACATCCAAAATATAAAATGCCTAGAAAGTGAAAAGTTTCAGTTGCTACGAAATCCAGATTCCAATCCCCAAACTCGCAATCATAAATTAAATTAATTCCAGTAAAATCATATAAGGGAGGGTCTTAGTTTAATGGCTTACTGTAAAGGATAAATCTCTGCCAACAAATTTTCTTCGGTCTTCGGTCTTCGTCTAGGGCACGACCAAATCG
Source organism: Morella rubra (assembly GCA_003952965.2). NCBI lineage: Eukaryota > Viridiplantae > Streptophyta > Magnoliopsida > Fagales > Myricaceae > Morella > Morella rubra. The sequence continues at coordinate 21,791,507 of CM025855.1, forward strand.
TGAAGTGATATCGCCTTCACTGGTGGCAAATCTGGTTCGATGAGGGGGAAATTGGTGTTCGTCTTCCTTCGAGCAAGGGTTGAGCCAAAACACGTTGAAATGGTCTGGTTCGGTGAAATTGGTCTTCGTCTTCCTCCGAGCAAGGGTTGAGCCAAAATACGTTGAAGTGGTCTGGTTCGGTGAGGGGGAAAAAAACAAAATTCCAACCGAGAAAGGGTTTTTGGCCTCCGACAGAACAAGGGCATTCGAAGTAAATGGGCACTCACTTATCAAGGGCAGCTTGGTCATTTCAGATAGAATAGATGCACTAGTGACGCACATGGACGCAAAACTGTTTGATTTAACGTGGAATTTAGACGGACGGCTAACATTGATGAGTTTTGAAAGAAATGGGCCTCAAATTGCCGAATTGAAACTTAGGGGTACCGATTTGATTTTTTTCCAAACTTATGGGGCTAACTATGACTTTACCCCTTTTTTATATTTATTTTGATAAAAAAATAATTTATTTGAAAGGGAGATTATTTTATAGTTATTTTATTAGGCCAAATATTTGGAATGCGTAGCCAAACAGTTAAGCGCTCAAGTTTTAATACACGTTGAACTCCACAGACAACATTCAAAAACTTCCAAACAAAAAAAATGCAAGATGAGAAGCTTTTTACGTTAAACTTTAATAGAATGAATTCAATAAGGGTAGAATTATATGTCATGTGAGTCAGGGTGACAACCGAAGAGAGGGTGAATTGAGTTTTTATAAAAATTAAGACTTTTTGCAAAATAAACAAAGATAGATATTGGAGAAGAGTTCAGCACTAAATATTAATCACAAATGTAAGAAAAATAAAATAGAGCAAGGAATAGAGAAATAATACCGATATTTTTAGATAGTTCGGCTAAGACTTGTTTATGTCCACCTCTGAGGCTATATTTCCTGGGGCATTTTCCACTATTCATCAACAGTAATCACACCTTAGTTTTTAGGTGTTAAGTAACCTTTACAAAAGTTATACGAGCTCATGCTTCAACTTACACTTCAAATCCCAACCACCCTGTTAGCCCAAGGTTGTTTTGCAAACAATCTATATTTGATTTTGATGATAACAAAAATTTCTAAGTGCTTTGAAGACTTTTAGATTTTACCTTATCAATCCATTATTTCTAAAAAGTGTTTCAAAAGATTGAGGTTATCTCCATTAAATATTTCTAAGTGTACTTGAACACCATTACACAAAGTTAATTGGTCAATTTTCATATTGTAGGTGTTTTAAAGAAGTGTTGGAATGGATTGGACACTTTCAAGATGTTAATTTTTCATTCCAGCATTGAAGGTGTGTCAACACATTGAAGACAAGTGTTGACACATTGCACAAGCACTAGAGACAGCATCTTTAGAGTAAGTTTAATGTGTCAACATATGCAGACTATGTGTCGACATATGTTGGATTTTGCAGAAAATTTGGAACGACGCCAAATCATTTAAAATGCTCCAAAAAAACTTAAGTATCCCTCCAATGGTACAATAAAGCTACTTGAAGACTTTTAAAGTCCTAGGGGCTTTCTAAAAGAACGAGATGGAGAGAGAAAGACAAGATTTGCATCATCTAGAGAGAGAAAAAGCTAGATTCAAAGAAATTTATTGCTGATTCCTTCAATACCAAAGCTTTCATTGTTAAATATCTTGTTCTCTTGCTCATTATTGACGACCTACCCTTCAAAGAGAGAGAAATTTCTTGAAGAAAAGACAAAGAACTTGCAATTACTTCTTGCCTTACTTTCTAGAGAGAGAAAGTGCTTTGAAGAAGAGGGAAAACCACATCTACCAAGAAAGCTTGTGCTCCCACCTACCAAACTTTAGCTTTCCTTCGAGAATCTTGTCTTCTTGCACATTATTGAGCTTTTCACTTGCTGATTTGGCTTAAAAGGCCATTCTACACATTTTGTGCTTTCCACTTGCTTATTCAGCTTAAAGATCCATTCTTTATTATTCCATTACATATTTTCTTTGTAAAACACTTGAGTGTTGGCTAAATACTTGATCCTACTCGTGAGGGTAGAAGAAATCCCTTATGTTTTGGGATTTATGAAGAGAGTTGAAGCATGAGCTTGAAAAACACTTTGTAAAGGTCCCTTGGCACCCGGGAATCTAAGGAAGTCAATAGCCTTGGGGGTGGACGTAGACAAGTGTTGGCTGAACCACCAAAAATTACGGTGTCATCTCTCTAACTCTATCTCTCTTACTATTCGGTACATATTCATATTTGTGGAGATTTATGCTTTATCATTTATTGCTTATATTTAGCTTGTATTAAACACTTTCAGATCAGCATTTTTATTTGTTAAAGAGTGACATTTTTCAGATCTTTGTTTTCATAGAAAAAGAAGTAAGTTTTTGATAAACTCAATTCACCCCCCCTTCTTGGGTTGTTATTTAGACTCACACACCCAAAGGTGAGATTTCTTCTATCTTCACGATAGGCCTAAGTGTATCCCCACACTCAAAATTTTTACAATGGATGGATACAAGAAAATATTAAAGAATGGCTCTTTAAGGCAAATGTGCAAGTGTAAGGCACAATAATCATTAGCAAGAGGAAAAGATTCAAAAATAAAAGCTCTGGTCTTGCAGGAGTCAGCAACAGATTTCTTGGGATTTGGATTTTGCTCTGTTTTTTAGCCATTTTCTGTCTCTTGTAGGCTAGATCTTAATGATGATGCAAATCTCTAGTTTTCTCTCTCTATCTTGTTCTACTTATAGCACTCTAGACTTGTGTGGTATCCAAGATGTTGGATTGTCGTTGCAATGTTGTCCTAGTGGTTTAAAATAAAAAAGATAAACTGGCGGCATTCCAGGAAAAGGATTATTCAAAGAACAACCCTTGGCTAACATGCCTCATGCTCGATCGAAGGTCCTGTGCAACTTGAACTCAAATTTTAGCGATAGTGCTGCTAGAGTTGGCGGCAAACTTGCTTTGGGACAAGGGATTAGAGTTTCAAATAGCTTAAGAACATTAATTAATTATTTTTTCAAAGAGAGATAGCAATCACTTAAACAAATTTATTTTTTTGGGACAAATAATTCCATTCAAAAAGAAAAATCATTCTGTCCGCCGAAAGAATTTACTTTTTGGTTCGGGCAAAATCCGTCCCAAAAGATGTCAGATAGCATCGCGAAATATTTTTTCCGTCCCACAAAGTATCGTTTGTACAACATCAATTAGTATCCATAGTTTTTTTTTGCAACAGAAAGGAAGTCTGTCCCAAAAACATCTGTTCGTACAAACATAGTACAGTTCGGACTGGTGTGTATTTTCTTTTATGTTTCATCAGAACAAAAATTAAAGGTTCAATGCTTTTTGTTCAGTACCATTTTTTCTCGTTCAAACATTCGTTGACAATCTCGTTCTTTACTGGTCATACGCATTCGAACAGTGTCTACCGAAATAGTTATGTACAGTTCAAATGTCATGAGAGACAAAATTCATTATCATTCTATATCATTCGAACGTGAAGATGAGATCCATGTGATCTCTAGCGAACGGTAGTACAGATCAACGTTCAAACTTGTTGTTTGACTTTGGAACGTAGTTTTTATTTTTTAAAATAAATATTGTTAGCCCAAGGTTATTTTGCAAACAATCCGTATTTGATTTTGATGATAACAAAAATTACTAAGTGCTTTGAAGACTTTTAGATTTTATTTGTCAATCCACAATTTCTAAAAAGTGTTTCAAAAGATCGAGGTTATCTCTCTTAAATATTTCTAATCGTACTTAAACATCATTGCACAAAGTTAAAAGATCGGTTTTTCTTATTGTAGGTGTTTAAAGAAGTGTTTAAATGGAAAGGACACTTTCAAGCTGCTGATTTTTCTTTCTAGCACTGATAATGTCGACACATTGAAGAATGGTGTCTACACATTGCACTGACACGTGAGAGCAGTTTTTGGGGTGTTGACACATTGATGGATGATGTCGACACATCGCACTATCACGAAAGCTAGTGCTCCCACTTGTCAATACTTAAGCTTTCCTACAAGAATATTGTCTTCTTGCTCCTGTTGTACTTTCCACTTACTTATTTGGCTTAGAGAGCCTTTCATTATTATTCTTTTGTACCCATCTTTTGTAAAACACTTGAGTGTTGGTAAACACTTGGTCCTACTCGTGAGAGTAGAAGAAATCCCTTGGGTTTTGGCATTTGTCAAAGGAGTTGAAGTGTGAGCTTGCAAAACACTTTGTAAAGGTTCCTTAGCACCCGTGGAGCTAAGGTGTACTTTGCTATTTGGAGAATAGTGAAGGATAATCCTTCCGCTACTTATAGCCATTGCATTCCTTACCGACTTCAATTGATTATTGTGGCTACTGCAAAAAATAACAACCAAGTCTGTGATTTTTTTAATCACACCTCTTTAATTGTGAATATAGTCGGAGCTTCTTATGAAAGGAAAGATGCTCTTCAGCAAAGTCAACATGAGAAGATAGTGGAGCTATTGGATAAGGGAGACATTTCTAGTGGAAGGGGCAGAAATCAAGAAACCAGTCTTGTATGACCAGGTGATACTCATTGAGGTTCATACCACATTACAATGATGTGTCTTTTCACTATGTAGTTAACAGTGTTGGATGTGCTTGAAAATGTAAAGATGCTGGCACTTGCCCAGAACAAAGAGCCATGGCTAGAGTATGATGGATAAGATGCAAAGCTTCGAATTTGTATTTGCTATGCATTTGTTGAGGAAGATAATAGAAATTACAAATGAATTGTCACAAGCCTTACAACGAAAGGATCAAGACATTGTTAATGTTATGACTTTGGTTGGAGTTGTGAAGCATCGGTTGCAGGCTTTGAGGGAGATGAAATGGGATGAATTTTTTGGAAGAAGTCAAAATTTTTTGTGTGAATAATTCTATCAATGTGCCCAATATGGAAGATATTATACCAACTCGCGGTCGTCGGTGTGGAGGGCAAATAATTACTTATTTGCATCATTTTCGTGTGGAAGTGTTTTGCCAAGTTATTGATTTGATTCTCAGAAGATGATCATCGTTTCACAGAAGCAAGTACGGAGTTACTTCTTTGCATAGCATGTCTTGATCCAAGGAACTCATTCTCAGTGTTTGATCATGCTAAGTTACTTCATCTTGCTGAGCTTTATCCAGAAGATTTCTCAGCAATTGATCAATTGTACTTAAAGATCAACTTGAAACTACATTTATGATGTGAGAAGTAATGATGTTTTTTCTGGGCTTCAAGATATTAGAGGTCTTGCTGTAAAGATGGTTGAGACAAGAAAGACAAGAAGAGACATACTCTATATCCATTGGTTATCAGCTTATTGAGTTGGCATTGTCTTAACAGTTGCGACTGCATCTATTAAGAGATTGTTCTTTGCGATGAGGTTTATCAAGACTGAGTTGCATTATAAGATGGGAGATAACTAAATGAATGATAGTATGATAGTATACATCGAGAGGAAATTTTTGAAACTATTGAGAACGAAGTCATTTTGCAACGTTTTCAGAAGATGCAGAACCCATAAGATCCAATTGCCACCTCTCAGTCTCAGCAAATAGTACGGTACGTGTATTTCAATATTTTTAATGTTTTTAGTTCTTAATTTTTAATATTTTAACTTTAAGACGCTTTTTTACATTACGTAGTAAAATTTTTTACTATTATTATTTTCCTTTAGGAGTTTACCTCCTTCAAATTTATCCTTAGTTCCACTACTAGCTACAGGAGCAAAAATTCAAGCTTGTCCATTATCTCACTGTCAATGAAAAACACCTAACACTTATTTTTTCTCTGCCCTATAGCTTACATCATTTGGAGGTCAGCACCGTCCCCTATTGACACTCAACAGTTGTGTATTGAAGACATAGTGCAGTGGAGCAAGATAATCTTCAACTCCATGAAGCTTCTGGGGGAGAATCTTAGTAATTCCCATCATTGCAATTTATTTGCAGCAAACACAATGTATCTCATTTGGATGATGAGGAATAAGGTTATTCATGAAAGACTCGCATGCGAGCCAATCTCTATGATCTTTTTGCATCACATCCTTCGACCTTCCCCTAAGTGTACTAAACCAGATATCCCTTGGGAACCACCTCCTATGGGATCTGTCAAACTAAACTATGACGTTGTTATTAGATATTCCATTCTTGATTTTGTCGGCCGGATGCAGAGATGCATCAAGAAGAGTAATTCGTACTAAGACTCAATTGGCACCTCTTGTATCCCCTACTGAAGGTAAAGCAGAAGCAGCCTTGCTGGCAGCTTCGAGAGCTTGTGCAAAAAAAGAAAGTGTTTAATGTGCTTGAAGAAATATATGTATTTAATGTGATAATTTTTATTTTCTTCATTTCTTTCATTAATCTAAGCTTATGATGTTCTACTTCATTGGGCTACTCTTTGATTTTCTCATAAATTTTCTTTTCTTTTAATTTTGCGAAAAGAGAGCTGTCTATTGATATTGCCAATATGAAATTATGACTATGAAATTCAATTTTGTTCATCTAAGATTATTTCTTTTTTACTCACTATTTTATTGACTAATATTGAGGGCCTTGCTTCTTGGACCTTGTAATAGAGCTAGTGGGGCCCAAACAACCTACCTGAGTGGACCCTAAATAGACTATGGTAGAAGGGCCTGTGAGGCGTAAGCAAAAACAAAAACAAAAAACAAAAAAAAAAGAACAAAAGAGATTGGACTTTAGGCTTGTGAAAGCCGAATCTCCCTAAGGCGCAAGGAAGGTGTTACCAAGACTTGCTAAGGCGCAATTGGCTAAATTAAATGATAAATTAATAATAAGTAAATTTCTTTTAATAAATGAAGGTATGCATAAGAGAAAATATAAGAAAGGGGAAAGAGAGGTTAGATTTATTGAACATTGATAGCTCGTTAACTTGACCTCTCTTGAGCCGCCACCATCACCTCCATGTTTGGTACTTGGACGTACCACACCCTGAGCCCGTGTAATTAGGTAGGCATGCCCGACCTTAGCTTAATTAGTTGTTTCCTTCTTGTTTCTGATCTATTTCTTTTGATGGGCTGCAAATGTTGTGGGAGATTCTGCTTTTGGGTATTTCTTTTGGGCCGTGTGAGCCCAAGTTTTGTTTCTAGCCCAAGTTACGTTTATTTTGCTAAGTTTTGAGGAGCAGTATTCCTTTATTTTTTTTTTTCTCACTTCTGAATTTATATGAGATTAATAGCTGTCATATAGGGCTGTTCAGTGCCACCAGAAAATTTATATATTGGGTCGCTGGCCCGCTGCGGAGTTTACACCGGATTTTTTTTAACTCGATGGTATTCTCGATTCCCGAGTATCGGGACACCGGATTTTTTTTTTGTTTAATAAACAAAACGATTTGTTTTGTTAAAAATTCCCCCCCCCCCCCCGGCGTCCAGCGACCTGCGTTTTGCCCATCCCACCCGTGCCTCTCTCTCTCTCTCTCCCTCCCCTCCCTCTCTTGCCAACCACCATGCCTGCAGCTGCCGCGCCTCTCATCACGGACCACAAGTCAACAGCTTCTTCATTTTCTCCCCTCCTTCACGCGTCAAGCTCCCATCTCCTCTCACCTCTGCAGTCTGCCACATCTCTCTCAAGTGTCAAGGATTGAAATTCATTTAGGTATGTTAAAAAGCAATGGATTTGTTAATTTTAATTTGTTCTTTTGAAAATATTATGATATATATTATTGCTGAACGTTTTCCCTATTGTTTGTTGTTTTTAGGGTTTGTAATTTAATAAAATTTGGGAAGTCATGCATAATTAATGGGTGTCGTCCAGCACAATAAAATTTGTATAGAATTGACTTCCCAAATTTAATAAAATTTGGGAAGTCATGCATATTGATTATAGGTCATCATTTCTTTTGGCCTGGCTGCAGTTGTATATTTCTTGTAGCCAAATTGGAACTTAACATGATTGAACTATGCTAAAAGGCTGGAGGAAGATAACAAAGTTATAATGCTAGAGTTTAGAAGTCAATTCTATGGACATTTGGCTTTTAGTTCTGGGAATGTTGGGCTTAAGGAAAGTGTCTAGTTTTGTTGATGTGTGATTAATGGATCAAAAGAAAAAGAAAAAAATACATTGGGCCAAGTGTGTAATATGCTAAAAAAATAGTCTAATATAAATGTAGGTGTACCAGAAACAGCCATCGCTAAAACCGTCACTGCTAAGGGCCGATTTTTGTCCTTAACGGTGTAGGTGGCTATTATTTGAAAACCGACACCTACACCAGAATTGAACAGCCCTACTGTCATATAGTAGCTTATTTAATAATCTATTATTATAAGATAGTTTATAAGCTATTATGGCGTGGGAATTGACACATAGCAACCCCTTGAAGAATGGGATTTGTCACTTGAAAGATAAACAAACACACAAGAACTGTTAATTATTTCTTTAATTGGGATAATTAGTACAGCAACAGTAGTAGTGCTGGATGATCAGTTCTTTTTCTTTAACACCGAGACTCAACAAGTCCACCGAAACGGGGCTCAATGATTTAGGGCAGGCTTGGAAGAGGTGGAATGCTTTGTTCGTTCCTGAAGAAATTACTGGGATCAATCCTGGTCTTCACACGTTGCAGTCTGTCAAAATTGCCCTTGAAATACTTGGTCCCATAAACTTGAGCGCTACTAAGGATTGCGCAATTATCTGTACCGGCCGCATGGCCGATGTCAAGATCCCTGTAATTAAGAAAAGCCTCTCGTGGGGACTTGGAAACATATGGCGTCGTCGCCTCGTACAAGGTTCTTGACAAATTGAGGTAAAGGTTGGATGCCTCAGTCCCTTCTTCCCCCCATGACACAGAATACTGGATTTTGAATATGTTGCCTGCCCTGTGCGGGAATGGGGTTTCTGACTCTGAAATCTCACTCATTCGTCCTCCATAAGGATTCCATTGCATCCAACCTCTTCCGTTTTTGATCATCACCTTCCAAATGGATTCTAAACCCGTCTTTGGAATCGGTTCCTTCACATAGTCAGACTTACCCTTGGTGAAGCCAGTTGCCATCCCTGTCCTTTTGAGCAAAGCATCTGTGGGAGTTGTAGGTGAATAGGCCCAGAAAAGTGTGGACTCAATCCAACTCATTTCAGTACAGTCATTTTTCTGTAGACCTAGTTCTGGAAATCTCTCTTCATCAGTGGGAGAAGTCTTTTAATTTGACCCAGGAAGTGGCCAATGAAAGAAATTTGAATGGTCTTCTTGCCCTTCTGACTAGCATTCACTACTTGTGGCATTGCCCTTATGAAGAGGTCTTTAGTTAGTTTATCGGCAACGTGTTGCCACCGATAAACAACATCTGTTGCATTCTCTTCCAAGGTCCTTTTTACATTGAACACAGTCACGTTGGCTGGAACCGGCAGCAACTTGATCTTCCATGAAAGAATGACTCCATAGCTCGATCCACCTCCTCCTCTGATGGCCCAAAAGAGATCCTCCCCCATGGACTCTCTATTAAGGATTGTCCCATGGACACTGACAATTTGCGCATCAATTATATTATCCACAGAGAGGCCATACTTTCGCATTAACTTCCCATATCCACCTCCAGAAAAAATGTCCAGCCGTGCCGAGGGTAGGACATACCCCAGCAGGGAAGGCATGGACTCTACTCTTCTCAGCGATTCTGTAATAGAGCTCACCAGTAGTGGCTCCAGCCTGAACCCATGCAGTCTCGGCTTCTATATCGATGTCTATCGCAGAAAGATTGAACATGTCAAGGACAATAAATGGCATGCTTGATACATAGGAAAGACCCTCGTAGTCATGGCCCCCGCTCCGGACCCTGATTTCCAAACCATAACGCTTTGCACAAATGACAGTCGCTTGGACGTGAGATTGGTGTCTGACAGCAACAATAGCGAGCGGTTTTGGTGTAGTAGGTGTAGAAAACCGAAGGTTTTTTACATAGGAGTTCAAAACTGAGAGGAAAGAGGCATTGTTGGGGGTGTAGATGGCCTCGGAGACTGGGTGAAAGGGTGGGGAGTTATTTGAAAGGCATCGGAAAAACTCGTTGAGAGCTGGCTCGGAATTCGCAGAAGAAATTGCGAACAAAAGGATAATTGCCAATATTGGGTGTAAGGGGGGCTTAAAGTCTTCATAATTTTGTTTGAACCGATCATTCGCTTTGCGGATTGAGAGCTCTTTAAAGTATCTGGTGGAGGTTTAATTTTAGAAGCTGAATGTATACCAAAAAGCTATCTGGATAAGTACTACTCGACGGAAGGTACCAGTTTGCGGGTGTTTTTCTTATATATCTTTAATTGGATCGGTTGTCGGAGATAAGTTGTCAAGTTGGTCTCTAAGTCAACGTTCAGTAGGCCTTAATTTCTTTTGGAGAAAATCCAAAGCGTGACACTCGAGTAATTATAAAATATGTTACAATTCATCGAATGATTATAATAAGAGTAATACTTGGTGTCCTTCTTGAGTTCTTTCCAGTTCTTTTAAGAAAAATCTAACAGCTCAGGATTAATTTTAAAAGTGAACCTTATACACTCAGAGATCCTGAACCGTTAGATTCTTCTTAGAAGAACCTAGGAAGAACTCAAGAAGGACACCAAACATTTCTCTTATAATAACGTCTCATCCAGTCAGAATTTTATTATTTCCGATTTTCTTAAGATATAGAACATATTATTATTATTATTATTTTTCTAGATAAACAGGGGTTAAAGAAGTGCCACCCTGCTAACAAGGAGTATCATCACAATCAAGAACATGCGCAGGCACATCAGCACTAACAAAGTCCCCAATAAGTCTAGACTCCAAACGCCACTTTGCAAGATATTATGGGCTAGGGAATTGCCCTGACGGGGAACCCATTGAAACTTCCAGAAAGAATGAGAAGACAACAGACTACGCATAGTGGACACTTCGCCTTCAATCGCCCAAATAGTGCAGCCGGCCATGGAGTGGTAATTTGCTCCTTTGGAAAAGCTCGTCATCATTTGAATCTAGGGTGGGCCTCGACACTTGGTAGGTACTGCCATAGCCAGCCCAAATCGACCACTCGCACACTTAGCTTCTCAAGCTAACACCAAGTCACCATGATTTGACCCCTAAGATCTAGCCTTTACTCCTAACTTTTCCATTCCAAGGGTAAACGGAGTGCTTCAAGTGATCAAAATCAAGGTAATTAAGGTGTAGTTGAAAACTTACTATGGTTTGGGAACAATGTGAGTACGAGCTCTGTTATGTTTTAATGTTTTTTATTGGATCTTTAGTTTTTATTCACGTGCAAGACCAGATGAGTTTGAGTTATATATTGCCTATAGTGCCAATAATTGATATTTGGGTGATTTGTGTAGTGATTACAAGTAAGGATCAAAGTCTAAATTCTGGAAAATTATATGGTGGACTATAGGGTAAGCCTGTTGCATGTTCTATCCGAACCTTGCATGGCCAAAATATTTGTTCTTGGGCTTGGTCATGGTCACGGCTTGAGCCAATTGATCTAGGTACTGTATTTCCATGTCAAGGACCTTAAAGTCTAATGATAGCAATTGGGTACCCTGTTTTGAAGGAGTATATTTGCCTGTCTGTTTTTCATGCTTTGTTAATTTTAGCACTAAATCAGGATAGAAATGAGCCTATTAATTGATGAGCTGAATCTGGAAAATTTTGGGGATAGAAACTAAGGGCCTTAGAGAAAGAAAAAAAAAAGATTCATAAAGAGTTGTTGCTGAAACTTTCGTTTTGTTGTTTGATGTTGTCACCCGTGTGTTAGAGCTTTGATTTTGGGCTGAATTATATTATTTCTATGTTGCTGGAATTTGTTCAATGGTAGTAGCCGAGGTCTTGTAATAAAATGGCTAAAAATAAAAAAGATAAGAAATGAAAGTGCAAAACGTAACTAATGGGCATAGTGGCGGAGATACTAATATTAAAGGCCTTGCTTCTTGGACCTTGTAATAGAGCTAGTGGGGCCCAAAATACCTTTCTGAGTGGACCCTAAATGTACTATGGTAGAAGGGGCCGTGAGGCATAAGCAAAAATAAATAAATAATGAGAGAAAAGAGATTGGACTTCAAGACTTGTGAAAGCCGAATCTCCCTAAGGCCCAAGGAAGGAGTTGCCCAAGACTTGCGAAGGCGCAATTTGCTAATTAAATGAAAAATTAATAATAAGTAAATTATTTTAATAAATTGAAGGTATGCGTAAAAGAAAATAGATTAGAGGCTATTATGGCATTTTAATAAATTGAAGGTATGTATAAAAGAAAATAGATTAGAGGCTATTATGGCACGGGAGTTGACACATAGCAACCCCCTGAAAAATGGGATTTGTCACTTGAAAGATAAACAAATACATAAGAACTATTAATTATTTCTTTAATTGGGATAATTAGTACATTCGACCTAAAAAACAGTTCTTTCCTTCCAAACTAGAACATGTAAATAATTACTTTTAAGTTTGATGTGTGGCCAAAAAGTTTTTAAAAATCAGTCCCTACTGACCAGAGTATTGCTCTTTATTCCTTTCCATACAATGAAAGATGCTGGTTTGGAAAATATTGTATCAGCTTTTGTAATTCTCTCCATTGGTTTCGTGTGGATGTTAATATTGTTACAGTGATGCAAGTCCATTTCAGGCCTAACACTTTTTATTTAGATTTGTCGTGCATAATGTAAAACTTCTAATTTCCTAACAAAATAAAAAAACGTTTTGAACTTACTCGATAGATCACAATACGTTTGATCGGTGTAAACATGTTACATATAATCTTTCAGCTGCATCTGTCTTGTCTGGGCTTTTAGCTTTTCCTACGCTGATATTAGATCACCTTTACTGAAAACGACATCGAGTAGATCGATAGGTAAGTTATTTGAATTTTTTATTCAGTTGACTTTTGTTTTAATGATTATTTTTGTCAATTATTTAAGCGTTATATTGATTACAATTTCTGATGTAGGAAGATAAGGATGAAGACAAAGTTGGAAAAAATTTTGAGGCATGCAGAGTTAGATGCACGTAGACTAGGGGTGAAAACCGAACCCCTCGGTTCGGTTTTCAGCCCTAACCGAGAACCGAGGGGTTCGGTTCTCGTAAACTCCTAACTAACAGTCGAACCGCAGATTGGGAGAACCGGCCGGGCCGATAAGGTTTGGTGGTCGGCTCCGTTCGGTCGGCAATCCGAGACTTCAACGGCCACTTCCCTTTATAGATCTGCCCCCTCTTCAAGTGCTCTGAAGCTTCTGAAAACGTGTGTGCATGCCCCTTCTTCAAGTTCTCTGTGGTCAAGGGTGGTGCTTCAGCTCCACGTTGGTGGCGGTGGTTGTGACAGGATCTCCGGTGAAGACCACAGCCTGGACTACCCCGAGTGGGAAGATAACGGGGAAAAGGCGGCGCTAGTGACCGACCAGTGTACGCCCGATCACCAGGGCAGACTGATCAACCGATCAGGAAGACTGACCGACCAAGGGCCAGGTAGACTGACCGATCAGGGCAGCCAAAGCAATGATGCAAACCGAGACGATGCTGAGCACACTCGAGATCCTTTGCCACTTCCTAGTGGCCCAATTACAAGACTTAAAGCCAAACGTTTCAAGGAAGCACTCAATGGACTAATCCAAGAAAGTCGGGTTGATATTACCAAGACCGAGAAAGGGTGCCAGTAATAATCAAAGCTTAGTCCATGTCATCCGGGCAAGTAAAGAATAAGAAGTACTTGCACATCGGGTGCACCTTGGGCCGAAGTAGAAGTACTTGCACCTCGGGCGCACCTCGGGCCGAAGTACTTGCACCTCGAGCGTTTACATTTCGGCTGGAACAAAGGCGGGACGTATCTGGCGAAGTTCGGGAATCGTATCTTCTAGATTCGGGCGTTTCTTTGAAAGTTTAAAATATTATCTTTCCTTTTTTAGTTTGCTTTATTAGGCATGTTATATCAAATCTACTTGATCGACGGGATTGACTCCTAAAGATCGGTGATTTGATTTAGATTTGATTTGTTCCATTAGGATTTTGTAAGCACCTAAGGATGTTTATATAAACACCTTTAGGTGCATTAGTGTTGGATATCCAGAGAATATCGAGAATAGTAGAGTCTTGGAGAGCCTGAGTGCTTTTGGAGTGTTTTGGCCGAGCATAGGCACGTATATGCTAAGTCGGTGTTAGGGCTAATAACCTTGTCGCTTGGAATTCATTCTAGGCTAATAACCTAGTTTGGGTACCCGTTCTTGGGCTAATTAACCCTTGATCGGGATTGTCTTGTTTCTTGTGGTTCGAAGGACTAATAATCCTTAGACCACGTTTTCTTTTATCATAAACAGTGAGGTATTTATCATTCTTGTGTGTTAGATCCTATATATTGCGCTCGTGTGTTACTTTCATTGGTCGGGAGGATCGTTGTGTTATTGGAGTAGATCGGGTACGTGGGAAAATTGGTGCTTGTTTTGGAAGCCTTGACCGGGGTTCCTAACAAGTTGTTCCATGGCGTAGTTGGTGGAGGAGAGAGTGTGAGATGATGTCGGGGAAAGGGGGTCTGAGGTCAAGGGTGGTGCTTCAGCTCCACAGTGGTTGCGGTGGTTGTTCCATGGCGTAGTTAGCGGAGGAGAGAGTGTGAGACGACGCCAGGGAAGGGGGGAATGAGGATCGGGGAAGGGGGGGCTGTTGGGAGGAATGTGAGAGGACCTTACGCATTAGGATTAGGGTTTTATTTTAAAAAAATAAGTAAAATTACTAATATGCTCTCGGTTCGGTGCGGTTCGGACCATTGGGTACCTAGAATCGTGGGCCGAACCAACCCAGTTGGTTATGAGAAAAACAAGGCCGACCGCCGAACCGAGCTGGCCCAAAACCGGCCAATCTACTCAGTTTCGGGCTTGTTTGGGTCAGCCCGATCGGTTTCAGCCCACTCTTGTACACCCCTAATGTAGACAAGGATGCACGCGACAATGAAGATATATTTTTTTTATTGTGTATTATATTTGATTATTTCTAATATTGTGATTAATTATTTAATTGTACACTTTGTTAATTAATTTTTTATTTAATAATATATTTTTGAATAATTTTCTAGCAATTTTTTAATTACCTTAAAAAATAAAAATAAGTCGTTCTAACGTTTGACGAAATGTTCAAATCTAACGTGCCTCCGATACGTTTGAACGTAATCGTCCGTTCATATGATGTTCGAACAACGATTTTTTATTCCCTGGTTGATATATCGAACAGATTTAACGATATCTGTTGGAACGTCATATCATGTTTGAACATGTATTTACTTTCTGTCCGAATGTTTTTTACTTCAACCGTTGTAACATAAAACGAACGGTTATGGATGGACGTTCCAATTTATAACAGTACCTTAAATATCGAACGCAAATTTTTTAAGGGTTGTTAGAATGTTTAGTTGTATTATCGAAAATATTTATATTTTTCGTCGAAACCTATTCGAACATTACCAACAACTGTCCGTTCTAAAGAGTTCGAAAGGTAAGTTGATTTTGGGACGGAGTCCTTCTCGTCCCGAGAGAGCACTTTTTGGGACGGAAGACCAATTCCATCCAAAAAAAACCTTTTGTGATAGGTTTATTAGGACAGTCAGGGCGACAGACGGATTTCGTACCAAAAAATATTTTAGGACGGAATTCGGATTTTTTGGAACCAAAAAATCCATCCCAAAAGACCAAATTTGTTGTAGTGTGAGGACCTTCCGAAGTTAAAGATGGAAAGAAATCAAGAAACAGTATCCGTTGAAGCAAGACCCGTTGCATCATATTCAAAAAAGAGTCAAAGTTGCCTAAGTTGCTGCAATTAAAGATAGAAAGAAATCAAGAAATCAAAGCAATATTAGTTGAAAGCAAGACCTGTTGCATCATATTCAAAAAAAGAGTCAAAGTTGCCGAAGTTTCCGCAATTTAATACTTCCGTAGAATAGTGCTACTTTAAATGCAGAATAGTGTTTTAAATAGTTGTATTCTATAGCGTTAGTGCTTAAGCTAGAAACATAGAAACAAAATATCCTTTATTCACTCATATTCTTTTATTTCCTCTACCCTAAGATCCAGTCAATCTCTCAGTCTTGGCAAAACAGCAAAATAGTTTTGAAACACAAGGTGCATGAGTGATTGAAATACTTCTTTGAAAGATAGTCTCATAGGCTTTCCCTACGAAGTTAATGATTGCGAGATTCATCCAAGAGCTACAAGAGCAAAAATTCAAGCTTGTCCAAATTATGTCACTGTCAGTGAAAAACCTCCCAAACACTTATTTTTTATCTACCCCATAGCTTACATCATTTAGAGGTCAGCACCATGGCCTATTGACAGTCAGCAATTATGTATTGAAGACATAGTGCAGTGGATCAAGATAATCCTCAACTCCATGAAGCTTCTGGGGGAGAATCTCAGTAATTCCCATCATTTTAAGTTATTTGCAGCAAACACCATGGATCTCATTTGGATGATGAGGAATAAGGTTATTCATGAAGGACTCGCACACAAGCCAACCTTTATGATCTCTCTGCATCACATCCTTCCGCTGAGTGTACTAAACCAGATATCCCTTGGGAACCACCTCCTATGGGATCTGTCAAACTAAACTACGACATTGTTATTAGAGATTCGATCATTCTCGATTTTATCGGCTGGATGCAGAGACGCATCAGGAAGAGTAATTCGAACTAGGATTCAGTTGGCACCCTTTGTATCCCCTACTGAAGGTAAAGCACAAGCAGCCTTGCTGGCAGCTTCGAGAGCTTGTGTAGCTCAATATCCTAATATCATCCTGGAAGTGGACTCTCTGATTCTAACACCATCATTAATGGGAAAGAAACTAGCCAATGGAGATGTGCCAATGTTATTGAGGATATGCGGTTGATGCGCAATAGTTTCCAGAAATGGTTAGCACAGAAAGTTCCTCCTAGTACGTACAACTAATGATGTGTGCGAACCTACCAAATCCTTGGCAGATTGGATCCAAATTCAACCTTGTTTGAACAATCCAATACCTTTCATTCCCTGTATCCCACATGACAAGGATCCCCCCACCTATAATGGCTGTTTTTGGCGAAACTTTGTTTAGGCACAAGTTTTGTTTAATAAGTAATTTTACATCTAAAAAGCAAGAAGAATAATTTTTAATTAAATTTATATTTTATGTTTTAATATAATAATTTATTATTTATTATAAAAGCCTCTTTTTGTGATTTCGTCTAAGGCCTTAGTTATCTTAGAGACGGCCCTAGCTACTTTTTATTGCTCTTGTTGAAGTTGTGTTAATGAATGAAGTATTTGATTAAAAACAAACAAAGAAGCACTCCTTTATGTTTTGAGTGCAAGGAACAACCAAATTGTGGTTTCTGAATCTCAAAATGTACTTTTATATGTCTGTCCAAGTATGATATATACCATCAATCAAGTGTTTCTCTTGCTTTCGGAAAATTTCTATAGCAAAAACAGAAAATGGTGCAATTGAGGTTCCTTACAAGACTAATGGGATCTCTTAGGTTGAGCTATATATTTGCATTTGTTGGGCCAAATTATGTCCCTGTGCAAATTAAATAATAACCCCAAGCAAAACAAAAACCAAGCCAGAAAAGAAATAAAGCAAGCACAAAGAGAACAAGCAAAATTTACGTGGAAAACCCTTCAGTGTGAAGGGAAAAACCACGAGGCAACTCCGAGATAAATCCATTATAATAAAATAGAGATTAAAACACTCAAGTTTATGCCCAAAACTTGAGTTCTAGCAAATTAGAATTCAACAAGATCAACACTCTGAGAAAAATACAATATCACCACTAATCCTAGAATCTGATGAAACTCATCCTGTAGCGAAATCCCTAATCTAAATATCACAACTCCCCGTTGATAAAGCACCCAGATAACATTCTCAGAGATAACCCAATTTGCTCTTATGTGAAAAACCATACCTGAAGATCGAAAGAAAAACTCCTGAAAAAGTCTCCTTTTTCTTTTTCTCTTGGGCGTCCGACAGCTCTTTTTCTTCTCTTGTACGGCATCTTTTTGTTTTTTTTTCTTATATATGTTGTGCGCAACCTTAATTAGAGAACTAAAGGCCCACGAATAGGCTATAGAGAACCGTGTGGGCTGGACCCACATAACAATCTCCCCCTCCAGCCCATTAAGGAAGGAGACTAATCTCTAACGAATCAATTAGAATCCATGCTGGCCAGTCTGGCACAAAGCTCAAGCTTCTCTCTAGTCACAACCTTTGTCATCATGTTAGCCGGATTCTTCTCAGTATGAATCTTTTCCAACAGTATCAACTGTTCTACCACTGCTTGTTATAGCCAATGGTATCTCACATCAATGTGCTTTGTCTGTGAATGGTAAGTGGCATTCTTGCTCAAGTCTAGTGCACTCTGACTGTCACAATGAACCACGTACTTATCTTGCTTTAAACCCAATTCTTGGAGAAATCGTTTCATCCAAAGCATTTCTTTTCCTGCTTCAATTGCTACAATATACTCAGCCTCAGTTGTGGATAGGGTAACACACTTCTGCAGTTTTGACTGCCATGATACAGCTCCCCTGTAAAAGTAAACATAAACCCTGAGTAGATTTTCTATTATCCAGGTCACCTGCCATATATGCATCTGCATATCCTTCCAAAACTGGTTTTGAATCCCCAAAAGTCAAACACATCTTTGAGCTACCTCTCAAATATCTAAAGATCCATTTCACTACCTCCCAGTGATCTTTACCAGGATTAACAAGAAACCTACTGACTACCCCAACTACATGAGCAATGTCTGGCCGTGTAAAAACCATGGTATACATCAAACTCCCGACTACAAAGGAATAAGGAATAGTTGTCATTCTTTCTTTATCTTCATTTGTAGAAGGACAAGTGTTCTTACTGAGTTTTAAGTGATCACCAAGTGGTGTCCCAACTGGTTTAGCATTTTTCATGTTAAACCTCGCTAGCACTCATTCTATGTATTTCTCCTGTGATAGCCATAACGTTCTAACCTACCTATCACGATGAATATGCATCCCTAAAATCTGTCGTGTTGAACCAAAATCCTTCATGTCGAAGGACTTGAACAAATCTGCCTTCAAACTGTGAACCAACTGAATATCTTTCCCCACTATCAACATGTCATCTACATTAGCAAAAGAATAATGAAGTTCTCGCCATAGAATTCTCTGACATACGCACAATGATCTGCCTCTGTCCGTGTATAACCGTGACCCACCATAAAAGAGTCAAACTTTTTTATACCATTGTCTTGGAGCATGCTTCAACCCATACAAACTCTTTTTCAACTTGCAAACTATGTGCTCCTTTCCTTTCACTTCAAATCCTTCTGGCTGATCCATATAGATTTCTACCTTCAAATCACCATGGAAAAAGGCAGTCTTCACATCTAGCTGCTCAAGCTCGAGATCCAAACTAGCTACTAAACCCAAAACCACTCGAATGGAAGTCATCTTGACGACAGGAGAGAATATCTCATCGAAGTCAATCCTTTTCTTCTGACTGAAGCCTTTCATCACCAATCAAGTTTTATACTTCATTAGTTTCTCACCATCTTTCTTCAGCTTGAACACTCATTTATTCAATGCCTTCTTGCCTTTAGGAAGCTCCAGGAACTCATAAGTTTCATTCTTTCGCAAAGAATTCATCTCGTCCTGCAGAGCATTCACCCAGCTCTGCTTGTCCTTATGAGACTGCACTTCCTGAAAGCTTTTTGGCTCCCCCTCATCAGTTAACAAAATATAATTTGATTCAAGATACCTGACTAATGGACAATGCTCTCTGGTAGACCTCTTAGCCTGAGGTATCGATGGAGCAGGTTGCTTCCCCTGCTTAGCATCCTTTGGATCATCCTCAACAGCCACTGCTGGCTCATCAGCATGCCTATCAACGTGCATCTCTCCCTCTTGAGTGGCACAGTCTGGAGACAATTAGATAGGTGTAAGGTCAGTGAACACCTTCAACGGCACGTCTTAGATTCTCAGATTTCTCAAAATCTGTCAAATTTTGATTTTCATGGAAAATCACATCTCTTTTTCTGATAATCTTCTTCCTTTCTGGATCCCATAACCTGTAGCCAAATTCTACATCTCTGTAACAAAAAAAAATTGCAAGGAGTGGCTTTGTCATCAAGCTTCAAACGTTGTTCCTTAGGCACATGTGCAAATACCTTGCACCCAAAAACTTTCAAGTGAGAATAAGAAACATCCTTTCTTATCCACACTTTCTCTGGAATCTCAAAACCCAAAGGAACTGATGGAGACCGGTTGATTAGGTAGCACGCAGTACGAACAACTTCACCCCAGAATGACTTAGGAAGTCCAGCCATCCTTAACATACTTTTGACCTTTTCGACAATGGTGTGGTTCATTCTCTCTGCCACACCGTTATGCTGTGGGGTACCAGGAACTGTCTTCTCATGTCTAATGCCATGCTTTGAGCAGTAATCTTCAAACACATGAGATGTATATTCCCCTTCATTGTTAGTTCGGAGACAATTAAAAACCTTGTCGGTTTCTCGTTCCACCATGACATGAAACTTCTTGAAGTACTGAAAAACCTGGTCTTTTGATCTCAAACAAAACACCCACACCTTTCGTGAATCATCGTCAATAAAAGTAAGAAAATACTTATTGCCACCTAAGGACTCCACCTCAATGGGACCACATACATCAGAATAAACCAAATCTAAAACATTGAGCTTTCTACTAGAGGAAATCTGGAAATAAATTATATGTTGTTTACCAAGTAAACAATAATCACAGGATTTAAAGACGTACCTTTGGCCAAAGGAATGAGGGATTTCCTTGCCAAAATCTGCAATCCGTTCTCACTCATGTGAGCCAACCGCTTGTGCCATAAATTCAGTGAAGAGTCGTCTTCCGTTGCATTTACCGCTCATTACATACCTTTACGTGTGTCTCGTAAAGTGTGCAACAAATCTTTCCTCTAGCAAATACCATTAACCTCTTTGTAAGTTTCCATCTTATGTTGCCAAAATAACTTTCATATCCCGCGTCATCAAAGGCATGTGTAGATAGCAAATTTAGGCGCATGTCTGGCACATGTCGCACATTCTTCAATGTCAAAGTGCATGCAGCATCTGTCTGCAGACAAATATCACCAATTCCCACTGTGTCAGCATAACTCTCATTGACCATCTTCACTCTGCCAAAGTTGCCCACTTTGTACGAAGTAAAGAGCTCCTTCTTTAGAGTGACATGGTAGGAAGCCGCTGAGTCGATCACCCACTTAACAAATAAATCTGCAACATGACAACACTACTCTTCTTCAAAAGAAAGAACTGCCACTGCCACATCCTCATCTAAAACACTAGCCGCAGCATTTTGATAAGTATTCTGATTTTCTTTCTATTTATTTTTTCAAGCCTTACAATGCTTCTTTATATGACCTTTCTTATTACAAAAGAAACATTTTATCTGATCTTTCCCTTTCGACTGACTTCTGGATTTCCCGTGTCCTTTAGAATCTCTGCCCTTACTCCGCCCCTTGTTCTCTGTAACAAGAGCCTATGCGTTTTCTTTGCCTGTATCTCTTCTTCTTGTCTCTTCATTGAACAAGAATCTTTAACCATATTGAGTGCTAACACACCATTCGGAGCAAAACTACTAAGTGACACCGCCAAAGTCTCCCAACTGTCTGGCAAAGAACTCATAAGCAATAGCACTAGGCGCTTGCAACTCATCGTCTAGCACTATTTTCGTTGTAATCAATTGATTAACTAAGTCTTAGAAATCACTTAAATGCTCAGCAATAGACTTTCCCTCTTTCAGCTTCAAATTCACAAGCTTTTTGATCGCAACAGCTTTATTCTGAGCTGTCTTCCTCTCATAGAGACTTTCCAATTTCTTCCATAAAATTTTGACATTTGTCTCTTGTGACACATGATGGAACACACTGAGATCAATCCACTATCTAATATACCCAATAGTCTTTTCATTTTTCTTCTCCCAATCCTTGGCACTGTCAGCGCTTGGCTTAGCACTATCACCCTCAATCATGTAAATCCTTACAGTAAAGGATGTCCTCTATCATCAGCTTTTAAATTGAATAATTTGATGCCGTGAGTTTAATCATAGTGCATGAACTACTCTCCATTTAATCCACACAAGGCAACCAACCCCACACAATCTTAGCTCTAATATCACTTTGTTGGGCCAAATTACGCTCCTGTGCAAATTAAATAATAACCCCAAGCAAAACAACAACTAGGGCAGTAAACGAGCTGAGCCGAGTAGTGACACATATGTTGAGCCGAGCTCGAGCTTGAATAAAGCTCAAAATTCCTGTTCGAACTCGGCTCGTTAAATTTTAAACAAGCGTGAGCTAAACTTGAGCTCGACACAAAACAAACAAACGAGCTTAGCTCAACTCGAGCTTGAGCTCTAAGTCGTTTTGTATTTTTAAAATTAGGGAGAATATTTTCAAGATTTGAAATTACCAAACTTTTGGCACTCAAAATTTTAGCCTTAATTAAAAAAATTACAAAATAATCTCTCTCCGCATTACCTTGTAATTATGTATAAAAGTTCTAAATTTATGATCTAAAGTATAATTAACATAGGCCAATAGTAGAGACATCTATTCCTAAAGATGGATGTTGTTCTTAGCTTATGAATTACGATAATATCAATTGCATTTTGACTCGATAAAATCTCAGTGGTACATTTGTCATCAAGTATAGACTACTTTATGTCTTAAGGTATACTAAAAATGACCTATTAATTAAATTAGAGTTGCTTCCATGCTTATCCGCTATTCCATAATAACGAACTCCTCTAATCTCAACCTTCTATGTACAAAATCAAGTTTAGTTATTTATACTTTTGTCAAAATTTGATATATATTGAATATCTAGATCAATGGATCCTAATGATGGAAGTTACGAAGATGAAGATTAGCAGAATTTCTTGCGAAAGAATTTTTAACTTCATATTAGCTATATAAATATATGAATGGCTATGAATTACTAAGAAAATGTTAAACTAACATGAAACACATTTGTTATATAAATTGAAGGAACTAAATTTTTAAGTAAATATAAAATGGTAAAACATGTAATTACATATGTGGTGTAATATAGAAATTAAGAAACAGCCCTTGCAGAGCGTTTCAAACTTAAATTAAAATGCATAACAAAATGTATGAATAGATATACATACATTAATATCAAACAAAATGACAATCTATTAGAAATATTTTGTTTTATATAAATGAAAAAAATATTTAATTACATATGTTATAACAAATATATTAAATCGAGCTTAAACTAAAATGCATAACAAAATATATACTTATATATTCAAAAATAACATATACATATATACATTTTATAAAGTAACTTAATATGATAATATCATAAAAATATAATATAAACCATAACACATGCATATTCATAGGGATATATATATATACACACACACACACATAGGGATATATATATAATAGTAAGAATATAAATATATTTTTATTTACATGTATCTTTTAATACGAGCTTTTAAATGAGCTCAAATGAGCCGAGTTAAGCTTATATGAGTTTTGTTCGTGAGCTTACATCGAGCCAAGCCGAGTTTAACCAAGTTTGGCTCATTTAATATTCGAGCTAGAAATGGTGTTCGAACTCTGCTCATTTATTAAATGAACCGAGCTCGAGTCAAGCTTATACAAGTCAAGTTCGAGTTGTTTATGAATGGCTCGGTTCATTTACAGCCCTAACAACAACCAAGCTAGAAAAGAAATAAAGCAAGCATAAAGATAACACACAAGATTTACGTGGAAAACTCTTCAGTGTGAAGGGAAAAATCACAGGGCAACTTTGAGATAAATTCACTATAATAAAATAGAGATTACAACACTCAATTTTATGCCCAAAACTTGAGTTCTAGCAAATTGGAATTCAACAAGATCAACTCTCTGAGAAAAATACAATATCACCACTAATCCTGGAATCTGACGAAACCCACCCTGTAGCGAGATTCTCAATTTGAATATCACAACTCCCTAGTGATGAAGCATCCAGATAACTTTCTCACAGATAACCCAATTTGTTCCTGTGTGAAAAACCACACCTGAAGATCGAAAGAAAAACTCCTGAAAAAGTCTCATTTTTCATTTTCTTTTTCTCTTCTATTTTCTCTCTTTTTCTCTAGGCCGTGCGGCAGCTCTTTTTCTTCTCTTGTACGGCGTCTTTTTGTTTTTGTTTTCTTATATATGTTGTGCGGCAATCCTAATGAGAGAACTAAAGGCCCACAAATGGGCTATAGAGAACCGTGTGGGCCGGAGCCACATAACAGCATCTTCCACGTAATGTAAGAGATCTCTCCTATTTAATCTCCTCTAGTAGGTTCTTGAAGAAAATTCTGTATTTAATGCGATAATTTCTTTTTTCTTCATTTCGTATATTGATCTAAGCTTATGATGTTCTACTTCCTTAGGCTACTCTTTGATTTTTTCGTATATTTTATTTAATTCTTTTAATATTTTGCGAAAAGAGAGTTTTCTATTGATATTGCCAATATGAAAATTATGATTATGAAATTCAATTTTGTTCATATAAGATTATTATTTCCTTTTTACTCACTATTTTATTGACTATTCATCTCGCTAATTTATATGAGCCTTTTTAAAAAATTTACCGTTATTTCCCTGTGTTTGCGTTATTAGCAAAGAGTGATAGAGATTTGTGCTCTAGTTGGGTCGGCTATAAAAGGGAGATCTTTGGAACTTAAGTTCGGTTTTTTTTTTTTTTGGGGGGGGGGGGAAATAGGCTTAATCTTAGACTTGTACGATGAGGTTTGGGCTTAAGCTTCAAGCGGAAAAGCCCATTAGTGCAGCCGGCCATGGAGAGGTAATTTGCTCCTTAGGAGAAGCTCATCATTTTAATCTAGGGTGAGCCTTGACACTTGGCAGGTACAGCCATAGCCAGCCCAAATCGACCATTCACACCCTTAGCTTCTCAAGCTAACACCAAGTCACCATGATTTGACTCCTAAGATTAGCCTTTACTCCTAACTTCTTCCATTTCAAGGGGAAACGGAGTGGTTCAAGTGATCAAAATCAAGGTAATTACGGTGTAGTTGAAAACTTTCTATGGTTTGGGAACAATGTGAGTGGCGTGGAGCTGTAAAGAAAACTTATATATATTTTATGAGCTTTTGTTCTGTTTTAATGTTTTTTATTGGATCTTTTGTTTTTATTCACGTGCAAGACCAGATGAGCATGAGTTATTGCCTATAGTGCCAATATTTGATATTTGGGTGATTTTGTGTAGTGATTACAAGTAAGGATCAAAGTCTAAATTCTGGAAAATTATATGGTGGACTATAGGGTAAGCCTGTTGCATGTTCTATCCGAACCTTGCATGGCCAAAATATTTGCTCTTGGGCTTGGTCATGGTCGCTGCTTGAGCCAATTGATCTAGGTACCGTATTTCCATGTCAAGGACCTAAAGTCTAATGATAGCAATTGGGTACCCTGTTTTGAAGGAGTAGATTTGCCTCTATTTTTCTTGCTTTATTAATTTTAGCACTAAATCAGAATAGAAATGAGCCTATTAAATGATGAGCTGAATCTGGATAATTTTGGAGATAGAAATTAAGGGCCTTAGAGAAAGAAAAAAAAAAAGATTAATAAAGAGTTGTTGCTGAAATTTTCGTTTTGTTGTTTGGTGTTGTCACCCGTGTGTTAGAGCTTTGATTTTGGGCTGAATTATATTATTTCTATGTTGCTGGAAATTGTTCAATGGTAGCCTAGGCCTTGTAATAAAAAAGCTAAAAATAAAAAGAACTATTTATTTATAAAATAAACATAAATATAAATATAAAAAGAACTGAAAGTGCAAAACAAGGATGTAACTAATGGGGTTAGTGAATAAGGGGCCGGAAATACTAATATTAAAGGCCTTGCTTCTTGGACCTTGTAATAGAACTAGTGGGCCCAAAAGGCCTTTCTGAGTGGACCCTAAATGGACTGTGGTAGAAGGGCCTGTCAGGTGTCGCCAAGACTTGCGAAGGCGCAATTTGCTAAGTCCAAATTCTTGAGCCGCCACCTACACCACCTTTGCAGCCATTCGGTACTTGGACGTACCGTCCCCTGAGCCCGTGGACTATAGGGAGCCATGACAGACCTTACCCTTATTAGCTGTTTCCTTCTTGTTTCTGAGTATTGCTGTTGAAGGGATGTAAATGTTTTGTGGGCCATGCTGCTTTTGGGTGTTTCTTTTGGGCCGTGTGAGCCAATTTTGGTTTATTGCCCAAGCTACGCTTTTTTTGCTAAGTTTTGAGGAGCTGTACTCCTAGTAATGTTGTTTTCTTTTTACTACTTATATCGGAGTATTCCTTTATTTTATTTTTCTCACTTCTGATTTTTATATGAGATTAATAGCTGTCGCATAGTAGCTTATTTAATAATCTATTCCTATAAAATAGCTTAGAGGCTATTATGGCGCCGGAGTTGACACAGCAACCCCTTGAAGAGTGGGATTTGTCACCTGAAAGATAAACAAACACATAAGAACTGTTAATTATTTCTTTAATTGGGATAATTAGTACAGCAACAGTAGTAGTGCTGGATGATCAGTTCTTTTTGTTTAACAGCGCGACTCATAAGTCCACCGAAACCGGGGCTCAATGATTTAGGGCAGACTTGGAAGAGGTGGAATGCTTTGTTCGTTCCTGAAGAAATTACTGGGATCAATCCTGGTCTTCACACGTTGCAACCTCTCCAAATTGCCCTTGAAATACTTGGTCCCATAAACTTGAGCGCTACTGACGATTGCGCAATTATCTGTACCGGCCGCATGGCCGATGTCAAGATCCCTGTAGTTAAGAAAAGCCTCTCGTGGGGACTTGGAAACATATGGCGTCATCGCCTTGTACAAGGTTCTTGACAAATTGAGGTAAAGGTTGGAGGCCTCAGTCCCTACTTCCTCCCATGACACAGAATACTGGATTTTGAATATATTGCCTGCCCTGTGCGGGAATGGGGTTTCTGACTCTGAAATCTCACTCATTCGTCCTCCATAAGGATTCCATTGCATCCACCCTCTTCCGTTTTTGATCATCACCTTCCAAATGGATTCTAAACCCGTCTTTGGAATCGGTTCCTTCACATAGTCAGACTTACCCTTGGTGAAGCCAGTTGCCATCCCTGTCCTTTTGAGCAAAGCATCTGTGGGAGTTGTAGGTAAATAGGCCCAGAAAAGTGTGGACTCAATCCAACTCATTTCAGTACAGTCATTTTTCTGTAGACCTAACTCTGGAAATCTCTCATTCATCAGTGGGAGAAGTCTTTTAATTTGACCCAGGAAGTGGCCAATGAAAGAAATTTGAATGGTCTTCTTACCCTTCTCACTAGCATTCACTACCTGTGGCATTGCCCTTATGAAGAGGTCTTTAGGTAGTTTATCGGCAACGTGTTGCCACCGATAAACAACATCTGTTGCATTCTCTTCCAACGTCCTTTTTACATTGAACACAGTCACGTTGGCTGGAACCGGCACCAACTTGATCTTCCACGAAAGAATGACTCCATAGCTCGATCCACCTCCTCCTCTGATGGCCCAAAAGAGATCCTCCCCCATGGACTCTCTATTAAGGATTGTCCCATGGACACTGACAATTTGCGCATCAATTATATTATCCACAGAGAGGCCATACTTTCGCATTAAGTTTCCATATCCACCTCCAGAAAAATGTCCACCCGTGCCGAGGGTAGGACATACTCCAGCAGGGAAGGCATGGACTCTACTCTTCTCAGCGATTCTGTAATAGAGCTCACCTGTAGTGGCTCCAGCCTGAACCCATGCAGTCTCGGCTTCTATATCGATGTGTATCACAGAAAGATTGAACATGTCAAGGACAATAAATGGCATGCTTGATACATAGGAAAGACCCTCGTAGTCATGGCCCCCGCTCCGGACCCTGATTTCCAAGCCATGACGATTTGCACAAATCACAGTCGCTTGGACGTGAGATTGGTGTCTGGCAGCAACAATAGCGAGCGGCTTTGGAGTAGCAGGTGTAGAAAATCGAAGGTTTTTTACGTAGGAGTTCAAAACTGAGAGGAAAGAGGCATCGTTTGGGGTGTAGATGGCCTCGGAGACCGGGTAAAAGGGTGAGGAGTTATTTGAAAGGCATCGGAAAAACTCGTCGAGAGCTGGCTCGGAATTCGCAGATGAAATTGCGAACAAAAGGATAATCGCCCATATTGGGTGTACGGGGCTTAAAGTCTTCATAATGTTGTTTGAACCGATCATTCTGCTCTGCGGATTGAGAGCCCTTTGTAAGTATCTGGTTGTTGATTAATTGTGAAAATTTTGTGGTGATTAAAATTTTAAATTATGGAAGTCGGCGAAGATATTTTATAAGTGTACGTTGAAAAATGAAGTTAGATCTTTTTTATAAATATTATAATAAAAAAAATATTTCGATGAATGGGAGATATTATTTTATAAATTTTTTAATCAGTCACAAAATTTTGACTGCAAAAATCAGGTCTACGAGAAAGCTATCTGGATAAGTACTACTCGAGGAGGGTATCAGTTTGTGGGGTCCTTTTTCTTATATGTCTTTATTTCGATCGATTGCGGGTTGGTCTCTAAGTCAATGTTCAGTAGGCCTTAATTTCTTTTGGATAAAATCCAAAACGTGATCCTCGAGTAATTATAAAATATGTCACAACTCATCAAATGATTATAATAACGTCCCATGCCCTGTCTGGATTTTATTATTTCCGATTTTCTTAAGATATAGAACGTTATTAATTAGGACGAAGATATAGCTGTCATGTTTGTTTTATGTTTCCGATAATTGTGATCATATTAAATTGAGAAGAAAACAACAGCTCATGTTCCGGAAATCATCGATGCATGCAGATTCTTTGTAATAAATGCTGCCTAAATATTTTACCACCTTCTCCTCAATCCATTTGTACTACACAAATTGTCGTAAAGTCTCTTTTAACATCTGTTTTCAAAGGTGAGTACCGAAATAGAGGTAATCGGTTCTAATTCTGCTACTCGCCAGATCAAAAATTTTATTCCGGTTCTACTAGTAGACCTAAAGGCCCAAATTTTACTTTGGCCCAAAATGTTTGGAAAATACACTTTTTTTTTCTCCCTATTATACGGTTTCATTAACTATGATTTCACTCTGTTTTTTCATTTCCTATTTTTCCTTTAGATGTCATGCATTTTGCAAAAATTGAAAACTCACCGTGATAACTTCCAAGTTATAGAATGAATGTAAATCTAACATACACCGTGATAACTTCCACAGATAAAACCATCCAGATCAGCATCAACATTGCAATAATGGTCTGGAGAAACGATATAGCTATGATTGAATCACCAAAGAACGAATGTAAATCTAAAGAAGATCTTTTCAAAGAAACCGCACACAAAATTCAGGCCAAGACTCTCCAAAACTGAAAGTAACCAGGGGAAAAATGAATCATGTGCTGAACTGAAACAACAGGTTGTATGAACCTAAACTATGAGAGGTGATCTCTTGCAATAATGGCCCTAGCTTTCAACTGAAAAATGTAGAGAACTCAAACCTAGGCGGATACTTGACCCATGTCCCAAAGTATTATATCACCCTGACTACAATAAAAAGTGCGGTACAGGCACAAGATTGGGCATGGTCTGCGGCTTGCCGTTTGTAAAGCACCAGCTTTGTCTACCGCTAAGGGATATCCATCAACGATGACTTAGAAGACCTCGACGGCGACAAAAACATCGGGGCCAGCAGCTTACCGTCAGTAAAGCACTAGCTTTGTCCACAGCTGAGAGATATCCGTAAAAAATGACTCTAGAAGACCTCGACAGCAACAATGACATCAAGAATTATTGCAGAATCGGTGCAAGTCATCGTCGCCTATGGGTTTCTAGGAAAATATTGAGACTGAAGAACTGATCTTGGTGAAGGCCATCCATTCTTCGACCTACTCCTTCTTGCTCATTGAGGAAGCCCGCACTACAAAAAAACCGACCTATAGCAGCGGTCGGAAAACCGCTGCTATAACCTATAGCAGCGGTTTTTTAGCGGTGGTTTCGACCGCTGCCATATACCCGTCGGCATAGGTCTATCACGGCGGTTCGGGTGACCGCTGGTGAAAACCTCGGGTCTATAGCGGCGGTCACCTAGCGACGGTCACAAACCGCCGCTATATACCCAGGCGCAATTGCGCTATTTTGGCACTAAAGGTCTGTAGCGGGTCACAAACCGGCTCAGACCTAATATGACCACTATAGGTCTATAGCGGCGGTCAGTGCCCCTATAACAGTGGTCACCGACCGTGCTATAGGTTTGCAGCTTTTTTTTTTTTTTCTTTTTTTGCCAACATTTCCGAATCACCACTAATTTTTTCCTATATTTTTCTATACATGCTTTTTTAATCGGTAATACAAATTTATTTTAATAATAATAATCATTGGATGTAAAAATTTAAAGACCAAGGATAATAAAACAAAATATACTTCATTATTATTGATTAATAATATTTTACAACAAACACAAGAATCTTTACAAATTAGGAATAGACTGTAATAAGATGTAATTACAAGCTTTTAAAAGAATATCTATTGGACATGTTCTTAAAACCTTGTTTTCTCAATCTCGCTAGCTTTGCGCTTCATATGATCCTTGGTTTCATTGATCTTGCTCTGCAGTACCAACTTGTGCAGCTTCTCTTCATGACTTTCCATCTCACAGTGTTGCTTCACCTGTGCAACAGTCACATTTTCTTTGTGCCCAAGAGAGATGACTTCGTCAAAAGCAAAAATCAGTATTAATGCTCTTGGAAAGCAAGGAAAAGATGGCTGTAAACGGGGACAAAAAAGAGATATGAACATGCAATCTTTATCCTTGTACTCATAGCTTAGAACAATGGAAGCATGTACCAGGAAAATCATCCTACAGTTTTACTATTTCTCTAAACCCAACAGCTTCATAAGATAAGGTACTATTACATTCAATAATAAATTGACAACCTAGACTCCTTTTGGCTGGTTTCAAAAGATAAGTTGAAACTTCGCCATTCTACTTCTACGTGGTATATTAGGAGGCCAAAAGTGATGAAAGTCAGTGATCTTCAAGAACCCCAGCTTCATGGAATGTACATGAGGGCCAATTCTAAAATAGTGAAGGGTGCCTCCAATTAAGTACTCCGAGTTGCCTACCAACTCAGTAGAAACCAAGCATCTAAAACATTTGGCTTAATTGGTGCTAAGTAACTGCTTCAAATATGCATGTCTTACAAGACAAGCTATTTCATGATACAAATATGCTAAAAACATTACCTGTGAACTTGGCTACAGCATATTTGAATCCAAAAATTCTACAAGAGTTGCATTGATAGTTGCATTGTTAGGAACCAAAAAGCTCAACATTGCTTATGAACCAAAAAGCAAGGTAATTAACAAAAACCCACAGTAATAAGAAACATTTTAGCCTACCTTAAACAGCAAAAACGAAAACTCACAACGCGCTTTAGTCTTCTGCTATAGAAGAAGAAATTGAAAGACCATCTGGGAAGGAAAGTCCTAGTCATAAATGCAGCTATGAAACTAACAATAATCCATGGATGCGTCAAAACTTACATTGCTCCTCTCTCTAAGAATGGATCTGCATCGGAGTCCGGATTGTAACTGTAAATTTCACATTCTGCTAGTTTTACGACCTGCATTACAAGGTATTATGAATGCCTCTGGGTACAACTCGCACTCACTTCTTAAAATTAAGCTCACCTCGTCTAGAGCCTTGTACAACGCCTCCAGCAGAGAACTGCCCCCATTAGTCTCAGTCCATTCCTGCAATTGAGTGGTCCAACACACCAACACAACACTGAGAGGAACTCTCCATGATAAAAACTCATCAACAGGTCCTATTAACACTAACCACCATACCATTTCATAACTAGTGGAAAGATCCAAGCAAAAGAAATGAGCAACAGCTTGCCTCCAATGCATGCAAATACAGAATTAAAACTATGCAAATCTCGTTTATAAAATGCAAAGAATGTCTCGAAGTAAATGAGAAGTTCTATACTTGTTTTAATTCAGGCATTGACCTATCCGACCACCATATTGCGGAACAGTCCATACAACAGAGGAGGCAATTAGTTCCACAGAACGACAACATGGTGGTCAAAATGAGAAAAGCGATACTTCAAGAGAGGAAGATCATAATTAATAGAATGAAAATAAAAGTTTTAGAAGACAGTAACATCTACATTGGGTCACAGATTCATTCGTCATCCAAGAATAGCTAATTCCTCCCCGTTCTGAAAAGGAAATGAAGTTGATCACTCCCCCATCCCCCACAAGAAAAGAGAGAGAGACAGTGTGGCTCTTTGCAGAAAGAGGAGGGGAATATAAATGAGACAAAAAGCAAGGAAATTAACATCCTAAAACTGAGACAAAAAAATGTGAAATGGAAGTACATTACCACGACAGCAAGGACCAGTTATTTCCACCGTCACCGTCAAAGCCCCCATCACCACTACCTTCACCTCTCCCACCAGAATTTCCATCGCCAGAACCCCCATATCCACCGGTATTGGCCGACCCAACATTCAAAATAGCGAAAACCCGAAATCGGGCATCACCCTGTTGCCTAAGTCCCATTTCAGAACAACCCCAAGCCCTCACCCCCTGGTGGGTGGTGAGTGACGGCAAGGAGAGGGAGCTCGGGGACCAGGGGGTGAGGGCTGTGCCGGGGGGGGGGGGGGGTGGGTTGAATTTCACGTTTTAGGGCGCGCGCGGGGAGGGGGAATTTTGGCGTTTTAGGGTGCGGGGGGAGTTTTTAAGAAAGGGGGAGGGGAGGGGGGGAACGGCAGCGTTTTAGGTAGGGGACACCGTTTTGAATCTTAATTAATTAGTCTTATATTACAAATTATTGAAATATAATTGTTAATTATAATCAATAAAATATTCAATTACCATAATAACTATGAGCAGATATTAAGTTATGTACTTTAATTGCATAAGCTAATTAATCTCATAATTAAATATTATTATATTACTAATTATTACAAATAAATATTAATCATGCATGTTCCAAAAAAAACAACCCACAAGCCGGGCTAAAATAACTAAAATCCCATCCCTAATGAGATTTTACCAAAATTAAATAGACTGCCAAAAACTGGCCCAAATCGGGTTCAGAAATAATTCCTAAACGGTAAAGGAAAGAAAATCATAACTAAAAATAGGTTTTTGAGAGGGAAAACAGCGGATTTAGGGCTCGAAATGAGGTGCACCAAAGCATAGCTAGGTGACCACGACGTGCGCGCCGAAAAGAGCTTTCCGAATTGGGTCATGGGCGCGAATCGGATACTCGTAGCTAAAGTTATGACCAAAAAACCGACACGTGCACGAAAACTACCCCAATTAGGTTAGATTACGATTTCTTGCCATCCTTGCGCTGATCTACCCGCTCAAGGTAATTCAGCGCCATCAATGTGTAATCTGACAGCTCAGCGTCTTCTGACTCGGCTCCCCCTGCATCAATATGCTCATTATAAGCATATGATAATAGATGTCTAAACTACTTAGATTTAGTCAATAAAAATACAATTACCATAACAATCATAGATATAACTTTCATAACATTATTTCTAATTCCATATAACAACTTCAATTTTCATAAAACTCCTTTTAATTCCATATTTTATTAAGTAGGTCTCCTAAATTTTTTTTTAAACACGTGACAAAATAAATTATGTATTAAAAGAATAAAATAGTCTATAAAAATAATTATTAACATTAAAATAACATATATTTTGGATTTTTTTTTAATTTTTTTCCAACTATACCTATAGCAGCGATTTTTTTCAAAACCGCTGCTAAAGGTACAAGATACAGCAGTCTCATACTGACCGCCGCTATATGCAATCTGTTAGCTGCTACAGTGACCACTGCTATATGCTGTCTATAGCAGCGGTCAGTGACCGCCGCGATAAAGACCGCCGCCATAGGGGTGTTTTTAGTCGCGTTTAAAGGAAAATGCCAGAATAGGGGGTCTATAGCGGCGTTTTTAGCGACCCCGCTGCTATAGACCTTTTTTTTGTAGTGTCTCTCTGTCTACAACCTTTTCCTCCATGGAGGAAGATTTGAAAAGATTATCTTAATCAGTGATCCTGTGCAAATCATCATCAGCACCCAGCTTTACATCTCGTAATCGAAAGAGATATGTGCATTAAATTCAAAAATAAATAAAAAAGTCTAGAGCTCGTTCAACTTTTCAACTTAGAAAAAAAAAAGTCGCTTTAATATGGAGCTAAATTATTAATTTCATCACCCTATTATCAGATTTTACTATTGATATCAATGAAAAATGGGCTATATAACATAATTTTATTTCCAAGGACAATTTGGGGTGTGCTTTAATGTGACTTACTAGTACTACTCTTCTTTCTCTAACCACTGGGAAAACCTGGAGTGAGTTCAGAATGATCTCCGTCTTTGTTAAGATTCAAAAAAAATTATTCTTCATTCTCACAATAACAATTTATTTTAAAATATAAAAAAATATAAATTATTTTCATCAACTTTAAAGTATAATGGATGAATTACAAATTAAAAAATTCGGTTTAGATCCTAATAACACTTAGAGGGGGTGAATATGTGTTTTTCTTTTAATTAAAAAATCAATAACAATTTTAAAATGCCTATACAAAAAGACACTAATACAAATAAAAATTAATTAAGAGTTAAATAGAGAAAAATAATATAGTGGTTAATATGATGGTCGAATCAATCATAATGTTTTTTTTTACAGTTTAAATTACTTTTCCTTCAAAGTCATGGAGAAACAAAATGGTACATTACAAAGTTTTAAAAGTTTTAGATGGATCAAGATCTTCTGTGGTTCTTTAATGGAATTGTATCCTGTAATTTAAAGTACTAAAATTGACTTTATGTTGTTGTAAAATTCAAGATCAGGGAATAGACCTTATGCAGTGCAATAACACTTGGCGTATAATAGAAATTGACTTTAAATAGGCCACGTGCATGATATAATTAGATTACACAGATTTAATAAATGTAAGAGGTCAATTATTATAAAAGAATGGTATTTTTTGAAAGTAAATTGTGAAGAGTGGTAATTTGTGTAATATACACCCTAACATGGTAATTAATAGTTTTATGTGGTTAATTAAGTAATATAATTTTTTAGTAAAGTTTTTTGGAATTAATTCACTGGAAAACGTACAAATGGCTATAGTTCACCTACCTTGCCTCGTCACAAGTATTCTAATTGGTCACAGAAGTGCCCACATGCCCACATATATGAGGACTAGGGGTGTACATTTTTGGGCTGGAAACGATCGGGCCGACCTAAACAGGCCCAAAATCGATTGGGCAGGTCGATTTTGGGCCAGCCCGATTCGGTTGTTGGCCCAAAAATACCTAGAACCAAACCGAGGGTATATAGGGAATTCATGTTATTTTTTAATTTTTTTAATTATTCTAATTCTAAAGAGATGACATTGTCTCCCTACCCCCCTTCTTCCTTGAGCCTCAGTCGAATCCTCCCCTTTTTCCTCTCAGATTGCCTAGCCCCCTCCCCCACCTTCCCCAGTCGGCGACACAACCTCTCTCTCTCTCTCTCTCTGTTGACTGGTTGCTACTTTGAGTTTTCCTCTCTCACTCTTGGGCTGACTGAACACTGACCGAAGCCAACTGCCGTTGGTCTAGCCAGTCCCTTTCTCCCTCGGCACAATTGTCGGCCCATGTTTTTCAGCAACCGAACCCCTTGGTTCAGTTGTCGGTAGGGGCTGAAAACCGCGCTGAGGAAGACCCCAATGAGTTTCATATTCTCTATATAATTTGAGTTGAGAATATTGTGGTGTAGGCTGTCAATATACGCAGTTCTTCCTTTTTTTGTTTAGAACATGACTTTCTAAGCTTTGCGTTTACAAATCAAGAAACAACGTCTATATAAATTTCTAACAATGTTCCACATGATTCATCATAATATGGTTGCTTCATTTTATATTTTGTGTACCATGCTTGTATGAACTCAATGCAAATAAAATTTTATACGTTTGTATATCTTAATGCTGCTATTTAAATATGGATTTAATCTTAAAAGTAAGATCCTAACACGTCTAGTAAATGATTCACGTTCAGCTAGCGCATTAATGACTTCTATGGAGAGTCCATACTAAGTTACAAAAAATATATAGAGCGATTAGACTTTTAATGTACGAACTAACTCGATTTGGGTCATGAATATAGTAACTGAATGTCAACCCTGATTAGGAACTTACTCTTAGGACGGATTCAACCCGCCCAATACTCCTCTCTCTTGTAGCTCTTCTTACCGTCTTGAGGGCTATGGGGTGTCTTGGAGAGGCATTGAACGACTTCGTTTCCTCCTTGATCACTTTGCAACCTTTCCTTATACTTTTCAGCATGTTTAATTTTAATTATTATGTTTTTAAATTTAATGTCGAAGCATTGCAATTTTCAACTCATTAAATGAGCTTTGAGAGGTTGTATGAGATATTTTATAGACAAGAGGAAGCAGACGAGGTCTATACATGATTCGTCATAATGAGTAACTTCTGTTGGGGGCAGAGTGGAAGAGGACGAAGTAAAAGTGTTGAGATCAGGATGCCTCTTGGCACTTAGTGAAGGGATATTCGGACCAATTACAAGCAGCAAGAGGGGAGGGAGGACAACAACTATAAACTCCTTCCTTTTATGATTTACTTTACCCTTCAGCCCTAGTTTCACCTAAAATTTCGTATACAACAACTATAAAAGAAAAGAGCGATGTTCCACCGAAATTCAGGGGACAACCATACATAATTACAATGCAAGCGTAATTTCCATGCAACTAAAGCCTCTCTCATTGTCATGAGTCTGAACGTCTATGGACTGCTTCTTTCAAGCGAGTATTGGTGCTATATATATATATATACCTGCTGAGAGATTATATGTTTACAGATTCACTTTGGCCTTCTTCTAAGAGATATATATACATATAATGCTTGCTCATCTCTTATAGTTCTATGGACCTATAACTCCAACAATCCTAGCACGTTTCATTTATTGAGATCTCCACTGTTAGTTTAAAGATCAAGTTGGTGAGATTTTTTCCTGTCGATGTATTTAAATTCTAATGTTTCGATCAGCTAATGTACTTTCTTATCCTTTGGGATGTAAATTATAACCGTCCCAAAAAAAAACTTTTTGCAACGGTTTTGAACTTTTTTGGAACAGAATTGCCCGTAAAAAAAAAAAAGGTTAATTATTTGAGACGGAATCTGTCCGTCCCAAAAAAAATCTCGTTTTAGCAACAGAAACGTCCATTCCGAAATATACGTTCGAACCGCACACTACATGTTCTAACCCTATACATCATTATATTATAAAACTTTGAACGAAAATTACGTGTTCTAACCCTGAAATGATATACAACATTTTAGGGCGGACAGAGGTCAATGTCAATCATTATGATACGTTGACCACAGTCCAAATTTGGTAATCCTTTCAAGGAAGTCACGGGTTCTCCTCTCTAGAAGCCCACATCCTCTAACATTTTTTTTTTTTTTTGTTAAACCACGAATTATATATGAAGCAAACCACATTACAACGAGAAAGCAACTAAATAGACTAACAAAAACGATAAGAACATAGCTATGGTGGTCTAACACCATTGAACTTCCGTAACACATACTCTAACATTTATTAGCTTTGGTTGCGTTTCTGCAACAGGTCACCTTGTCATTCATCTTTAGCAGCTTTCCCCAACCACGCGATGGACAGGACCTCGTTTTTCTTTTATTTAATCGGAGTTTTCTGTTTTATATAAAAGTGTCGACTGACTAGATTAGCTTCCTTTTTCAGTTTTTTTCTTCTTTTTCTCTCTCTCTGCTGCAAAGCTGGCGCGTAAATAAGATGATTATGTTCTCTTCATGTGCCTTTTTTGGGCCAAGTAA
Organism: Morella rubra; assembly: GCA_003952965.2. Taxonomy (NCBI): domain Eukaryota; kingdom Viridiplantae; phylum Streptophyta; class Magnoliopsida; order Fagales; family Myricaceae; genus Morella; species Morella rubra. The sequence continues at coordinate 21,829,454 of CM025855.1, forward strand.
GATCATGATGTACTGATGGCCGAGTGAACACAAATTTGAAGTAATATGATATTGTATGTTGGTTTTGGATCATGTAGGCCACGTTGAGAGCGAGTCGAGACTAAGGGTGGCGAATCTCCTCCACTCAAAAACAATTGAATTAGAATCAGTAAACTCCTTGAAACCTCGGTTTTTTTTTGGTAGTTTATGATATCCAGTAGTACTGCTCTGCAAAACCAAGTTGAGAATAGCAGGCGGATTCTTGCCACAATGCACGTGCAGTATGACCATGAGAGATAGTGTGGTAGGACCCAGTCACATGGAAGCCAAATGAAATTGTCATATTCCTCCTATGCATGTCGGTATCAGCTGCCCTGTAAATCGGAGGAAACGAAGTGGTTCAACTTCCAAGTTCCAACTCGAAATGAAATAAGCATCATAGAGCGAGGACGAGTAAAATCATTTCATGAAAAACTAATGCAAGCCAAAGGCAGAGTCGCAAGACAGAATAGAACCACAGTACATGTCAAATTTCTTAACATTTTTAGGGCGGACACAGGTCAATGTCAATCATTATGATACGTTCTCCTCTCTCGAAGCCCACGACCTCTCACATTTATTTGCTTTGGTTGCGTTTCTGCAATAGGTCACCTTATCATTCATCTTTAGCAGCGTTCCCCAGCCACGCGACGGACAGGACCACGTTTTTTTTTTATTTAATCCGAGTTTTCTGTTTTATATAAAAGTGTCAACTGACTGAATTAGCTACCGTTTTCAGTTTTTTTTTTCTTCTTTTCTCTCTGCTACAGTGCTACTTTGATAGACGTGCTGAACTGAGAGCCCTTACCGTTTACAACTCTCCACTCCTAGCCTTTAACAACCAAAAAAAAAAAAAATTTACTTTTAGTGAACTTCAAACTCTTTATAAACTCCCTCTCCCTTCTCCAAAACTCTCGAACCCTTCTGAACTTTGTTGGTTTCGTTTGTTGATTTTGAGCTGAAGCCAAGGATGTCGAGAAGCCTCAACTCAAAATCAACAGCGCAATCCACAAAGCTCTGTTATATCTACTGAAATTATGTGCTTCCACAAGTCACTAGTGAAAGTTTGCTTGCGAAAAATTAACTTACCAATTCTCTTGTTGATTTTGAGAATTTTTCAATAATCTTTAGGTCTTGTCGATCTCACAATCTGAGAATTTCACAATTAGTAACCAAAGTGTTCTGCCTCCTTCCTCTCCACGCTCACAACTATGTAGGGTTTTTCTGAGTCATGATGGTCAACTCTCAAACTAACAATTAGTCAATTAGGTAGACTATCTCATAGCTATCCTTATATATGAAAACCCTAGCTGTTATAGTGCGTGGGATCGTTAGGGATTTTAGATCTCGGCCGTAGGATCACATGGAAAAATTCTTTTTCCATTAATTCCCTTATATTATTTTATTCCGAATTTTGGGCTTCTACTAATTGTAATCATGTCCATCAACATATTACAATTCACCCCCAAGATTTGAGATTGATTTGTGAAATCCTTTTTGCTAACAATTATTCGTTTTTATCATTCTACCATACTATATTCCAGATAGCAATAGGACCGAAATCAATATCACCGATTAAGTCCCTAACTCATATAATTCTCAATTCACAATCTGTAACTCGTTGGACTATCAATTGTTTCCAAAACAATTTCACAAATAAATATATAATATATATATTAATTTTCGAAAAACATTTTCACAAAATACCATTAGCCAATGGATTCTTTTTCTAGTCCAACCCTATATAGATATCTTGAATATACTGTCTCATCAAGAGACTGGTGGATTCCTTATTGAACATTTATACAAACTCACTTATTATGTACAAGACCAACGTTATCTGGAATATTTGACCTAGAAAGATCATCACCAAACACTCGGTCAAAGCACAAGTACACAACAAATAGATTCATATAAACCTCTCAGGTCAAAGGATACAATAAACTAATTGTGCTAAATACCTTCTCAACATCAGTGATCAATTCTAGAAGGTATTTATATTTGATCCCGTTCAGTGCATGTACTCTTACATTACACCCACTTGTTTTGCTTAAGGTCACCACTTCAATGACGAAGTCCATCATCCTATTAAATAGAGGCACAACGAGTGTAGACTTATCGTACATCAATATGTACCTCGGTCTAGAACAAAATATCAAGTGAACAAGGAATCAAAAAGTCATACTTCCCGCCTTTGATTCATTAATCATTGGCATGACTTTTCTACAATGTCACTCAATAATAACCGTGTAACATCTTATGTTACAACATATTACCCAATAAATAAATATAAACACGTGGCATCTAAATAACAATTATTTAGAATAATGATTTTTAGGGCATATTTCTTACAATCTCCCACTTGCACTAAAAAACATTCATACAGGTATCTCATACCCACATACATCCTTTCTATGTATTTTTCTTTTCAACGGTGGAGTGATTAGTTCTAAACTGCTTACAATTCTCCAACTTTATACCCAATGCACATGCATAAATTCAATATTGATCAACTATCAATAATACTTAAATTTATGCATCCCTGAATAGTCCACAAATACTCCACTCTAAGCACCAAGACCAGCGCTTAGTTCTTCTCAAGAACTTGAGAATAAGCTTAACCACTATCCAGCATTTAGGGCCTTTGTTAAATTAATATCTGTAAGTCTAAATAACAACCCAAGAGGGGGTGAATTGAGTTTATCAAAAACGTCTCCTCTTTTTGATAAAAATGCAGATCTGGAAAATATACTTTTTCTACAAACACAAGAGCAGATCTGAATATGCTAAATGCTTCTTAATAAGAAGAATAATAAATCATAAAGCATAAATCTCCACAAGTATGAATATGTACTGAAAAGTAAGAGAGATAGAGTTATTGAGATGACACCGTAATTTTAGGTGGTTCGGCCAACACTTGCCTATGTCCACCCCCAAGGCTATTGACTTCCTTGGGCTTCCTTCACTATTCTCCAAATAGCAAATACACCTTAGCTTCCGGGGTGCTAAGGAACTTTTACAAAGCATTTTGCGAGCTCACGTTTCAAACTCTCACAAATCCCAAAACCCAAGGGATTTCTTCTACCCTCACGAGTAGGACAAGTGTTCACACAGCACTCAAGTGTTTTTCAAAGATGGATACAAAGGAATTACAATGAATGGCTCTCTAAGCCGAATAAGCAAGTGAAAAGCTCAATAGAGTGCAAGAAACAAGATTCTCAAAAGAAAGCTAACGTTCAACAGGTGGGAGTACAAGCTTTCTTGGTAGTTGCGGTTTTTCCTCTTCTTCAAAGCACTTTCTCTCTCTAGAAATTAGGGCAAGAGTGATTGCAAGTGTGTTGTCACCTGTCCTCTTTACAAACCGAGGTATCTATCCCGATTCCTTCCCGAGCTCTATTTGTATTATCGACTATTCTGAGGTGCTCCGAGGTGTGCTTTCCTATTACCATTTTTGAGCTCCGAGGTGTCGCTGAGGTGTTCCCGATGTGCTCCGAGCTTTTCCCTTATGATTTCCAAGGACCATCTGTAATTCTGACCATCTCGAGGTGCTTCCGAGATGTCTGCTTTTCTACTTTCATTTCCGAGGGGTTTCGAGTTTTTCCATTATAATTTTCGAAGTGCTCATTCCAAACATCCCGAGGTCCATACATTTTCTCAACGTTTCCACAACATCCTGAGATGTCCATACACTTTCCCGACCTTTCCACAAACATTCTGAGATACTGATACAATATCCTGAGGTCTCCATTACTATCTCCGAGGTGTCTCAGTGCAATGTGTGACAAGAATTTGATCTGAAGTCGATTCTCTTGGGAGACAGTGCAATGTGTCGACACTAGTCTTGTTCGACAAATTTTTGTTGTTGTCTCGTGTAAGTGCAATGTGTCGACACTATAAGTACTGAAGAGGTTTTTCAGCAATTTTGAAAGTGTCATTTTCACTCCAATTCATCTTTAAACACCTACAATATGAAAAATTGATTTTATCAACTTGTGTAATGGTGTTCAAGTGCACTTAGAAATATTTTTGTGAGATAACCTCAATCCTTTAAAATATATCTTTAGAAAATAGTGGATTGACAAGTAAAATCTAAAAGTCTTCAAAACTTAAAATTTTTGTTGTCATCAAAATCAATTATGGATTGTTTGGAAAACAACCTTAGGCTAACAATCTCCCCCTTTTTGATGATGACAAAACCATTTTAAAAACGACAATTTGCTAACAAATAGAAAAGCTCCCCCTGAGAACAAGTAGGAGTTTTTCATGATATTTTTAGCAAAAAGGACTTTAAGATTTTACAAAAATTTTGCAAGAGTTTCCTTTGTAAATGGAGGTTTCCCAAAATTTAAAAACAAGAAGAACACTTCTATAAACTTCCTCCAAAATTCCCAAACTTTCAATTTTCTAATAAAAAACACAAGACTTCATATTGATACCATTTGAAAGTTAGGAATACTACCTGTAAAGCAAAACTCAAATGTCCACAGTTAAGTGCAAAGAGATAAGCACTTCCCAAATCCCTTATGATCACCATTAGAAAATCAGCAGATATGAGCATAATAAAATAATCCAATGGAGACATATAAATGAACATAGATATCCATTAGATAAAGCAAGTCAAGTGTAAATGGAATGTCCTCTGTTAAGGACTAGGAAGTCAACATAATCACTTATAACTTCTCCCCATAATACTTCTAATTTCTCCCCCTTTAGCATCATCAAAAATAGGATAAGGGGAGGGCAAGAGTAGGTGGCTATTTAGGTGGAAGATGTGTAGTGGAGGTGAGAAGTTTGATTTCTGGATAGGAGGAGGATACGCACAGTTTCAAACTTCTTCAGCCATTCCATCCAAGTCGTGGAGAACTAATATGTCCATTTCATCCCATGAGGCTGAAGATTTCTATCAACTTCCATATGCACCTCTGTGGCCTTTACAACATCCTCAGCTGATGATTTCACAAAAGCATGAAGATCAACAGAAATAGTGGTGAACTTAGCAGCAGTATTATGAATCACATTGCTAGCCACATGGATGTTGTTACTGACTTGTTGCTTAAGACCCTTCATAACCATATCAAGAGTCCCAAAAAGCTCTGTATGAACACCAAGCAGCTTTGTAATATCTTCAAATCCCTTCTTCATACAAGTGGCCTTCATCAGATACCAATTGGGAAGGAAAAGTAAGAATTTGGCCGTTTGGAAGAGATGAAAGGTTTCTGGGAGGTCGAGAGAAGCAATAAGTGTCGACCCTTAGCCCTTGGTGAGTATTTATGTGCCACGCGGACCGGTGTTTAAAAACATGGCATGCAAAATGAGTACGTACAATGTTTTCTCAAATGGCAAGTATGATTTCAAAAGAAATGCATAGAGAGCACTTTAAACAAGGAACATAACATGTCCAATGTTATCAATTAACATAATTAATATGAAAAATCAAGCACAAATCACCAAATTTAATCCGAAGGAAATCTCATTCCAATTTCTTGACGAATAAAGCAAAATCTATCCTCATTAAGGGGTTTTGTGAAAATGTCCGCTAATTGAAGGTCGGTATTTACAAACTCAAGAACAATATCCCCTTTTTGAGCATGATCTCGAATGAAATGATGCTTAATCTCAATATGTTTTGTCTAGAGTGCTGAATTGGATTTTTTTTAAGATTAATCGCACTGGTATTGTCACATTTTATTGGGATGAGAGAATAATGAAGATTAAAATCTTCCAATTGTTGTTTCATCCATAATACTTGTGCACAACAATTGCCCACGGCAATATACTCAGCTTCTGTGGTTGATAGAGCCGTGGAATTTTGTTTCTTACAACACCAAGAGACTAGTGAGGGTCCAAGAAATTGGCATGAACCACTAGTACTCTTTTTATCAATTTTACAACCAGCATAATCCGTATCCGAGTATCCTTGTAAATTAAATTCAGTACACTCTTGGGATAAAACAAGCCAAGATTTTGAGTGCCAACAAGATATCTAAAAATCCTTTTAACCGCAAGGAGATGAGATTCCTTAGGACAAGATTGGAATCTAGCACACATGCATACACTAAACATTGTATCCGGTCTACTAGTGGTAAGATAGAATAAGGAGCCAACCATACCTCGATATTTTGTTTGGTCTACATCCTTACCTTTCTCATCCTTTTCCATTTTTGGTTGATGGACTCATTGGTGTACCATCGGTTTTGAGTTGTCCATCCAAAATCTTTTGAGTAGTTCTCTTGTGTATTTGGCTTGGTTTATGAAGATGCCCTCATGATTTTGTTTAATCTGAAGCCCGAGAAGGTAACTCAATTCTCCCATGAAGCTTATCTTGAATTCACCTTTCATGACTTTGGAAAATTCTTCACAAAGAGACTCATTAGTAGAACCAAAAATGATTCAACAACATTTATTTGAACGATAAGCAATTTATTTTCCTTTTCCTTAGTAAGAGAGTGGTATCGATCATACCTCGTGACAATCCATTTTCAATAAGGAAGGAACTTAACCGTTTATACCAGGCTCGAGGTGCTTGCTTCAAGCCATATAGTGCTTTTGTGAGCTGGAACACATGGTGTGGTAGCTTTCATCTAGGAGGTTGTTCTACACACACTTCCTTGGAAAGATAACCATTAAGAAATGTACATTTCACATTCATTTGAAATCATTAAAACATGCAAAGGCAAGCAACATGAGAAAAGATTATAAATGAGCAACGGAAGCAAAAGTTTCATCAAAATCAATCCCTTCTTCTTGATTGTAACCTTGGGCTACTAATCTTGCCTTGTTCCTCACTACAACCCCAATTCATCTATTTTGTTTCCAAAAACCCATTTTGTATAAAAAATTGGATAATCCTTGGGTCTAGGAACTAGATGCATACCAGATTTTTCTCAAACTGTTTTAGTTCATTCCATGGCATGATCCAACTTTTATCATCTTTTGCCTCATAAATTTCTTAGGCTCAAGTTGAGAAAGTAAGGCAACATTACTAGCTTGATTATAAGAAGAGCAAGTTCTTACACTTTTCTCCACATTACCAATGACTTGATCAATATGATAATTTCTGACAAACTTCAAAGCCTTTGGTAGATCGTTGTTGATTTGAGGTGTTTCTTTTTCAATATCTACAATACCGATGTCATCTCTTCATTCGCTTTTGCATTGAGCTTACCCAAATTGTCCTTGTTGTTGTTGAGCATAAAGAATTTGCATTCGAAACATGGAAATAACCAATGTTGGGTTTTCTATCATTCCGTAGCTCATATGGAGTTTTCTTAAGATTTTTTATGAGCTAGGAATAGAACCATGTGAATCTATTGAAATCATCAACAACAACAAAGCCATAACGTTTGCCAACGAAACTCAACGTTTGGGTTGGACCAAATAAGTCCATGTGTAGAAGTTGAAGTGGCCTAGAAGTGGACACCATATTTTTGCTTAAAAGAGGTTTTGGTTTGTTTGCCTTTTTGACACACTGCACAAATTTTGTCTTTCTCAAAAGTAAGGTTAGGCAAACTTGAAACAAGATTCTTTTTGGCTAGTTTTGAAATCAAGTCCATGCTTGCATGAGCAAGCCTTCTATGCCACAATCAACTATTCTTGTTATTTAGAGATGAAAGACATTTTGTATTTTCTGAGGAGATGCCCTCTAAATGAACAATGTATACATTTTCAAATCTATGTCCAACAAACAAGACTTTCTTGCTTTCAATATTCTCAACAAGTTATGCTTCAAACAATCAATAAATAGAATATGTTCAATAGTAGGATTATGAGTCATACCGACATTTCCAAAACCAATAATTCCTTTACCGATATCACCAAATAAACTTATCCCTTTTCTTTTGGGCTAAGAGATTTGGACCAACTCTTATCCCCTATCATGTGCTTGGAGCATCCGCTGAAGAACCCAATGTTTCCTTGACTTCGATTGACTTCAAGCACTCCTACAAAAAAAAATCATTCTTGCCTTTTGGTACCCAAATCTTTTTGGGTCCTTTGGTGTTAGAACCAATTTCTTTCATCCTGTCCTTTCGAATCCAAACAAGTTTAATGCCACTAGAAGATTTCTTTCTAGTTGGACAAACATGTGATATATGTCCAGATTTACCACAAAAGTTGCACAATGTAAATGATGGAGATGATTTTGTGATCATATAAGAGTAAGATTTTTTATCATTGAAGGAATCATATCCAATGCCACTTTTGTTGAAGCAACACCTTTGAGAACCAAGAAGAATATCAAGGTTTTTCTTTCCTTGAGTAAATCTTGCAAGATCATTTGTAAGAGAGTCAATTTTCACTTTCAAGGTGTCATTTTCAGTAATCAAGATACTGGACTCACTTTGCAAGGGTTTTTCATTTTCTTTTGTGGTCCTTGCAAGATCATCTCTAAGAGATGTGACTTGACTCTTCAAAGTATCATTCTCTTTTGCAATACTTTCAAAATTCTTTTTGAGAGAACAATATTTTGAAAATATTTTTTTAGTTCAAGGTATTCTTCAAAACGCATCTTGCAATTCATCAAATGAGAAGGAATGAATTAGAGAGTCTTGTACCTCATCTTCATCTTCCTTTGCCATGAAGCATAGGTTTGCAACTTTTTCATCACTATTACTATCACTTTCATCGGTCTCTCCCCATGCAGCCAAAAAGGCTTTCTTTTTGTTCTTGAAATCCTTGGATTTCTTGTGGGATTCAAGGTTGGGGCAATCCGTCTTGATATGTCCCGGCTTCTTGTATCCATAGCAAATAATGTCATTCTTCTTGCTACTATCACCTTTATAGCTTGTCTTCCTTGGAAAACTTTCATCTTCTTGTTTCTTTCTGAAGAACTTCTTGAATCTATTGGTGAACAATGTCATTTCCTCATCATCTTCGGAAGACTCATCGTCACTAGAGCATGAGGCTTTCAAGGCAATGCTTCTTTTTCTTTTTCCTTCATCCTCATCTCCCTTTTCTTGATTCATCTCATGTGTCATGAGAGATCCCATGAGCTCATCCAAAGAAAGCTTTGTCAAGTCTTTGGCTTCTTGAATGGCGGTGACCTTGGGTTCCCAAACTTTTGGTAGACACCTAAGAATCTTTCAAACCATTTCAACATTACTGTATTCTTTACCAAGTGATTTAAGACCATTTATAATATCGGTAAAGCGAGTAAACATAGATGAGATATTTTCATAGGGTTTCATTTTAAAAAGCTCATAACTATGAACAAGCATACTAATCTTGTTTTCTTTAACTTGATTCGTACCTTCATGGGCCACTTGAAGTTTGTCCCAAATTTGTTTCGCTGTATCACAACCAGAAACAAGATTAAATTCATTTGAATCAAGTGCACAATACAAAACATTCATAGCTTTGGAATTTAAGGACATAAGTTTTAAATCAGCATTATCCCACTCTTTTTCATCTTTCAACATACCTTCCTTGTGTCTAGGAAATTTAGGACCATTTGAGATAACTCTCCACAGTTTATAGTCCATGGCTTGGATGTAAATCCTCATCTTTGCCTTCTAGTAGTTATAGCAAGTCCCATTGAACAAAGGTGGTCTATTTGTGGATTGACCTTCAGCTAAGGAGGTACTAACAAGGGTTGTCATAGATAGAGATATTAAACCTCAGCTCTGATACCAATTGTAAGTCTAAATAACAACCCAAGAGGAGGCGGGGAGGTGAATTGGGTTTATCAAAAACGTCTCCTTTTTTGATAAAAATGCAGATCTGGAAAATAAAATTTTTCTACAAACACAAGAGCAGATTTGAATATGCTAAATGCTTCTTAATAAGAGAACAATAAATCATAAAGCATAAATCTCCACAAGTATGAATATGTACTGAAACGTAAGAGAGATAGAGTTATTGAGATGACACCATAATTTTAGGTGGTTCGGCCAACACTTGCCTATGTCCACCCCCAAGGCTATTGACTTCCTTGGGCTTCCTTCACTATTCTCCAAATAGCAAATACACATTAGCTTCCGGGGTGCTAAGGAACCTTTACAAAGCGTTTTGCGAGCTCACATTTCAAACTCTCACAAATTGCAAAACCCAAGGGATTTCTTCTACTCTCACGAGTAGAACAAGTATTCACACAATGCTCAACAAGTGTTCACACAACACTCAAGTGTTTTCCAGAAGATGGATACAAAGGAATTACAATGAATGGCTCTCTAAGCCAATAGCAAGTGAAAAGCTCAATAGAGTGCAAGAGAACAAGATTCTCAAAGGAAAGCTAAAGTTTGGCAGGTGGGAGCACAAGCTTTCTTGGTAGATGCGGTTTTCCCTCTTCTTCAAAGCACTTTCTCTCTCTAGAAATTAGGGCAAGAGTGATTGCAAGTGTTTGTCTCTTCTTCAAAAAATTTCTCTCTTTTTGGAGGCTAGGTCATCAATGATGAGCAAAAGGAGAAGATTTGACAATGAAGCTTTGGTCTTGAAGGAATCAGCAGAGTATTTCTTTAGATCTTGCTTTCTCTCTCTTTCGGAGGATAGATTTTGAATGATGCTGCAGATCACCCCTTTCTCTTTCTAACTCATTCTATTTATAGCACTTTTGACTTCAACAGTCATCTGGGATTTTAAAAGAGTCGTTGGAGGGGAGCTGTCAACATTCCAGGATTTCAGCAAAAAATCGTGGTTTGTGTCAGTGCATAATCAACATGAGTTGATCTGGAAGAGCTGTCGGAAGTGCAATGTCCGACGTCTCTTCATTATCCCGAGGTCCCCTTTACTAGCCTAGGTAGACTGCAAATGTGTACATCTCATCATTAAGCTGAGGTCCCCTTTACTGACCGAGGTATCTATCTAGGTTTGTCACCTGTCCTCTTTACAAACCGAGGTATCTATCCCGGTTCCTTCCTGAGCTCCATTTGTATTACCGACTATTCCGAGGTGCTCCAAGGTGTGCTTTCCTATTACCATTTCCGAGCTCCGAGGTGTCCCTGAGGTGTTCCCGATGTGCTCCGAGCTTTTCCCTTATGATTTCCGAGGACCAACTCTAATTCTGACCATCTCGAGGTGCTCCCGAGATGTTTGCTTTTCTACTTTCATTTCCGAGGAGTTTCGAGCTTTTCCATTATAATTTCCGAAGTGCTCATTCCAAACATCCCGAGGTCCATACATTTTCCCGACGTTCCCACAACATCCCGAGATGTCCATACACTTTCCACCATTCCACAAACATTCTGAGACATTGATACAATATCTCGAGGTCCTCATTACTATCTCCGAGGTGTCTCACTGTAATGTATGGACAAGATTTGATCTGAAGTTGGTTCTCTTCGGAGACAGTGCAATGTGTCGACCCATAACTTTGTCTAAAAATGTTGTCTTAAGGTGTCAGTGCAATGTGTTGACACTAGTCTTCAATGTGTCGACACTATAAGTACTGAAGAGGTTTTTCAACAATTTTGAAAGTGTCATTTTCACTCCAATTCATCTTTAAACACCTACAATATGAAAAATTGATTTTATCAACTTGTGTAATGGTGTTCAAGTGCACTTAGAAATATTTTTGTGAGATAACCTCAATCCTTTAAAATATATTTTAGAAAATAGTGGATTGACAAGGAAAATCTAAAATTCTTCAAAACTTTAGAATTTTTTTATCATCAAAATCAATTGTGGATTGTTTGCAAAAACCTTGGGCTAACAATATCTACTCATAAAACTGACTATTTGATTAATATCTGGCCTTATCCCTCTCTACTTGGAGAGATGAAATTATGCCTAAAGGGTAAAACCTTTCCTTGGCATTCTGCAAACCATCCTTGCCAGTATTCATCAACATAGTCCCAAAGACTTTTTCTCGATTACCAATAACTTGGTTCCAGAATGTGGAACACTTCCAAAGGTCTTTGACTGATGACATCACTCAGACGTCATTTTGAGTAGTATATTATTACATAAAGAATAGAAACAATATTAAACTCCCACTGACTTCTTGTCAATACAAGGCTCATCCATGTTTTGTGAAAAATCAAACGATTTGATTATCTCATCAAACTGGATTTCTAGCTAATGCTTTGAGTTCTGAAACTCATCATAGGTTCAATAATGTCACTTTTTCTATTGATCTTATCTGCCCCTTTTATTGACTCAGTTGACTGTTTCATCAAGAACTGTCACGCTTTGCCTCTACTTAGGCCATACTCCTTTTAAAAGTAGATATTCCTACTTACAATTACCAATTGTTCACTTAACAATTATCAAATAATAACTCGTGAACCTTTTTGGGTAAAACCCCAAAAGAATGCAGGTAATAATTCTATGCTTATCTCCCACTGAACAATATCATATAAAGTTCAATTTCAAATTTTTGCAACATTATTGTGCCGTGATGTAACAAGGGAAATTAACTGAGATATGATGCTTCCATTTCCAAGATAAGTTCAAAACTGATCTAATTATCTGAGTATCTTGATACTCACTTCCAGTTAGTTTTTCCACTTTACTCTGTAATTTCTTGAACTTTAAAAAAAAAAAAATTTAGACTCATAATTCATCAGGTACAGATAATTGTAACTGGAATGACCATCACCAAAAATGATGAAACAGGAAAAACCATCCTCTGGTTATGTGGTTAAAATCACCACACATCAGTCAATATGCACCAACTCTAACAATCTTGTAGCTCTTAATTCCTTTTACTTTAAAAGGATTTCTCAATCATCATCGGATCATATCCAGATTACTATGGCTAAGTGTCACATGCTACGTACAAGTGGGATTCACACCCCTCTCCTTTTAGAGTTGCATAACTGGTATCAACATCTTTCTCAATATTATTCAGAGAGTTCACAACTTTTCAAAAAATTAATACGACTATCAATAAAAGCGCTAGAATCAATAAACACTTTTAATTTAAATAGCACATATAAAGATAGTCTTCAAAAACAAAGTTTTTCCTTTTTGTAAACTCAAATAAATAAACTCTATATGGAAGTCGCCGCAACACTGGCAGTCATCCATATTCTGAACAATTTCCCCTTTTACTTAATATCCAGATTTCTTTAAACCCATGCAACTTATTGCAAAAGTGAGATATAATGCCTAAATAGACATACTAACAATTTAATGGACAATACATTAAATTTAATTTAATGATAAGCATACCTTTAGTAAGATTCCTTTTTCAACATAAAACTTGGCCTTAGTCCATAATCATCACAGGGTATTAGTATCGTATAATAAATCTGCAAAAACATAGAAATTAATTCACATGTATATATAAATAAATCCACTAGTTTCGGGTTTTCGAATAACTAATGGTACCTCCCACTATGACACATCAATCAAAAAAAATACCGAATATAACATTTATATTCTGTGTCACTAGTAGGTATCAAGAGCTTTTACCTTTTGTAAATATGATCCTATTTTAGTAACCACGCAACAACTTGTAAACGCAGATAGAAACTATCTGTCATGAATCCATCTCATGTCTCATACAATATGTATGTAAATATCCGTACTCTTGATTTCCTTTTGACCACCAAATAAATACAATATTCACTATTTTAGCATACGTGTTTATTTAGTTAAGTGCAACCATCGTCTAAATGATATGTAATTTTGAAATGGGTCGGCATTGCTATTTTAGTCAACACCCCCATCACTCATACACCTTCATTTATCTTCTAAAGAAATAAATGGACAAACTATAAAATCAAGATATTGGAATCCCCTATTTTAGTTTCATCCAACACTTAATAAAATAGAATTCCACTTACCAACAATAGGGGGTTATGAGATTAGTTTCCTCTAAACAATCCGATTTAGCACTTGCATTTAAAATATTTTAGAATTTTTTAGAATTTTTTTTTTATTTTTTATTTTAAAAAAGTCAACTGGTCAAACCGGGTTGGTCAACGGTTGACTGGGTTGAACCGTTGACCCATCGGTCCAAGTCAAACCTGGTACGGTTGTGGTCATGGTTCGGGTCAAACCCGGACCGAATCACGTGGTCCATGGGCTCCACGGTTGGCACTTGGGTTGGATCCATGGGCTGGCCAAACATGGTCCAGCCCTTGTGGCAAAGCCTTCTCCCATTTCTTTTTCAACACAAAATGTCTAGGCGTTTATGTGAGTCTAAATATAACCCAAGAGGGGGGGTGAATTGGGTTTATTAAAAACTTAGTCCTTTTTCGATAAAAACCAAATCTAAAAAAATACCCTTTTTAACAATTAAAAAGGAAGATCTGAAAGTGTATAATGCTAAGCAAAATATAAGCAATAATGATAAAGCATAAATCTCCACAAGTATGAATATGTACTGAAAAGTAAGAGAGATAGAGTTAGAGAGATGACACCGTAATTTTAGGTGGTTCGGCCAACACTTGCCTACGTCCACCCCCAAGGCTATTGACTTCCTTGGGCTTCCTTCACTATTCTCCAAATAGCAAATACACCTTAGCTTCCGGGTGCTAAGGAACCTTTACAAAGCGTTTTTCGAGCTCACGCTTTCAACTCTCTCACAAATCCCAAAACCCAAGGGATTTCTTCTACCCTCACGAATAGGACAAGTGTTCACCCAACACTCAAGTGTTTTACAAATAATGGATACAATAAGGAATGGCTCTTAAGCCGAATATGCAAATGGAAAGCTCACAACGTGTAGAATGGCTCTCTAAGCCAAATTAGCAAATGAAAAGCTCAATAAAGTGCAAGAGGACAAGATACTTGAATGAAACCTAAAGTTTGGCAAGTAGGAGCACAAGCTTTCTTGGTAGATGCGGTTTTCTCTCTTCTTCAAAGCACTTTCTCTCTCTAGAAGTTAGGGCACGATTGATTGCAAGTGTGTTGTCTCTTCTTCAAGAATCTCTCTCTCTTTGGATGCTAGGTCGTCAATGATGAGCAAGAGAAGAAGATTTTACAATGAGAGCTCTTGGACTTGAAGGAATCAGCAAATGGATTTCTTTGGATCTTGGCTTTTTCTCTCTCTATATGTTGCGATGATGATCGAGCTTTTTTTCTTCTCTTCCATCTCGTTCTTCTTATAGCCCCTAGGTCTTCAACGGTCATCAAGTGGCTTCATTTTACCGTTGGAGGGGTTTAAAAGTCATTTGAGAACCATTTTGGACGATCTGGCGTCATTCCAAGATTTTTGCAAATTTGCACCATGTGTCGACACATTGTGCTATGTGCTGACACATTAAAACATGGTCTGAAATTTTGCTCTCGGGAGACAGTGCAATGTGTCGACACATGCCTTCAATGTGTCGACACTTCCCATACTTAGCCAAAAAATCACTTTGAATGGCCTGGAAATAAGCTCTCGGGAGACAGTTCAATGTGTCGACACATGCCTTCAATGTGTCGACACTTCCCATACTTAGCCAAAAATCACTTTGAATGGCCTGGAAATAAGCTCTCGGGAGACAGTTCAATGTGTCGACACATTTGAGTTGTCTGAATTTGTTCTTTGACAGCAATTTCTCCAATTCTTTAAAGCATCCAAACCATTCCAACACTTCTTTAAACACCTACAAATGAAAAATTGATCTTATCAACTTGTGTAATGGTGTTCAAGTCCGCTTAAAAATATTTTAAGGAAATAACTTCAATCCTTTGAAATACATTAAATAGTGGATTGATAATGTAAAATCTAAAATCCTTAAAACTTAGAATTTTTTGTTATCATCAAAATCAATTATATTGTTTGCAAAACAACCTTGGGCTAACAGTTTAAAAACAAAGGGGGCTTTTACTAGTTAAAAAAAATTCGGCCCAAAGTTTTATAAAATAGTCCAACAAGGATTTTATTCAAACAAAAACGGGCCTCACATTTCATACAAAAAAAAACGGCCTTTAACGTTTTAAAGCAGCCCTAAACGTTTAAACATTTCAGACGGCTTTGATGCCCTTTTAAAAAACTGTAGAACCGGGCTTTTCCTTCAAAAATTTCTTCAGCCACCTTTTAAAATACAGCCCATGCGTATACAAAAGAAGCCCACGAGTTTTTTTTTTTTTTTTTAATTTCAAATCCTGGCCAACTATTGGGCCTCTACTTTTAAAACAAAACTGGGCTTAATAAAAACTTCAGCCCAAACGGTGAAAATAGCCCATTCACTAAAAACTTGAAAATGGGTCGGGTAAGGCAACTTTTGCCCTACCCGCTTGGCCCAAACGGGTGACCCAGATAGCACATGTCTGGGTGCCGTTTGGTGCCCAAGAGGAAAGGGGTGGCAGTAGCCAGCCCAGCCGCCCTTGTTGGCCACGTTTGGCAAGATCCTGGTCGGACGTTGGTCTGGCAGCTCACCGGCGGCTATTGTGCTGCCGGCCGGCGAGCTAGTGGCCGCCAGTGGTCAGCCCCCACACCTGTGTTGGTGTGGCTCTCTTGAGGTGTTCTCGGCCTTCAAGGCCGAGACACCTTAGAACAGCTGCTGGTTGGAGCTACCCCGGTCATACCAGGCGTGCTCCAGCCAGTAACTCCGATCAGTGGCCTGGCAGCAACCCACCATGCTGCCGGCCACTTCTTGGTGAGAGAGAAACTGTTTCTCCCTTTCTCCTCGTATACATAACTTTCTTTAATAATCCGAATATCAAACAATAATTGACAAA
The DNA here is from genome assembly GCA_003952965.2 of Morella rubra. NCBI lineage: Eukaryota > Viridiplantae > Streptophyta > Magnoliopsida > Fagales > Myricaceae > Morella > Morella rubra. The sequence goes on from CM025855.1 coordinate 21,846,026, forward strand.
CAATTTCATAAAACAATTGATTCATAATCCAATTCTATGACGAAGCAGCAATCCGTTAACAAATACAAGGATTTCTTACGTTTGATATAATCAAAACGTAAAAGATGAAAATCCAAAGAACATCTATTCATACGATTTCCAAAAAAATTAATGGCAAAACAATTTGATCGGCTTTTAAAACAAAAACCAAAACATTCATAATAACCTAATCATATAGGTTTCGAAAAATTATTCTTCACACGATTTCACAAACCGTAAAGAACAAAATGATCTATTTGAAAACTATTTTCAAAATAAATCACATAATTCGATTACCATGAATATTCTTAACAAACTGTGATGTAGATCTCAAGAGTATGAGGTTCAACTAACCTGCCTCTAATACCACTGAAAGTTTGCCGGCGAAAAATTAACTTACCAATTTTCTTTGTTGATCTCGAGAATTCTTCAATAATCTTCAGGTTCTTGTCGATCTCACAATCTTGAGAATTTCACATTAGCAGCCCAAGTGTTTTGTCTCATTCATCTCCATGCTCACAACTGTGTAGGGTTTTCTCTGAGTCATGATGGCTAACCCTCAAACTAACAATTTGTCAATTAGGGTAGACTATCTCATTGCTATCTTATATATGAAAACCCTAGCTGTGATAGTGTGTGAGATCATTAAGGATCTCAGATCTTGACCGTAGGATCACATGAAAAACTCTTTTTCCATTAACTCCCTTATATTCTTTTATTCTGAATTTTGGGCTTCTACTAATTGTAATAATGTCCATCAACATATTACAATTACTCCCGAGAATTTGAGATTGATTTGTGAAATCCCTTTTGCTAACAATTATTCTTTTATTTATCCTTCCACCATACTATATTCCACATAAGTCAATAGGACTGAAATCATATCACCGATTAAGTCTCTAACTCATATAATTTTTAGTTCTGTGTAACTCGTTAGACTATCAATTGTTTCCAAAAAATTTGACAAATAAATATATATATTATATATATATAATATATTTTTGAAAAATTTTAACAAAATACCATTAGTCAATGGATTTTTTTCTAGTCCAACCCTATACAAATATCTTGAATATACTGCCTCATCAAGAAACTAGTGGATTCCTTATTGAGCATTTATACAAACCCACTTTATTATGTATAAGACCCAACGTTATCTGGAATATTTGACCTAGAAAGATCATCACTAAACAACTCAGTCAAAGCACAAGTACACAACAAATAATCCATATAAACCTCTCAGGTCTAAGGATACAATAAACTAATTGTGCTGAATACCTTCTCAACATTAGTGATCAATTCCAGAAGGTATTCATATTTGATCCCGTTCAGTGCATGTACTCTTACATTGCACCCACTCGTTTGCTTAAGGTCACCACCTCAATGACGAGTCCATCATCCTATTTAATAGAGGCACAACGAGTGTAGACCTATTATACATCAATATGTACCTCAATCTAGAATAAAACATCAAGTGAACAAGGAACCGAAAAGTCATACTCCCCCTTTGATTCATTAATCATTGCATGACTTTTCTACAATGTCACTCAATAATATAACATCTTATGTCACAACATATTAAAATAAATAAATATAAACACGTGGCATCTAAATAATAATTATTTAGATAAATGATTTTTAGGGCATATTTCTTACAACTAGAATACAAGTGTTCAGAAATCATGATTTTATATTATTAGAGTTTATACTAATATTGTTCTTCCTGTTTTGTATATTGGAGGAACCAGGACCGATTTGATGCAACTCTCTAATTGTAAGAGGTTTCATGTGCAGAGGTTGAATGCAATATCTGATACCAAAAATAGTGATTCAACTGTCATTGGTCAGCCAAACCTTTGTTTAAATAAATAATTTGAATGATGTTTCCCTCTTTGTTGGAATGTCACATTTTATCAAATTTTTGCTCTTTAGAAAAGCATTGGATGCTTAGTCTAAAGATATGAGAAGGGCTGCAATTTTTCTTATGAGGAGATTCATAGAAATGGGACTTGGGCTGGAAGGTCAACAATACTTTGACAACTACAAAGAAGGAATGTGCGATGTAAGGGTGAATTGTTATCCTCCTTGTCCTGAACTTGAGCACGTTATGGGGGTTAATGCACACAGAGACATCTGTGGGATAACTCTCTTACTTGAGTGTGGCGACATGCTAGGATTGTAGGTTCTGAAAGATGAGCATTAGGTTGTTGTTGAACCCATCTATGGCGCCATGGTTGTAAACCTCGGCTATATCATGCAGGTAAAGGTCAATTTCTTCCGCATTTATGTTAGTACATATCTGTCCTTATTAGACTTATATAAAGTTCTAGAATATAAGTTGTTAGACTTATATAGTTAAGTTGGTTAGTTAGTTTTACAAAGAACTCATGTATATAAACAGATGTAATCTCATTATTTAAATACAGTAAATTATTCTGATATGGTATCGGAGCAATTACTCTGAAACTTCAAAGCTTCCACAACATCTCTCTCATTCTCAATTCTGTTTCTCTGTAAACCACGAACAGTCTTCATGACTATAGAATCAGAATCTCCTTTACTTCAACCACCTTCAAATTCACCAATCTCAAATCAACCTCCATCAAATACATTCTCATCCGTAGATGATAATCCATCAAACTCTCTGTACTTACATCAGACAGAGAATCTTGGAGCAGTGCTTGTGTCACAGCTCTTGCTTGGTGTACAAAACTATTCGACATGAAGTCCTTCCATGATCAAAAATAAGTTAGGCATTGACGGTAGTCTCATCAAACCAAATCCAGAAAGTTCTACCTATTTTACTTGGATCAGATGTGATATGATGGTTACAGTATGGTTGCTTAGTTTGTTTCCAATGAAATTGCTGGTTCTATGATGTACGTAGATTCGGCAAAGCATGTCTGGAATGATTTGAGGGAACGATTTACTCAGTCGAATGGTCCTCGTGTGTTTCACACACGTCAGAATTTTTCCAATCTCACTCAAAGCAATGTCTCTGTCAGCAACGATTTTACCAAGCTTACTGTCATATTGATACGTGTGTGTGTGGATCAGAATGCAAAGCAACAAAATCCATCATTGCAACCCAAGAACGTGAGTTTACTATTAGTTCTTGATGGGTTTAGATGACTGTTTCACCCTTGCTCGTGATCAGATTCTCATTTCTGGTCCACAACCTAACATCAACAATGTATTCTCTCTCATTGTACAAGAGGAGGAACAACTTAGTACTAAATCCAATCACACATAGCCTATTGTAATGGCTATTAAGACTGACAATGGACAAGGAGCGAGAGGAGGCAGCAAGCCCTTTAATAAACCTCAGTGTACGCACTGTGGCAAAATTGGGCATACAATCAACAAGTGTTATAGGCTGCATGGATTCCCTCCTGAATTTAAAGTTTAAGCAGAAGGTTTTGTATTAACAAATGTGTTATACATACCTTATTTTTCTGTAAATCTCATATCAGCAAGTAAACTCATCTCTGACCTCTCCTGTTGTTTGATTTTTCTTCATGGACTGATATATTCAAGATCTTTCTCACTTGAGAATGATTGGAATTGCTAAGCTGCACCAAGGTCCATATCAATTGCAGATTGCAGATTCTAATTCTTCACATATTTCTTCTTGTAATGTCAGTTCGCATAAATCAAATTCTCTATGGCATTGTCATTTGGGACACTTGTCAGACTCAAGATTGCAATTAATAAAACCAACTTTACCAAGTTCTGATATTCATTCTGCTTCTACTCATATACACTGCTGTGAGTCTGAAAATCAATCCAAGAGGGAGGTTGAATTGGGTTTATAAAAAATTTAGTCCCTTTTTGATAAAAACTCAGATCAGAAAAATACTCATTTTTAACGAATAAAAGTGTAGATTTGAATATGTTTAATGTTAAGGCCAAAGATAAACAATAAATAATAGCAATAAAGTAAAGAGTATGGAAGAGAGATAACACCGCTATTTTTAGGTGGTTCGGCCAAGACTTGCTACGTCCACCCCAAGGCTATCGCCTTCCTTGGGCTTCTCCACTATAATCCAATAGTGTCTACAACTTAGCCTTAGGGTGCTAAGTAACCGTTACAAGAGTTTTTCTGAGCTCACTCTTCAATTTGTCACAAATCTCAAAGCCTATGAGATTTCTTCTATCCTCACGGGTAGGCCCAAGTGTATCCCACACTCAAAGGTTTTCAAAGTTTAATGATATGAATGAATAAACAATAGCTCTCTAACCAAATCAGCAAAACAAAGCTTAATAAATGGCTACAAGACAAGATCTGATGATGATGACAGCAATGGCAGACCAAGTTTTCTTGGAAAACGTGCAGCCTTTGTCTTTTGCTCTTTTCTCTCACTTAATGGAGGCTAGGTCAAGATTGATGATGTAGAGAGGCAAAAGTTGTGCAAAAGTTTTCTTCTCTCTCTCCATAAGGTTCCCTTTATAGGTCTTCAGTCTTTGGGAGTCCAGAGGACCTTTTTGGAATGTTGAAAATGTGTCCTAAGTGCAATGACGTCTTGATTCGCGTGCTGAGTCGTCTTTTTATAAACGGGGTTCCCGCAACATGTGTCGACACATATATGCCTATGTGTTGACACCTTCATCAAGTCTGGAACTGACTCGCAGGTGCCTGTGGCATGTGTCAACACTTCTTCACCATGTGTTGACACCATCGTCACATGTGTCAACACTTTGCTTCCCATGTGTCGACACCATCGAAATGACAATTTGGCTTCTGTGCTATGTGTCAACACCATCTTGGCAGATAGAGTTTTTCAGTGCTTTTTGAATCCAATCTTCTTCATTTCAACTTCAAAACTCCTACAATGAAAAATAGCATAGTTTAGGTGCAAGCCATAGTGTTTAAATCTAATATAGGGCATAAAGAATTAACGATAAAATTTAAATACAATTGAGTACTCTTGATTGAATAGTGGATTGACAACCGCGTATTCTAAAATACTTTCAAAGCTATTTTATCATTTGTTATCATCAAAATCAAGTTAGATAGCTCAAGATCAACCTTGGGCTAACAATCTCCCCTTTTTGATGATGACAAATCCCTTTTTAAAGATCTTTGCAATGAAAACACAAAGCTCCCCCTGAGAACAAGCAAAAGTTTTTAAAAATAGTTTGTTGCAAAGGGCTTTGAATTTTTAGAAAATTTTGCAAGAGTCTCCTTTGTATTTAGAGGTTTCCAAAAATTTAAAACCTGTTAGAAACACTTTTATATCATCTTCCAAACTTCTCAAACTCCATAATATGATCTCAAATCACAAACACTTCAATATTCTTGAAATAAACCGGAGCTAGAAGTTTAGGAATACTACCTTGACCACGAGGCTCTGCAAATTTGAGAAAATATATCAAATAAGATACCATTTTCAGTCAGAGTTATGTAAGGATAAAAAGAATTAACACAAAATCATTAATAACAAGCAATCAGAGTCAAACAATTACAAAGATATATGAAAATGTAATGGAATGAAATGTTTCTCTAAAAAAGAGTACGACAATATTACATATACTTCTCCCCTTTGGCATCATCAAAAAGAGAGGGAGGGTAAGGTAAATGAATGGGAATGGCTAAGCTTGAGAGCTTTGATGGGACAAGTACTCTGCCATGAAATCTGACCAGGATTAGCTGAACCAGTTAAGCCAAGCAATCATGTAGGGACGTAGATATCTATCCGAGTCGGTGAAGACATTAACATGATGAGTGATAGTCGTAGCAGCTCGGTTGATGTTAGTAATCACATATCCATAGACTTCTTCAAATCATTTGTATGGCCTCTGTAGGTCTTCCATCAATCCCACATCACATTTCTACTAATGTCTAAGTGTTTGATGCAGACGGTGTGAGTAGGACGAGCTTTACGAAGTGATAAAGCCAACTTTGCAGTATGAGACGCTAATAAAGATTTGATCTCCTCAAAACCTATCCATAGATCAACATGAGTAGAGAACAATTGATCCCTGAGATCTGAAACGGAGGCTTCCAGGAGAGCGAGCCTAGTAACATGAGATCCTGAAGCAATTGATCTGCCAATAGCTGGAGTGTGTGGAGTTTGTGGAGAGGCTGACACTGGAACGTCATCCTCTACTTTGTCTTCAGTCATTGGTTCCACTTCCTCTGGATCCTTTTCTTCAGTTGCTTCTTCATTTGCTTCTTCCTTTTGAATCTCTTGAGAAGGAGTTGCCACTGCCTTCTTTACCCATTCATCATCTTCATTTTGAAACGAAGCCCATAAGACACAAATTCTTCTGATTGTATTCCCAGGAGATCTTTGGTTTTTCTCGTTCTTCACCACTGGTCTCAACATCATGCAGATCAAAAATCTGAGTCAAGAGCATCCCATAAGGCAACCCTTGCCTTTTCTTCTCACAAGCTGTCTTCATATGGTTCAACAGGAGGTGGCCAAGATTCATTTGGCCCTTGTAATCAGGCAGTACAACACAAATAAATCTAGGAAAGTAACATACTCAAATTTTCCCGTCCTGGGGAGTATAATGTTACAAACCATGTGATGTAATAATCTCCTATGCACATTTAGGTAACTAGCAATAGGTTTCTCAACCTCAGTCAAATCAGGGTCATCCATAACTACCCTGAATATATCTATGGGCTATACATCTGATAAAACAGCCCAAGTATATGACTTAAAGAACTTCACCCCAGAATTGGGGGAAAGGGCCATGACATTAAGCCCATTAACAGATAAATCCAACTCTTTCCCTTTCACAAATCCTGAATCAGTTTCAGACATATCAAAATGAAAGTTTGCATACGATTGTTTCACTAAATTGGGAAATGAATCACACTTCAAAATAATAAAATTGGACCAGCCCTATGCCTCAAATAGCTCCTGAAAATCAAACACATTTTCCATAAACCATGACAACAAAACCCATCTTCCAAAGATTACCTTGCGATTGTTGAAGTCGCTGTGAAATCGTTGCTAGTGGAGTCTAGATCGAAAAGGGAGACTCTCTGATGGAGCAATAGATTCCTCTTCTCTTCTTGGTCTCTGCCTTGGCCTAGAAGATTCGCCACGGTCGAAGACTCTCTTCCTTCGTCTACTAGACATCTCGAAGGCATGGTAAGGGTGTTATCTGGAGGAGAGTGAGGGGAAATGATGAAGATTAGGTCATGGGAGAGAGAGGTCGTAAGGTTTGGTGGTGAGGGAGATGGACGACTGAGAGGTTTTAGGGCACGAGGGTGTTTGAGAGTGAGGGAGAAATGATTTTAGGGCTTTAGAGGTTAAGTATATGAGGTGTCGACTCATTAAATGTAAGATAAGTTAATGAATGCAAATGAATCGACGTTTTAAAACTGCCCTTTCGAAACATGTGTCGACACATATAAAGCCCTAAACATGTGTTGAATAGTGTCGACACATACAAATTCCAAAGAAAACAATCGAGCAAGTCCAGAAGTGTCGACACTTGAGGATTCAAGTGTTGACACATGACATGTAAATGTGTAAAATGACATGTTTTCAATCAGAAAATGTATGATGCAATCCAATTAAGTATGAAAACATATAATCACCTCAAAAAATCATTCAACCAACACACAAATGATACAATAAGCAATTCATATCAATATCAATCATTCAGGGGGAAACGCATACCGATCTCTGGACGAATGAAGTAGAAATGATCTCATTGAGAGGTTTCTGAATATATCAGCAAGTTGAAGATCTGTGCTTACAAACTCAAGAATAATATCACCTTTTTGAGCATGATCACACAGAAAATGATGTTTGATCTCAATATGCTTAGTCCTAGAGTGCTGAATGAGATTTTTAGAAAGGTTTATAGCACTCGTGTATCACACTTGATCGGGATGAGAGAAAAATGAAGATTAAAATATTTCAATTGTTGTTTCATCCACAATATTTGTGTGCAACAGTTTCCAGGAACAATATACTCGGCCTCTGTGGTTGATAAAGTCACACATTTTGTTTCTTACAAAACTAAGACACTAGAGATGGGCCAAGAAACTGACATGCACCACTAATACTTTTTCTATCAAGTTTACAACCAGCATAATCAGCATCCGAGTATTCTTGCAAATTAAATTCAACACTCTTGGGATAAAACAAACCAAGATCTTGTGTGCCAACAAGGTAACAAAATATTCTCTTAATGTCATACCCCAAACTTCTAGCATAGCATGCATGTTGTTTACTTTTGTTTAGTAGTGTATTGGGGGGTACTTAGTGACTAAGTGAGATTTTTAGTACTTGATGAATTAAGTTCAAAACCTTGATTAGGACATGATTTAGTGAGATTTTGATTCACATGCAACTAGGTGTTGTTCAAAATATTAAGGAGCTTGTAATGGATCAATTTAGTTTTTTAAGCTAGTAGGACGTTTTTATCTGAAACTGAACCACATGATTTTTATTTTTTTTAATATGTTGGGAGATTATCCACGAGTTTATGGTTTAAATTTGGAGACTTTTTTTTTTCGGAAGCAAGTAGGTCAATTAATCGGAAGCAATTAGGTTGATTTACGATCATCGGCGAATTAGTGAAGCGATTAGCAAAAATTAGCCATTAAACATGAGAAATTCGGCTGCCCTAGAGAGTGACACCTATGAGGGCTAGATAGCACAACGAATCGAAGCTTGAAGTATGACGAATCGAAGCTAGAAGCACGACCAAAAAGGCTAGGACCTAGGCAGCTCGAGGTGTTGACCACCGGTGAACTTAGGTGGCGTCTCACCTAAGCTATAAGGTGAATTTAGGCCATAGAATGCTCAGCAGCTGCTTGGAGTGGTCCGGTGTCGTCGTAAGACTGATGTAGCCTTTTGAGTCATCGAAGCTAGCCTAGACACGTGTCGCAATGTGACGAACCAAGTTGCCTATAAATAGGGGGTGGCCAACCATTTACACTTACACTAGCTTCTTTGATAATTTTGAGATAAACGTGATATTAGTAGTAAAGTGAAGTAGAAGGAAGAAGGAAGGAATCGATTAAGAGAAGTTCAGCGAAGATTAAGCTCTCTTAAAGGTAAAGTTTAGTTGGTTATCTTTGATTTCGATTCAAGTTTTCAAGATGATTATTGTAAATCTCTTGTGTTTATTATTCTAGCATCTCTTGATGTTATTAGTATTTTTCTATTCTTCCTATTGTTCTTGATATTCTTCGTGTTCTTGACGAAGAACAAGCTCGACCTTTTGAAAAAGTATCATTTTCAAAGTTCGATTCATTTTCAAGTTGTTTTTCAACTTTGATCCTTTTCTTTTCAAAATTTCTTCCAAAAGTTATTTTCAAAGTTTGAACATATTTCTTTCCTTCTGATTTCAATAGTTTTTATGTCAAAATTGGTATTTTCTACGTGGTGATTAAGCCGGTTTTTAACCGAGAAATCAGAGTGCTGTTTTTGTCTTCACAACACTTTCCTATGAGAAATGTTTTATAATGTCCAGATGATAGAAACGAGTTAAGGTATTGCATATCATAATGAGATGTATGGGCATTGATATGAGACATGCATACTTAACTTGTACGTTGGAAAGGAATATTGTTGATGTTCAAGTATGGTTAAGGTGTTGCATATCATGAATGATATGTATGGCATTGACATGAGACATGCATACTTAACATAATACTGTGAAGACGTGACAGTACTATGCACAAGAGGATGTGTTCACTTGTTGTGACATTCTGGCCTCTTCGTCCTGCGCAGAAAGATCCTTTGTTAGGATAACTCACTCTGGGAGTTTGAGACCGTATTGTACTCTGGGAGTACTACTGCAAAGATATGGAAGGTTACTTGTAACCCATCACTCTGGCCAAGTGATTCACTCTGGGAGTGAGAGTAGTGGTGATTGAGAATAGAAAAAGGAAAAGATCATTTTTGAGAAAATGAGTCTTTTCATTTACTTTCTTATTCTATTGAGATTTTATTGTTGAATGGGTTTCTACTTTTATTGTATTGTTATTCTGTTATACTAACCGCTGACTTTACTGAATCATTTGGACTCATCGTTCTTTGTCAAATATTTTTCTTTAGTAGATGTCTGAGGTTTATTTGGGAGAGTTCACCAAGGCTATTCAACATGGCTTGTCACTCTGGAGTTGAGTTTCCGTGTTTATGTCACACGTGACCTAGATATTCGGATAGAGGGATGAGGACATAGGTGGATCACTCCGCACTCTAGTAATTATGTCAACATCTCAGACTTGGATAACATTGATGATGAAGATTAGAGATCTTCGGTTTATGTTTTCTTAGTATTTTTGCTGCATTTTTCTTTTTAGTATGTACATTATAGAAAGTTGGTCCTCTTTTGTAATACCTCAGTATTAATAAAAGGTCCTTCGTGTGTTTTGCTTAGTATCTTGTTGCTCTGTCAATCTTCCCATAGGCCGTAACCTCAACTTTATTAGCTGTGTCAATTACTACAGGACAACACTTGAGGTCATCATGGTCCGGGCTATTACACTTAACTGCAAGGAGGTGAGACTCCTTAGGGTAAGACTGAAATCTCGCACATATATACACACTAAACATGATATCATGTCTACTTGCAGTAAGGTAAAGTAAAGAGTCAATCATACCTCGATACCTCATTTGGTCAACATTTTTACCTTTTTCATCTTTCTCCATTTTGGTTGATGGACTCATTGGTGTACCCATAAGTTTTGAGTTGTCCATCCCAAATCTTTTGAGAAGTCTCTTGTGTACTTAGCTTGGTTAATGAAGATGCCATCATGATTTTGTTAATCTAAAGCCCGAGAAAGTAATTCAACTCTCCCATAAGGCTCATTTCGAATTCACCTTTCATTACATTGGAAAACTCCTCACAAAGAGACTCGTTAGTAGAACCAAATATGATATCATCAACATAAATATGAACGATATCGATAATACCTTGTGAAAATTCATTTTCAATAAGGAAAGAACTCAATCGTTCATACCATGCCCGAGGTGTTTGCTTCAAGCCATATAAAACTTTTGTGAGCTTGAACACATTATGTGGCTGCTTTCATCTTCAAATCCAGGAGTCTGTTCTACATACACTTCATTAGAAAGATAACCGTTAAGAGAAGTACATTTCACATCCAATTGAAATAATTTGAAATCTTTAAAGCACGTAAATGTAAGCAACATGCGAATAGATTTTAAACGAGTAACAGGTGCGAAGGTTTCATCAAAATCATTCCCTCTTCTTGATTATAACCTTAGGCTACTAACCTTGCATTGTTCCTTACCACAACCCCAGATTCATCCATTTTGTTTCGAAAAACCCATTTAGTACCAATAACTGGATGATCTTTGGGTCTAAGAACTAGATGCCATACCTGATTTTTCTCAAACTGTTTTAATTCATCCTCCATGGCATGGATCCAACTTTCATCATCTTTTGCCTCAGAAATATTCTTTGGCTCAATTTGAGAAAGTAAGGCAAAATTGTTAGCTTGATTTTAAGAAGAGCGAGTTCTTACACCTTTCTCAACATTACCAATGACTTGATTGATAGGATAATTTCTGACAAATTTCCAAGCCTTTGGTAGATCATTGTTGCTTTGAGGTTTCTTCTTCTTCTTCTTCAAGATCTTGTTCATCTTTGTCTTGTGGCTGAAAGACTTCTTTCACTTCACTTGTAGCAGGTTTCTCACCACCTTTATCAAGATTACAACATCCTCATCATCTCTTTTCAGAGAAATGTTAGATTCATCAAATACTACATGTATGGATTCTTCAACAACCAAAGTTCTCTTATTAAACACGCGATAAGCCTTACTAGAAATAGAATAACCAAGAAATATACCTTCATCAGCTTTCGCATCAAACTTACCCAAGTTGTCTTTGTTGTTGTTGAGAATGAAACACTTGCAACCAAATACATGAAAATAACCAATGTTGGTTTTCTATTTTTCCATAGCTCATATGGAGTTTTCTTAAGAATTGGCCTTATCATACATCGATTCATGACATAGTAGCTAGTGTTAATAGCTTCTGTCCAAAAATAATATGGCAAGTTGTTTTCACAAAGGATGGTCCTCGCCATTTCTTAAGAGTCCTATTCTTCCTCTCAACAACCTCGTTTTGTTGAGAAGTCCTAGGAGCAGAGAAGTTATGGTTTATACCAAAATCACCACAAAATTTTGCAAATGAGAAGTTTTTAAATTCTTTTCTATGGTCACTCCTTATGCTAGAAATAGCAAAACCTTTTTCATTTTGAATCCTCTTGCATAGTTTTTCAAATGCATCAAAGGCCTCATCCTTATGAGCTAAGAAAAGAACCCATGTAAATCTACTATAATCATCAACCACAACAAAGCCATATCGTTTGCCACCCAAGCTTGACGTTCGGGTTGGACCAAACAAGTCCATGTGTAGAAGTTGAAGTGGTCTAGAAGTGGACACAATAGTTTTGGGTTTAACAGTTGTTCTAGTTTGTTTGCCTTTTTGATAAGCAGCACAAATTTTATCAATTTTCATAAACAAGGTTAGGCAAACCCTAATAAGGTCCTTTTTGGCTAATTTTGAAATAAGGTCCATGCTTGCATGAGCAAGTCTTCTATGCCACAACCAATTATCTTTGTCACTTAGAGATAAAAGACATTTTACATTTTCAGAAGAGATGTTCTCTAAGTGAACAACATACACATTTTCTTGTCGATGTCCGACAAACAAGACTTTCTTGTCTTCAATGTTTTCAACAATGCATATTGATGATTCAAATATAACTCGGTTTCCCTTATCACATAATTGACTGATGCTCAACAAATTATGCTTCAAACCATCAACAAATAAGACATGTTCAATGGTAGGATTAGGAGTCATACCAACATTTCCAATACCAAGAATCCTTCCTTTTCCATTATCACCAAAAGTAACTGATCCTTTTTCTTTTGGGTTAAGAGATTTGAACCAACTCTTATCCCCTGTCATGTGCTTGGAGCATCTGCTATCAAGAACCCAATATTCCTTGACTTCGGTTGACTTTAAGCACTCTTGCAAAAAGAATCATTTCTTGATTTTTTGGTACCCAAATCATTTTGGGTCCTTTGGTGTTAGAAACGGTTTCCTTCACCTTGTCCTTTGGAATCCAAACAAATTTGATACCACTAGAAGCCCTTCTTTCTAGTTGGACAAGTATGTGAGATATGTCCAGATTTACCACAAAAGTTGCACAATCTATATGAAGTAGATGATTTTTTGATCATATAAGAATAAGATTTTTGATCATTAAAGGAATCATAACCAATGCCACTTTTGTTGAAACAACACCTTTTGAGAACCAAGAAGAATATCAAGGTTCTTCTTCCCTTGAGTGAACTTTGCAAGATCATTCGTAAGAGTTTCAACTTTTGATTTTAAAGAATCACTTTCAGCAATCAAAAAATTTATTTTGTTTTGCAAAGGTATTTCATTTTCTTCTTTGATCCTTGCAAGATCATCTCTAAGAGTAAACACTTGCTTTTCAAAGTGTCGTTCTCTTTTGAAACATTTTCAAAACTCTTTTTAAGAGAACTATATTTTGAAACAATTCTTTTCAGTTCTATATATTGCTCAGCAAAGCATCTTGCAATTCATCAAATGAAAAACATTAATTAAGTGAAGATTGTACCTCATCCTCGCTATTTTTTGCCATCAAACAAAGGTTTGCAACTTCCTCTTCTTCACTTTTGCTTTCACTCTCATCTGATTCTCCCCATGCAGCTAAGATGCTTTCTTCTTATCCTTGAAGTCTCTTGACTTCTTGTGCGGTTCAGCATTGGGACATTCAGATTTGATATGACCCGGCTTTGCATCCAAAACAGATGGTCTCATTCTTTTTATTGCTATCACTCTTGAAGTTGTTTTTCTTTGGGTACCTCTTGTCACCTTGCTTCTTTTTAAAGAACTTCTTAAATTTCTTGTAAATAAGGCCATCTCATTGTCATCAAAAGATTCTTTACTACTAGAGTAAGAGGCTTTCAAAGCAATTCCTCTTTTGCCTTTTCCATCAATCTCGTCTATTTCACTTGGTTCATCTCGTGGGTCATGAGAGATCCCATAAGTTCATCCAGAGACAATCTTGTTAAGTCCTTGGCTTCCTGAATAGCTGTAACTTTAGGTTCCCAAGCCTTAGGAAGACACCTAAGAATTTTTCTCACCATTTCCACATTAGTATACACTTTACCAAGAGATTTCAATTCATTGATAATATCAATAAAGCGAGTAAACATGGTAGAGATAGATTCATCAGATCATCTTAAACAGTTCATAGCTATGCACAAGTATACTAATCTTGTTCTCCTTAATTAGTATCTTCATGAGTAACTAACAATTTTTCCATATTTCCTTAGCAGATTCTTAAGTTAGCATCACACAATGCCTTATGATCAGCATGCATTATTCTTGAAGCCTTCAATGCGTACATCATCTTGTAATTCATCAAATTCCTCATCATCCTTTGCCATTTTTGGTCACTCTTTCAATTCTCCCCATGCAAGTTTCTTTTTATCCTTGAAGTCTCCAGACTTGTGCGATTCTATGTTGGGACATTCAGATTTGATGTGACCGGACTTCATGGTCTCATTCTGCTCACCCTTGAAGTTATTCTTCTTTGGGTACCTCTTGTCACCTTGGTTCTTTTTGAAGACCTTCTTAAATTCCTTGTAAACAAGGCCATCTCATCGTCATCAGAAGATTCTTCACTACTAGAGTAGGAGGCTTTCAAGGTAATTCCTCTTTCGCCTTTTCCATCAATCTCGTCTACTTTCACTTGGTACATTTCATGGGTCATAAAAGATCCCATAAGTTCATCCAGATACATTTTCGATAAGTCCCTGGCTTCCTGAATGGTCGTGACTTTAGGTTCCCAAGCCTTAAGGAGACACCTGAGAATTTTTCTCACCATTTTCACATTAGTATAAACTTTATCAAGAGATTTCAATTCATTTATAATATCAGGATAGCAAGTAAACATAGTAGAAATAAATTCATCAGATTTCATCTTAAACAGTTCATAGCTATGCACAAGTATACTAATATTGTTTTCCTTGACTTTATTACTACCTTCATGAGTAATTAACAATTTTTTCCGTATTTTCTCAGCATATTCACAACCAGAAACACGGTTAAATTCGTTAGCATCAAAAGCACAATATAAAACATTTATAGCTTTAGTATTTAAAGATATAAGCTTGTGATCAGCTTCATCCCAATCTCTTTTCGATTTATCTAATTCGGCTTTTTCCTTCGGAATTCTAGGGTCATTCATGATAATCTTCCAGAGATCATAGTCCACAGCTTGAATGTAAATTTTCATCCTTGCTTTCCAATAGTTGTAGCACGTTCCATTGAACAAGGGAGGACGTGCAGCTTTTGTCTTTTGCCTTTTTTTCTCACTTAAAAGAGGCTAGATCACAATTGATGATGTAGAGAGGCAAAAAGTTTGCAAAAGTCTTGTTTACTCTCTCCATAAGGTTCCATTTATAGGTCTTCAGTCTTGGGGGTTTCTGAGGGCCTTTTTGGTATGTTGGAGAGGTGCCCTAAGTGTCCTGATGTCTTGGTTCGCGAGCTGTGTTGACACATACATGCTTATCTGTCGACACTTTCATCGAGTTTGGAACTTGCTCCCAGGTGCTTGTGACATGTGTCAACACCTCCTTTATTATATGTCGACACCATCTTCACATGTGTAGACACTTTGCTTCCCATGTGTCGACACCATCGAAATGACAATTTGGTTTCTGTGCTATGTGTCGACATTATCTTGGCAGATGGAGTTTTTATGTGCTTTTGATATCCAATCTTTTCAATATCAACACGAAAAACTCCAACAATGCAAAATATCATAGTTTAGGTGCAAGTCATGGTGTTTAAATTAAATATAGGCATAATCAATTAAAGAGAAATATAAATACAATTGAGTACTCTCTATTGAATAGTGGATTGACAACCATATTCTAAAAATATTCCAAAGCTATTTTGTCATTTGTTATCATCAAAATCGAGTTAGATAGCTTAAGATCAATCTTGGGCTAACAACGTCTCAATGGTGTAGAAACTATCGATATAATCCTTGGAGTTCCCCAAATCATACAAGACAGTAGAAATGACATGCGCACAAGAAATCCCCGTGAGATCCCATTGCCTAGACCAACATGTCCTCTCTACTAAGTTGACTACATACTGCTTTTGCTTATGCTCGACCCCGAACAGTCCATCCCCAGCATATGTTGATACACACTCATATGACTCTAGCCCATTTCTATCCACTTTTTTCGCAATGGCTAGAGACAATATGCTCAAATATTTTTTCTTTACATGAAGAGGGGCTCCTTGTACATTGCAAATAGGGTATCTTAATCACTTTGAATGTCTTTCAACTCTTAACACTCTGTTCCGATCACTTGAATGCATATAAGTAGGCGTATAACGTGTGTAGCGATATATTTATGCTTTGGTATCTATAAACTCCTCAGTCATGTCTCGAACAAATGCGCAACGCTGGGAATTTGACTCAGTCTTCAATTTTTCGTTGGTGGAGCTATGTTTTCTCTTTAATTATTTTTGGATAATTTATAACTAATCCATGGATAATGGTCGTTTCTTCAACAGAGCCCACCTCTCCACTAAACTTTCATTGAGTGGTTCCTGCACCAGCATTATGCATAATAAACTAATCTATGGATATTGTATGCAACTTTTGGCTCAAGCTTTGCATGCTTCTTTGTTTCAGTACAACAAATTTTGCCTTCAAAAAATTCGATTTTTTTCCCAAAATTTTTTTTGGGACGGAATCCATCTGTCGCCCCAACTGTCTCAACAAATCTGTTACAAACAATTTTTTGGCACAAAAATGGTTCCCTTTCAGAACGGGAAGGATTCCGTCCCAAAATCAATTTATTGTTCGAACACTTTAGAACAGAATGTTGTGGGTAATGTTCGAACGGGTTTCGATGGAAAATTAAAATGCCTTCGATAATGCAACTAAACGTTTGAACAACCATAAAAAATTTACATTCGATATTTATGGTACTGTTCTAAAAATTAGAACGTCTGTAACCGTTTTTTTTTCTGTTACAACATCTAACGTCAAATCCATTCTAACAATTTCGGACAGAAATCACTTAGTCACACATTCAAAATTGTTATATATACTCACTACTGTCTTGATGTATAGACGAGCATTCCAACGCGGAAAAAATAGAAATGTCCGGATGTCAAAAAGATGTCCGCACAGGTATGAATGTTTCTTCAGCGAATCGTGTGGTTCCACGTTGCAATACTTCACACATGTGATGTCGAAACCGTCTGGACAACAACATACTATATGGACAGAGGTATGTTCTAGAAGATTTTTGAATCTGCCATATTTAATAAGGTTGAATTTGTTGGGCCAGGTGTGAATCTAACTGTTGAGAAATGTCCGAACTCCTTTCATAGCAGTGTAGTCGCCTAGCTTGTAACATAAAACCTACAAGACTTGTCAAAATCACATTTTCACTATCTTTTCACCATATTTGGTCATTATTTCGAGATCTATACTTACAACTTCAGGTAATGCCTTCTTCGTGCCTTTGTTTTTCAATTTCATGCATTTTTATTGTTTTTTGATGGATAATAAGGTTGTTTCCTTTGTGTTCATTGGAGCACCGTTTGGACACTTTATCTGGACTGTTTGGATGTGTTACACTTCATTCAGACACATTGTGAACAGAAACATTGCTGTTTGACAATCGTGCGAACGGTTTATGCTGACATTTAGACAATTTTTGTTTAGTTGGCCATAGATCGGTTCAAAAAATGTATCACCAAGGCCAAGGCACAGACAAAGCGACCAGCTTGGGCGGAAGCTATGGTAGTGGAGCTGAGGGAGAGTATTCAGACGATGGTGGAGCTGACGCATACATTGTGCATAAGTCTCCACACTCGCTTAACTACTCTGGAGAATAATTTTGCTTTGACGGAGGGGGGTCTAAGGGAGGAGGTGATTGCTATGCGGAACGAACTGACTTCTGTGACAGAACTCGTGTCCCAGTTCTACTAGTCTCTCAATACGGTTCCTATGCAGCTCCTTACGCTCATCAAATGGGTGGATAATATAGAGGAGTGGTTGGAGCATGTTCATGACGCCATTGGACAAGATCTTGATGAGCCAGCTCGTCATCGTGATTCAGACTAGTCTCTGACTTATGCTTTGTTAGTCTTCGGCTTATGTTTTTTCCCTATTATTTACAAATACTTTGTTAGTCTCTAGCTTGTACTAGACTTTATGATTATGTTTTTCGTTTGGTATTTCTATGTTTGATATTTTATATTATTTTCATTAGTTTAAATTTATTACGATTTAAATGGATGATTAGTACAATTAAACAAATGATTAGTACGAGTGCTATGTTAACCGAACGGTTAGTATAATTCGGTAGAATGGTCGTTTAGTACAAAAGTATGCTTAATTATTTGTACGATTTTTGTGTCAAATTACATTTGGTTAATTAAATGATTTAAATACATTAAATTAAGTGAATGAAATCGGTTAAATTGGGATCACTTATCAATTAATGAATTAAGTAATGTTGAATTAATCTATTAGGCATTTGCATGGTGTGACAAAACATTCCAACGGATAATATGAAATGACAATGTTGGAATGCATGACAATACAATCCGAACGTCCACATAATAGTCGTAGAGCTTACACGTGTTTGATGAGGACGACGGTTGAAAACAATTGTAACCGTTTAGATGGGTAACATCACGTCCGGACTTTTTGTGACGTTTAGTTAGCCAAACATGTGCTTCCACATCGCACAATGTCAGGAAAAGATAGTCCGGATGGGGAACCCACGTCCGAACGTTAATGTTTCGAATAGTTTTAAACTATTCGAGTTTTGGCATTTAATACGGTGAAATTTTATTGGGCCATGTGTCCTCAAACGCGTCCGCACCACTATAACAAGTACGGATGGCATCCATGGATTGTCAAATACGAACAGGTACGACATTTTCATTTTACAGTGTGATATTTTCTCTCAAATTTGTCCTCCTTCACGTATTTTCTTCCCAAATTTTTATGTAATCTCTTTCATTCGAGGGCTTAATCATATCCGGGTAAGATTTATTACATTTTGGTATGATTTTTGCAGTAAAAATCTTGTTTTTTTTTTTGGGAGTTCTATGTAGAAAGTTTCAATCCTATTCGAGTTTTGGCATTTAATACGGTGAAATTTTATTGGGCCACGTGTCCTCAAACGCGTCCGCACCACTATAACAAGTACGGATGGCATCCATGGATTGTCAAATACGAACAGGTACGACATTTTCATTTTATAGTGTGATATTTTCTCTCAAATTTGTCCTCTTTCACGTATTTTCTTCCCAAATTTTTACGTAATCTCCTTCATTCGAGGGCTTAATCACATCCGGGTAAGATTTATTACATTTTGGTGTGATTTTTGCAGTAAAAATCTTGTTTTTTTTGGGAGTTCTATGTAGAAGGTTTCAATCCCATTTTTTGCATACTGCATTGTCTTTTTTTTTTTGTAGAAATTGATTGTGCTAAGTGTTAGGATTATTTTAAGTGTATTTTTGAGAGATTTGGTTGTATATTTGAGAGTGTGTGGGAGGTGGAGGGAGGCTGCCATGGCTGACTTAACTCAAACATATTTCCTGATGCGTTCAGATGATGATTGCAGATGTCAGAGTTCGAATTGTATCGTTAAATGGATATGCTATCATCTTGTATGTGTCCGGACGCATTATACAAACTGTCCTGACGCCTAGTTATATTTATTTTCAATATTTGTTTACTTTGGTTTCTATTCAGACTTCTTTCGTTTGCTGTTCAGACATTTTTGGTGGAAATGTCATCGTTTTCTCCGTTGTAGAATTTTATGTTGTCCTTTACAATTTTGTTTGGACACCCAGGATAGGGCGTTGGGACGCTTGTGCAAAATATGCCATCATTTTAAATGTTGTCCGGATGGTTTTTTCCACACGTCGGGATGTGTTTTGATTTCAAATAGTGACATTTCGCCAAATTGTTTTGTATATATGCCATCCGTTCTTACGGTGATTAACTATGCAAACGGCATGTTCCTCGTGCGAACGGTTTTTCTACCGTGTGAACTCTTTTTTACATGTTAAGAAAAATGAACAAGTGTCCGTGCTTCGAGGCTGAGCCTTCCAACAGTAGATAGATCCTGACACACCTCTATCGTTGGATGAGCATTCGGCATTGATTATGTCTTGATCGATCATTTTCGAGCGGCAAATTACCTTGTCCGATTTCAACGACTTGAGATTTGAGGATCGGATGCTTCCAAAGGTGGTTGAGCTTCAATGTTGGGTACCGTTTTTGCAGTGGACAAGCGCCATATCCAGGATTTGGTGTTAGAGTTTTATGCCGCTATTCTTCTGGTGCCCAACATCTCAGATCTTGGTTGGCAGGTCGCAGTCCGCAACACTCAGGTCTTTTTCTCGCAAGATGAGCTAGCGAGGTTCATGGGCTATGAAAGTTCTATGGATGCGTTCCCTTGGCTACCACTTTACAAGAAGGACCGGCCTCCTACGCTGAGGTATTCTGAATGATGTTGGGTTCGGATGTAGTTGTTTTGGAGGGAAGCAGCATGGTCCATGGGCAACTGCTTCGCTTTTGGAATCTCATGCACCTGATTTTATTCTACTTCATCGACCTGAAGAAGCACACCACATAGATTTCGTTTCATCGACCAAGTTGATGTTGCTAGTTAGACAGGGGGCATTGATTGATCTGGTTGCATACATATTCATGATTGTCCGTGCTTAGGCTCTGTCACACGATACAGATTCGCTATTTATGGTGTTTTACTGATGCAGTTCCTCCACGCCATGCTAGTACCTGAGGATCCTGAAAGGGGCATCCACTTGAGCCTATCAACAAGATCTAAACTCTTGTGTTTTATGGTTTAGACACGTCGACAGCGTGTTGTGCGAGCAACTCTTGGTAGACGTTAAGAGCAGCCTCCGGAGACTAAGAAGTGGGATCCTGGTTAGAGCTTGACCCAAGGACTTCAGGCAGAGCGACTGACTTGGGTAAATTGCTTGGTGGAGGATCTGAAGGCAGAGTTGAGTGCTTGAAGTAAATGCAATATATCAAAAGTACAGCTCACATCGCAACAGATTATGAGGTTATACAAATACTATTGACTCCAAAACTTAGATTTAAAAAAAAAAAGGGAAAATACACTTTGCACCCCTTAACTATGAGGCCATTTTCACTTTGCACCCCGATTTATCGATTTCGTGACATTGAGTCCCCAATCTTTAATAATTCATCAATTTGCACCCTGGACCCTAATTTACCGTTATTTCTCACTGTAAACAAAACACTTGCCATCCACTGACATGCTCTCGTTTCCAATGCCCGTTTTACCTTCATTAATGCAAATAGAGGTTGACTCAAAAAGCTTTAACATTTCAATTGCAAATATATTGACATCTATTCCGCTCCACTTCTATTTCAAGGCCCCTAAATTTGCAAGTTCAATCAGAAAACTTTTCCTCTACTTGATTTGTTATCCACATATTGAAGTTCCATTTTGTGCTTGAAAACCTAAGATCCCACTTATGAGAATAGCAAGCGGTGAGACTTCATGGCGAGGACCTCATCATCTATCTTAGTCTCATTTGTCAAAATCCTTGCACTCGCCAAAGCCCTAACAGCTAGATTCGGAACCTCGCCTTTGGAACTAGAGATGATTATGGCAGCGAAGAAATCAAGCCAGACCCAAATTACGAACCATCACATAATGCACACAATGACTTCACAGAGATTGCCAAATAGGCTTCTTCCATTACACGAACCAAACCTAGATGGGAGCAGACCCTGCTCTCCAATTTCCCTTCCTTCTATTTCTCTGATTCTTGGTTTTTCAACGAACTGATGAAGCACCAAAACAATGTGCATCTTTCATTTCGTTTCTTTCACTGGCTTTGCACTCGGAATGGGTTGGTTGATGAAGCGCTTAATATGTTTGATTGGTTGATAGGGGATTGGAAATGTATGTTAATATTCTATATAAAAAGTGATGATTGGAAAGAATGAAGGGCATTTGGATAGATTGAAATTGGTGTTCTTATGCGAGCTAGATCTTAAGAAGGTTGTAATTATGTTTCTTGAGCTTTCTGAATTGTTTAGTAAAATTCCTACGATTTGCGTTAAAGTGAAGAAGTGGATCCAATATTGCCTTTCAATTGTCAGGTCCTTTGTTCTTGTGAACAAGTTCTTTTAGTTGTAGGGTATTAAATATGCACAGTGGAATTTAGATCGAAATACCTTCAGCCATAATTGCTTAAGTGTTTGCCTTTGTATTGTAAAAGAAAAGACCCGTGAGAGTGATAGGGTTCTTCTAGCCTATTCCTTGACTATATTAGCCATATTGATGGAATACACAAGCCTTTATTTTATAGGCTTGGCTAGGGACCCCTGATCAGAATTCTTCTACAATTATTCCTCACATCAAGGAATAAGATTGTATTTAAAATTTAAATACTCAAAAATAATAACTGATAAGAATACAATTCAAAACACCCGTGATTTAAATTCAAAACTTTGTATGCTAGATATGTTGGCCACCTTAAGGAAAATATTCAAAATATTTTACATTCTCCCACTTGGTCCACATAATACGTAAATTACCTGATTGGTTTATTAACACTTTTGTATGGCCATTACTATATTCATTCCTACTAGTTTTGAAATACTACCACTCAAATAAAGAATACCATGCATGAATAATAATGGTAAGACTCTTAGGATCGAATAATTTCCTTCCATGTATCACAATACACAACACCCTCTTCATGAGTAGTTTATGAGCTATAACTTTATGAATGAACTTCCAATAAGTCATTTGGGTCCAACTTTATGTTTATCCCCACGGATAAAACAATTACAACACATTATGTGCACAAATGTAAATTTATTTTCCAAGAATATGAACTATATGTTTATAGACTAGAAAATAGAGAAACTGAGCATAAACTGAATCAACAAGTCTCATATGATCTGCATGAATTTATATTGTCGTTTCGGTAACTTTCAGTCATAGGATCCGCTATCTATAATTCAGTACTTGAATGCTCAAACATGGCCTTTCGGGATAAGTTTGATGGAATCTTGTCCTTTAATTCTCCCAAATCCCTATCCGATAGTATGTTTATATATAACCATTAATTAGAACGCTGAAGGAAAAGTTCTATAGTGGGGAATCGCCCAAACTTCGCATTTTTTAATTGCGAAACAAGAAAGGACGTTGGAATAGAATACTGAACTCTGTGTATAAATATAAACAATATTGGAGCGTTTGCGTTTGCAAGTTGCTGCCTCTGGAATTTTCAGAGACTTTTTTTGATCTAATCCTGTCTCATCGTTTATCTTATTGCGAATCATATTATTGCATGTGGGCCTCATGGATCGATCCAGTTGAAATTTAAATATTCAAAACTAGTAATTGATAAGAATAGAATTCAAAACACCCATAATTTAAATTTAAAACTTCATATGCTAGATATGTGGGCCACCTTAAGGAAAATATTCAAAATATTTTTCATGAGTTTCTGCAGCTGTTTTGGGGGATGATGGTGCCAATATTGAATCACACCCAGCCCAAACCAATTTGGGCGAAAAATATGATTACTTCCTCAAAAGCCCAACAGTTATAATCCAACCCATGTAGTGTATTTTCCAAAAGATAAAATCACTACGTACGCCATAAACAGTTACTTAACGGCCCATGATAAGCCACGGCACCACGCTCCCATTATACTCGTAGCAGTTACGAATAACCGTGGAAAAAAGGTGGAAAGGACATCATGAAGCACGAACAAAAACTGCCTACTAAAATCTTGGTTAGAGGAAGAAAAAGAAATGTGGGCAAGAGCGCTATAAAAAGAGAAGCTAACGATGAGAACAGGTAAGATATTTATGAGGTGAAAAAATAGCAAAAACTCAAATAAAAGTAAAAGACTAATTAAGCTTCGGAGATTCCACATCTCGGGACCCGGGGTCTTTTATTGTTTTACAGGAAAAGATACAGGAAGATCATGCTGCATTTACTCTGATGTATTAGCCATAAATCAACTGATTTATCAGTTGGCGCCGTCTATGAGAACGTTTACGTTCTCGTGATAAAAGGTTTATGGTGATCACCAAGAGTAAAGGCAAGGGGAAGACAGGAGACGATTTGGAACCATTCTGGGAGCCCCCTTTACGAGTTATGGAAGGCTTAGTAGAAACTGTTCACGAATCTCACACTAGCACGAACGAGAACTAGGCCCTAATGATAGACAACCGGGGAAACGTCCATGCCGGAAAGGTATGCTGGAGAAGCCCGCATGCCACAAATATCGATACCAGAAAAACACGACGAAGAAGTTCATACCTAACAACACGGAAGAGGCTCACATTCCCCACCTGGACGGAATGAAGGAACCGACAGAGTCAACTCTAAATTAGAAGAAGTCTTAGTAGAGTTGGGGCGGATGAGACAAAAGGTGGATAAACCACCATCGTCTCCTTGGAAAATATGATGCACCAAGTGGAATCCCCCTTTACTCCAAATATCTTGGATCCGGCTACCCTCCAAGTTCTGCATGCCAATGGTTGACAAGTATACGGGAACAACCGATCCACTCGATCATTTGGACGATTATATCTCGCAGGTGGATCTACTGGACACTCAAGACGCAATCAAATGCAAAGCGTTCCCTACAACGCTGGCTGGATCGGCTCGCATATGGTTTAGCAGACTGAGATTGAATTCCATCTCAAGCTTCAAGGAGCTCAGTAAAGCCTTTGTCAGCCATTTCATAGCTAGCAAAAAATAGAAAAAACCGGCCATTCATCTCCTTTCCACTCGACAGAAGGAAGGCGAAAGTCTACGAGATTATGTGGTGCGGTTCAACCAAGAAAAACTTAATGTGGAAGATCCAGAAGACAAGGTGGTACTCACCGCTATTGTAGCTGGTTTAGCCGACGAAAGGTTTTCTTTCTCCCTAGGAAAGAAACCTCCTGAAACCTTCGGAGAATTCATGGAAAAAGCACAAAAGTATATGAATGCTAAAGACATGATGACTGCCCGCCAGCAATAAGTAGTCGATCAAAGTGGAATATCTGCCAAAAGAAGAAAAGAAGGAACTCCCGCTAGGCATCCGTAATGGAGAAAGAGCAGAAGGTGGAAACAATAGATTACCCGAAATACAATTCACACCTCTCAATGCGTCTCCAGGAAAAATCCTCATGGAAATTTGAAACGATCCCGAGATACAAAAACTCAAATCCGACTAACAAAACGGACGATCTCGGGGGGGGTCTTTTATTTTTTACAGGAGATACACATCACGACGACTAACCCGAGCAACTGATTTATCAGTTGGCGCCATCTGTACATTAGTTCCGATAAAAGATTTACTGACCAAGATTAAAGAAGAAACTTGACGATTTGAAACCGACAGAGTTCGGAACTTAGTAGAAACTGTTGAATCTCACAGAGCAACAGAAAGGGGATCAGTCAACCGGTGTATGCCGGCACCTGCTGGAAAACGCATGCCACAAATATCGATGGAATCACCCTTTACTCAGTTATGGAAAAGGCTCACAACCGCCCGCATGCCCGACACGTCTAAATTACTCTCTAGCGGGGGGACTGGTGGCGTGGCTCCTTGGCTGATGCATGTGGCCCAGCGGTTGGACCGACTTCCAAGTTCCCCACTGGTTCAAGTATACTCAAGATCTCGTCAGGACGTTAGCTCGCCTACTGGAAACGGGAGATTCCTTCCCTCACGAGATGGATAGGATACAGCAGACCATCTCAAGAAGGAGCTCAGCCTTTGTCAGCCATTTCATAGCTAGCAGAAAAAACCGGCCATTCAGACAGATCTACGAGATTATGAACTCACCTTCGGATGAGGAAAGGTTTTCACCTGCTATAGGAGCTGGTTTACCATCTTAGATACCTCCTGATTTCGGAGATGCATGAACCGCGCAAAGTATACCTGCGAGGAATGTGACTCTCTCAACAGTCTCAAAGTTCCATTGAAAAGAAGAACCGGTTCGACATCTTAATGGAGAAAGACAGAATGAGGGATGCCCGCCCACGGAAATAACATAACATGCGCTTCTTCAATTGCCTTTGACACGCGGAAAAAAAATGCCTCCGACCCAGAGGAGGGGACAACGAATAATTCTCTCAAATTTCAGCGCTATTTCAGACTCTACCGATTAATAAGATCTGGTACACCGCCATGGAAAGGAAGCATGTATCCATGATGACTTCGATCAACTTACAAATTTTTGCCAGAGGAAGGAAATCGAAGAGAACCTTCGATCATGGGAATGCAGACCCTTCATCCAACAAGGACGCTTACGATTCACTGCAACCAGACTAGAAAAAGATCCAAGAGGAGCATTCAGACCCTTCACCTTGGCAAGATCAAAATGAAGTCCCATGATAGAGAGAAATATTGGAGGAACGACGCTCACCGCCCCGACCTAGAGGCGAAATTAGAGTCATCAGAGGCATTGCAGCAGAAGGGTCGTCTAAATCTTAAGGAAAACCTACGCAAGGCGACTACTTGTTGCAAAAGTAAACAGCAGACCTCGCGTCCGATGGTGAAGGAAGAAAAACCCATCACGTTCACGTTAGAAGATATGGCAGGAATCGAATATCCGACGATTGGTGATCGACGCCCTGATAGGAAACTACAAGATCATACTCATCACACCGGAAGCGCCGATATTTTGTACTCCAATGACCAGATGAAGCTAGGAAGAGAAGCATTGAGAAAAGAAAGTACACTCACTGGGTTCACCGGTCACGAAGTATTCAGCTTGGGAATAAAAGAATTGCCATTCACTGTCGGAGACCCCCACTCGAAGCCTCGCTCTCGTAAAGTTTTTGATTCTTGAAGGAGAATCTTCTTACAACGCCATTATAGGACGGGTTACTCTGAATAGTATCAACTTATCACTTAAAGATGAAATTTCTAGTCACAAGAAACTGCTATCTCGGATACCCAAGGTATGGCCATAGGAGAAGAGTTCCGAGCACAACCAGCCGTTGGAGGAAATAGGGCAGACTCAAAGGAACTAGTAAAACTCGACTTGTCTGAAGATTCTGCTCATAGCATTTCTCCGAGCAAACAGTGAGGTCTACTAGAACGAAGGTTCACCGGTCACGGTCTCGCAGATGGAGGACACTCAAGACGCAATCAAATGCAAAGCGTTCCCTACAACGATCGGCTCGCATATGGTTTAGCAGACTGAGACCAATTCCATCTCAAGCTTCAAGGAGCTCAGTAAAGCCTTCGTCAGCCATTTCATAGCTAGTAAAAAGTAGAAAAAACCGGCCATTCATCTCCTCTCCACCGACAGAAGGAAGGCGAAAGTCTACGAGACTATGTGGCGCGGTTCAACCAAGAAAAACTTAATGTGGAAGATCCGAAGACAAGGTGGTACTCACCGCATTGTAGCTGGTTTGGAAAAGGTTTTCTTTCTCCCTAGGAAAGAAACCTCCCGAAACCTTCGGGAATTCATGGAAAAAGCCAAAAGTATATGAATGGACATGATGACAGCAACAAGTCGATCAAAGTGGAATATCGCCAAAAGAAGAAAAGAAGGAACTCCCGCTAGAGTAATGGAGAAAGAGCAGAAGGTGGACAACACCCGAACAATTCACACCTCTCAACGCGTCTCCAGGAAAAATCCTCATGGAAATGAAACGATCCCGAGATACCCTCCAAAAATGCCCCAGATAGACGGGAGAAAATTCTGTCGCTTTCATAACGATCACGACCATGAGATGAATGCATACATCTAAAAAGAGATAGAAGCCTTCATCCAACAAGGACGCTTACGAAAATTCACTGCAACCAGACTAGGGGAACCTTTCCGAAAGATCCAAGAACCTATTCAGACCCTACCGAAGAAACGAGAGATCACCTTGGCAAGATCAAAATGAAGTCCCACGACGCTCGCCGTATAGGCGAAATCAGGTCATGGAGGCATTGCAGCAGGAGGGTCGTCTAAATCTTCAAGGAAAACCTACGCAAGGCGACTACTTGTCGCAAAAGTAAACAGCGACCTCGGCGTCCGATGATGAAGGAAGAAAAACCCATCACGTTCACGCTAGAAGATATGGCAGGAATCGAATACCCATGACGACGCCTTGGTGATCGACGCTCTGATAGGAAACTACAAGATCAGGCGCATACTCATCGACACCGGAAGCTCCGATATTTTGTACACCACTGCGTATGACCAGATGAAGCTAGGAAGAGAAGCATTGAGAAAAGAAAGTACCCGACTCACTGGGTTCACCGGTCACGAAGTATTCAGCCTGGGAATAAAAGAATTGCCATTCACGTCGGAGACCCCCACTCGAAGCCTCGCTCTCCGTAAAGTTTTTGATTCTTGAAGGAGAATCTTCTTACAACGCTATTATAGGACGGGTTACTCTGAATCGCCTACGTGCTGTAGTATCAACTTATCACTTAAAGATGAAATTTCCAACCAGATCAGGAATAGGAGAAGCAAGAGGAGATCAAAAGCTAGCAAGAAACTGCTATCTCGGATACCCAAGATACTGTAGAAACCATGGCCATAGAACATCGAGAAGAGTTCCGAGCACAACCAGTAGAACCGTTGGAGGAAATACCCCTCTGGGCAGACTCAAAGGAAGTAAAACTCGGCGCCCACTTGTCTGAAGATTCAAAAAGATGCCTCATTTTCTCCGAGCAAACAGTGAGGTCTTCGCATGGTCGCATGAGGATATGCCGGAAATAGACCCTAGGTCATTACTCACAGATTAAATATACGCCTGAAGTCAAACCGGTCATACAGCGAAAGAGAAGCTTCGCCCCAGAGAGAAGCCAAGCAATTCAGAGGAAGTAGGGAAATTACTCAAATCTTGATTTATCAGAGAAGTCAATTACCCCGGCTGGTTGGCAAATGTGGTCATGGTGAAAAAAGCAAATGGAAAATGAGGATGTGTGTGGATTATACCGACCTAAACAAAGCCTGCCCGAAAGATTGCTACTTCTCCGAGAATTGATTCTCTTATTGATTCGACCGTAGGGCACTAGCTCCTCAGCTTCATGGACGCTTTCTCGGATACAATCAGATCAAAATGCACACGCCAAATCAAGAATGCACTGCTTCACAACAGACCGGGACACTTATTGCTATCAGGTAATGCCCTTCGGATTGAAGAACGCTGGAGCAACGTATCAAAGGTTAGTCAACCTGATGTTCCAGGAGCAGATAGGGCGAAACATGGAAGTCTACGTAGACGACTTGTGGTAAAGACGCAAGAATCAAGGAATCACATCACTGATCTTGCCGAAGCTTTTGACGTACTCCGCAAATATAAGATGCGCTTGAATCCAGCAAAGTGCGCCTTCGGGGTCTCTTCGGAAAGTTTTTAGGATTCCTGATATCTCAACGAGGAATCGAAATCAACCTAGAGAAAATCAACACCATCCTGGACATGCAACCACCTAAGAATGTCAAAGAAATGCAACGACTCATAGGACATATAGCAGCGCTCAACAGGTTCGTCTCCCGAGCTACAAACAAATGCTTGCCATTTTTCAAAACTCTCCGGAAGACCTTCGAATGGACGGAAGAGTGTCAAGGGGCTTTTGAAGAGCTTAAGAAGTACTTGGCGAATCCACTGCTTCTCAGTTCCCCCGAACCGGGAGAAACACTCTACCTTTATCTCGCTATTTCTGATGCAACAGTAAGTACAGCGCTCATAAGAGATGACAACGGCGTACAACGACCTGTATATTACGTGAGCAAAGCCCTGCAAGGAGCCGAACCTCAATATCCCAACATCGACAAGTTGGCATTAGCTGTCATCATCTCGGCAAGAAAACTCAAACCCTACTTCCAAGCTCACTCCATCGTTGTCCTGACAGATCACCCGTTAAGACAAACCTTGGGAAAACCGGACGCATCGGGAAGATTAGTCAAATGGTCAGTAGAACTCGGTGAATTTGACATCGAATATCGGCCTCGAACCGCCATTAAAGGGCAAGCGATAGCCGATTTTATCACTGAATTCACCACGCCAATATGTCAAGAAGAGACTCTGAGCCGCAATGGTGGCGAATTTTTGTGGACGGATCGTCTACTCATGAAGCCGGCAAAATAGGGATGGTCATCGAAATACCCGAAGAAGAATGCATCGAATTCGAATCAAGTTAGAATACTCCCCCACGAACAATGAAGCAGAATACGAAGCCCTTATAGCTGGATTACTTACTGCGAAAGTACTCGGAGGGAAATATCTTCGTGTGTACACTGACTCCCAATTGGTGGTAGGACAAATGACTGGAAGTTTTGAAGCCGAGATGAAAGGATGGCAGCCTACTTGAAACACGCCTTAGAAGTAAAAGAGTGCTTCGAAGCCTTTGAAATCCAACACATCCCTCGTGATCAAAATGCCCAAGCTAATGCATTAGCTACCGAAGTATCAGGAGCAGGGATGACGTTCAAAGGACGAGTCGTCGTACAATCCGTTGGAATCATATCCGAGGTTCAAACGGTTGATGAAGTAGAACCTGGCGATTGGCGGTTACCGATCATGAAAACACTAAGGGAAGAAGACCTCGAAGTAGATAAACAACAGAAGCAGAAATTCAAAGGATAGCACCACGATATACCATCATAGATGGAATTTATACCGTCGAAGTCTCTCCCAACCACTATTACGTTGCCTCAACGCTCGAGAAGCGGACTACGCCTTTGTGAAGTACATGAAGGGATTTGCGGAAACCATTCAGGAGCACGTACACTAGCTCAAAAAGTAATCCGAGCTGGTTCTTTTGGCCCACCTTACATGTTGACGCGGAAAATGTTGTACGGAAATGCGAAAATGCCAAAGGTTTGCCAATCTCATAAATGCCCCGACAGAAAAAATGACGATCGTGAGCTTTTCATACCCTTTCATGTAGTGGGGAATTGACATCCTCGGACCTTTCCTAATAGGACAAAGACAGTTGAAATTTCTGATCGTCGCCATCGACTACTTCACCAAATGGGTAGAGGCTGAACCACTGGCAAAGATTACTGAGCAAAATGTCCGGAAGTTCGTTTGGAAGAATATTATCTGTTGCTTCGGGCTACCTCGAGTCATAATCTCTGACAATGGCAAACAATTCGACAACAAGGATTTCTGGGAATTCTGTAAGGAACTCAACATCGAGAACCATTACTCATTCCCATATTACCCACAAGCTAATGGCCAAGTAGAATTGGCAAACCGGTCATTACTGAAGCTTATCAAGACAAAACTCGATGACCATAAGAGTTTATGGTAGAAGAAATACCCGGAGTCCTATGGGCATATCGCACGACTATTAGAACAGCCACTGGAGAAACACCGTTCGCTCTCACTTATGGAACCGAAGCAGTAATCCCAGTCAAAATCGGAGCTCTCTCCCCACGAGTAATGATGTTCACCCCGGAAACAATGAAGAAGAAAAAAGCTAGATCTCGATTTACTAGAAGGACGCAGGGAAGAGCAGCGCTCAGGATGGAAGTATACAAACAGAAAATTGCGAATTACTACAACGCCAAGGTCAGACCTGCCACTTATCCTGGAGATTTAGTCTTCAAAAAGGTGTTACCAGGGACCAAGATCCACAACAAGGTAAGCTCCATCCAAACTGGGAAGGTCCTTATCGCATCACCGAAGCTAAGGGACCAGGAACATAGTACTTAGAAAATCTCCAGGGAAAAGCACTACAATATCCATGGAACTCGACATACCTTAGAAAGTACTATGCGTAATACCTTGTTATTGTTTGTCTTCACATGTTTACATTGATATTATGATTTCATGTTTTGCATTACCATTTTTTATCATATTTGTCTCCACATGTTTACATTAATATTATGATTTCATGTTTTGCATTACCTCGGTTCCCAGTCGCATCCAAGGACTTAGGCGAACTAAGGTTCCCAGTCCCCCGACGTTAAGACGACCTCGGAGAACCTCGGTTCCCAATCGCATTCAAGGACTAAGGCGAACTAAGGTTCCCAGTCCCCCGACGTTAAGACGACCTCATAGAACCTCGGTTCCCAGTCACATTTAAGGATTAGGG
The DNA here is from genome assembly GCA_003952965.2 of Morella rubra. NCBI lineage: Eukaryota > Viridiplantae > Streptophyta > Magnoliopsida > Fagales > Myricaceae > Morella > Morella rubra. Next base: position 21,878,161 of record CM025855.1, read on the forward strand.
TGAACTAAGGTTCCCAGTCCCCGACATTAAGACGACCTCAGAGAACCTCAGTTCCCAGTCGCATCCAAGGACTCAAGGCAAACGAAGGTTCCCAGTCCCCCGGTGTTAAGATGACCTCGGAGAACTTTGGTTCTCAGTCGCATTCAAGGACTTAGAACAAAGGTTCCTACTTCCCTAGACAACATGATAAATTCGAAGAACCTCGGCTAGTGAACCTCGGTTCCTTCTCACATTTACGAACAAGGGAGAACTAAGGTTCACATTTGCATCCACGGATCCAAAATTAAAGAGATCTCTAAATCTCCCAATTACAAAGAATCATCAGATGAAATTGCATATGATCACCAAATATAATTACTATTCAACAGAAACCAACATGGGCAATAAAAACGAAGTACAAATCGTCAATAGCAATTTACAGGCATAACTCAAAACGAAATCGCTTAACTAGAATCATAGTGTTTCGTTCCCTCTTGGAGGAAGGTGGATGCCACGAGTCCCTAAAGTCTCCACCAACCTCTCGTAAATCTCCTTACCACGCCCTTCTTTACGGACTCGGAAACGACTCCCTTCCCTAAGATAAGCTACTTCTAACACGGCCATAGCTACGCCGATACATCTGCGCGCCAAAACCGCAGGATCACCAAGAAAAGCAGGCACTGCCGATAACTCGGCAACACGAAGAGTAAGACTTGTACAAGCCTCCTATAGACTTCTCTTCTCAGTAGCAAATAAATCGATAGCCTCACGCATAGCTCAGCGAAGGCCCACCAGTTCGGCCTGATGTGCCTCCTCTTTCTTCGAAGAAGATAACCGTCAAGAACATATGGATATAAAACGGAAGAACTGTCACAGAAAGAGGGAAAAAAAGTTCGCGAAAAATACAAAGAAGAGAAAGATGCGACCGATGAAACGAAGCCCTCGAACCCTACCTGAAGAACTATGGTCCGAAATGATAAGCAGGATAGTTCGTGACAACCCCAGAGAATGGCAAAGCCTCTGCCTAGTGTCCAAACAATTTTATCAAGCAGCTCATGGACCGACGGTCTATCGAAGGTTGAATTGAAGATATACGCCTCCACACCCTCCAACCAAAGTCTGGAAAACCCTTCGCAACAAATGTTATGCGAGCAAAAACCCACATGAACTCTTCATCCGAGGTAGCGAAAAAATACACAACAACAGAAGAAGGACTGAAGGAAGTCCACACTTTGGCAAGAGGAGGAAATCCGAAGGCCAAATACCTTCTAGCCATGGCCTATCACCATCAAGGAGGAAATTTGAGCAGACTGCCGTGGACATAATTTCAGAGCTCCGACAGGAACTACAAGTAGAGCAAATGGAGGCTGTGGGAGAAGCCATCCTAAATTAGGCATTAACTAGATGGGGTCATGCTGATGAACACCAATATAGATTGAAAAACATGTTGAAATGTCCTAAAGAAACATCTTGTTACATCCTGGAGACAGCCGAGATCCCGACCTCATTCCCAAAATGGTGGGTCACCTATCGACACTATTTCTGCGACATCTGCTATGCAAACAAAGAGTTTCGATATTGTGATATATATTCATGTTCCACAGGAGATATTGTTGAATGGGTGATTCCCCCTTGGACCGAGATGTAATCATTAATATAGATTCAGTTATGTCATGCATTAGCTTCTTTCTCCCCATACCTCAGCATCTGAAGCATAGCAAACATTCTCAACCCGATTCTGCAAATCTGCTCGAGAATGGGGGGACTCTGATGGTGCCAATACTGAATCACACCCAGCCCAAACCAATTTGGCTGAAAAATATGATTACTTCCTCAAAAGCCCAACATTACAATCCAACCCACGTAGCGTATTTTCCAAAAGATCTAGTAGTAGTTACGAATAACCGTGAGAAAAAGTGGAAAGGACATCATGAAGCACGAACAAAAACTGCCTACTAAAATCTCAATTAGAGGAAGAAAAAGAAACGTGGGCAATAGTGCTATAAAAAGAGAAGCTAACGATGAGAACATGTAAGTGATTTCTGAGGTGAAAAAATAGCAAAAACTCAGATAAAAGTGAAAGACTAATTTAAGCTTCGGAGGTTCCACATCTCGGGACCCGGGGTCTTTTATTGTTTTACAGGAAAAGATTCGGGAAGATCAAGCTGCATTTACTTTGACGTATTAGGCATAAATCAACTGATTTATCAGGGGATAAGTTCATAAGATCTAGTATTTTTGTTCTCTTTGTATTGGATGGTTAGTTGCTTGGGGGATGGTTAGGACAATTAGAGGGGAGGTTTGCAAGCAACCTTTCGAGTGGTCTGAATGCTATAGTGAGATGATGGTATACAGTGTTGTTGCAAATGTCGATGTTGAGACTGTTGGTATCTCATTCGAGCTTCTTGCATTATGGACTTCTTAGGCAGGTATTGGAAGATAGGCTAGACCCTAGGAAAGCTGCAGTAATGAAGGGTAAAACGAGGATAGTAAACAAGTGCATGTCATGGGGACGGCACGTGCTCCGTTTACCTTGAGAAATAATGGCAAATGAGGGTCCAGGGTGAAAATCAAAGAATTATTAAAGATTTGGGGCTCAATGTCACAAAATCGATAAATCGGGTTACAAAATGAAAATGCCCCATTATTTAGAGGTGCAAAGTGTATTTTCCACCCCCCGCCCCCAAAAAACAAAGGTTCCCTCACTGGTTTTAATTGAATGCAGAAAAAGACAAACGAACTTCTAGACCCACAATAAAATGCTATCACACAACCTGTTACAATCTTTGACTTCCAAACATAAGCCTAGAAGTACGATACCATACACATTAATCTTTATACTAGATAAGCATTCCGTGAACATGAAGATCTTTCATAAAAATGGATCCACTGAAAGGTAACCCAAATCACCATTACCTTGAGAGCATTCCGAAACATGACTCAATATACCTGTCTACAACATTAAAATATTTCTATCTCCAATCTTTTTAATGATGAGAACACCAAAGAAAACCCAAAACTCACATGCATAAGAGAAAAAGACAAATGCGTAGAAAAAGATAGGACTATCAATCATTCTAGTCCCTCCTTTTTCATCCATATGGTCTATCACCCTTAGATGCTCTATTTGTTTCAATTGACAAAAGGCTGCAGCAAAATGAGTTTGGCAAATGAGTATAGCAAAGAATCTACACTACATATTTTGTGAATTATGGTCGTATGTTATTGCCTTCCAAGAAGGATAAGACACTATGGTGGTTTCACCGACTAAATGTTGTCTAAGGTCTAAGAAACTTGAAATTCTCAACTCTTTTGTATTGCAGATTGTAAGTGAAAAGAAATAGAAAAGAAATATGTCAGTTAAATAGATCCATAACAAACATATAGAAGTTTGCCTTAAAGCAGAATGAAGCTAGAAATTTATTATGGTGCCCAAAATGAATTAAACCTTAAAATAAATGTCAGAAAACCATTAAAAAAGCCTACAAAATAGGCTGATTTTTGCAGATTTTAGGGGCTGACCTTAAGTAATAGCAGAATCATTCTACCTACAGTATTGGCCGAGACTTCATGAATCAGTCAAACTGCATTGAGTTGAAACTATATGCATTGTAGGACCTAGAAGGATGTGACTGAAATAACGAAAACCATCTGAGATGTGAATTGAAACAGGGTAAAATTTTAAAGATGCATTTTTTTTTTGCTTTAAAAAATATGTAAAAAAAATCTATTTTTCTGAATAATGTCGAGAAGCTGTCATTGCATATTGAATTTGATGGGCCATAATATGACTCATTAAGCCACCAGGCCAGCCTGCATTCACTTGGCCTGTTAGGCCCTTGATCGACCCATGTTTGTTTTAGGGAGAGACTACTAATGGGTCATAACATGATCAACCCAGCCCATTGAAACACACTAGCCCATCTGCAGTCTCACCCAAGGCCATAGGCACCCTCTAGACCCTCGGCCTGAGTAAGTACAAGTTAATTCTCTCCAAAACTCCAGGAAAGATAACTAGTCAAGAGGCTTCAGGACTCCAGGTAAGACAAGGAGTCTTGAAGCCCATACCGCTAGACTCCCTTTTGGACTCTAGCACCCCCCCATCTTATAAATAGTAGGTACCCCCTTTATATTTTCTCAAGCTAAATTACTTCTCTAGACTAAACTCTTCTCAAGATCTAACTTTGGCATCAGTCTTCATATCCGACGCCTCACCTCTTATTATTCTCTTTCAATTCTGAATGGCACCAACTCTTGGTGATTTTGGCATCATCAGAATCTTTAGAACAAGTTACAATAAAGAATTAAAAACTATAGATCCAAGTAAACAAAGCTGCAAAAGTACCAGTGAAACCAACAAGAGTCGATAAACCGCATAATGCTCCACGTCATGCAAAGATAGCAAGTTGCTGGATATGGTAGATGGCAGCTCCCGGAACTAGTTAAGAGCTAGTCATTGAACTAAGAAAAAGCAGCAGCCTAGACAAATGCAACAGAGCCCAAAAGGGGGCCGACAAGGCAAAAAAAGTGGTCAAAAAAGCCCACCCAGGGTTGCCACAACTAAAAATGAACAAACGAGCTCACCAACGGGCCTAAGAAAAAGCAACAATGTAGAAATACAAAAAAACAAGCTCCCATAAACCAAGAGAGGCTGGAGACAGCCAGGCAAGGCGGGGAGAGGGTGGCACGCGCAGCCAAAAATGGAACAAATCTGGCCAGATATGAACGCTCAGAGGTGCTGGAGCTAACCAAGGGGCGTTGGCTCCAAAGATCGCCGGAAAAAGCCCGGGCAAGGGGAACAAAGTTCGGGCGCGTGCAGCTGACCGGCAACGAGAAGGTGTAGAAGGGACAGGCCGGAGGAGCTGGTGCTGATGGGCTGATGCATGGCCTCCGAGGGTGAGCAAAAATTCCAGGATCTGGCCTCCAAGTCTTCTAGCAAAAATCGAGAAAAAAAAGGAGAAGGGGAGGAGATTTGGCTGAGCTTAGCAGAAAGAAAGGTGCCAGGGAATGAAGGAGGATCGGAGGAACCGGAACTCCTCCCGTTGCCGAAGATCAGAGTAAAGGAAGAGGTTGGGCTAGTAGGGTTTGGGGTATCCTATAGATAAGGAAGAGCCTCTCTCTCTAGAACATATTCGGGTATAATGAAGTTAGGTAAAAAATAATCATGAGTTCATGACGTAAAATTGGTCGGGTCAATTGATTAGTGCTTGCAAATCTGGTGTTTTCTTCAGTAACAATACAACACCTACTCTTATCCCTGTTATTTGTCATGAATTGGGCATGAAGAAGGCAGATTTGGAAGGGAAATATTTTGGCCTCCCTTTTAATATCCCAAGGTCTAGAAAGGCTGCCTTCAAGGATATTTAGGATTGAGCATTCTCTAAATTGGAGGGATGGAAAGCTCAGTGTTTATCTCAAGCAAGTAGGCTCACACTTATCAAGTTGGTAGTAGCAACTATTCCCATTTATTCGATGTCGACCTTCCTCATTCCGAAAAGCTGGTGTCGAGAACTTTATCGTGGCATGAAAGAAAAAATTTGGGGTTCCAAGTAGATAAAAGACACTTCACTCCTCAAGCTTGGTCGTCTATATGTCACCCCAAATCTGTAGTAGGGTTGGGGTTGCAGAGGATGTATCACATTAATAGATCCTTAGTGGCTAAATTGGGTTGGTTTGTTTGCAAGAATACGCAGTCCCTTTGGGTACAAGCTCTTCGAGCTAAATACCTCAGGAACTCCTCCTCGCTGAGCAATTGTCCTAATAGATAGCAAAGTTCTTGGATTTGACAAGGTATTCTGATGTGTAGGGATATCTTGGACAAAGGGCTACTGTTTGTTGTCAAAGATGGTAATCAGATTAACCTCTGGAAGGACCCTTGGATTCAAGGTATGCCTGGTTTCAATGCCCAACCAGCTTTTGATGTCCAAATGTTACTCTTTCCAGATGCTACTGTGGGGGATTTGATTGATGCAGATCTAAATATTTGGAAGAGGACCTCTTTGGATCAATTCTTCTCACCCACTTGTGTCAATCCCCCTTAACTCACCTTTGTCCTCCGACTTGTTGACATGGCATCTTGACAATTCTAGAATTTTCTCAGTAAAATCTGCTTACCTTTGTGACCAAGATTCTAGATTCCAACCTCAGGTGGATGCTCAGCTTGTCAATTGGGAGAAGTTTTGGAAGGTCCAAGTGAAAGGAAGACTCGAACTGATCCTCTGGAAATTTGTGACTAAAGCGCTCCCTGTCAAATCTAATATGAGATTCTTGTTCGTACAAGTAGAAGAAGATTTTTTCTATTGCCCCCTATGCAAGACTTTGGTTGAAACTAAGGGCATGTTTGTTTGCAAAAGTATTCTAGAATACAAATATATTCAACAAAATTTACAAAATGAACATCCAAAATCTCAAAAATTCATACACAAACACAATACTTTTTACACAATCTCCAACAACTTTTCACACAAACTCTTATATTTTCAAAAAAAATTATAACAAATCTTCTCTCTCCATACTTTTTCACCTAACTCCAATACTTTTTTATTAAACAATTACATCAAATCATCTCTCTCTACACCTTTTTACAAACTCCAACAAAAATTAAATATCTTTAAAACTTTTCACCAACTTTTACACAAAAACCTATAAAACTCTAATCTACATAAATATTCACAATTCTATCAAAATCCTACAAATCTTACAATTTTTTAGAAAACAAACATCCCCTAACGAACACCTCGCAATCCAATGCTTATTTGCTGAAATGTAATGGAGAGAGGCCCTGTGCCCTGTAAGGGTAACTGGAATGAAGCAGCTAGACATTTCCTCCTGGATGTCCATTGTGCTGAATGGTAACTCTACTCTTCCTTTTATTCAAGTTTAGGAGAGAGATTTTCTTTTGCAAGCTGCTATTATTGTGGATGTCATGTGGTATGCCTGCAATCAATCTGTGCATGAGGGTATTGTTTTCCATCCATCTGATCTTGTTATTTCTATGAAGAGAAGGTTTTTGGAGCACCGGGCTGCTTGGAAGGAAGATGATATTGTGAGGAATCTGGTTTGGAATCCCCCAGAAGCAGGTGTTGTGAAAGTCATCTGTGACGTGGCTGTTTGAGGGAATTCTAGCTACCTTGTTGTTGTAGCTATAGATAAAAGTTACAACTGCGGAAAATTAACTTACCAATTCTCTTTGTTGATCGCGAGAATTCTACATTAATCTTCAGGTTCTTGTCAATCTCACAATCTTGAGAATTCCAAAATAGCAGCCTAAGTGTTCTGCCTCCTTCCTCTCCACTCTCACAATTGTCATAGGTTTTCTGAGTTCTGATGGCCAACTCTGAAACTAACAATTAGGGTAGACTATCTCATAGCTATCCTTATATATGAAAACCCTAGCTGTGATAGTGCGTGGATCGTTAGGGATCTCAGATCTCAACCGTAGGATCACATGAAAAAACTTTTTTTCCATTAACTCCCTTATATTCTTTTTATTTCAAATTTTAGGCTTTTACTAATTGTAATCATGTCCATCAACATATTAAAATTCACCCTCGAGAATTTGATATTGATTTGTGAAATCCTTTTTGCTAACAATTATAATCGTTTATTTATCCTTCCACTATACTATATTCCATATGAGTTAATAGGATCGGAATATAATCATTGATAAAATCTCAAGCTCATATAATTCGCAATTTTATAATTTGTTACTCGTTAGACTCTCAAATTGTTTCAAAAATAATTTCACAAATAAATATATATAATATATTAATTTCGAAAAAAATTTCACAAAATTCCTATGGCTAGAGATTTCTTTTTCTTGAGTCCAACCCTATACAAATATACTTGAATATACCTTTTGTAAACATGATCGTATTTTAGTAGGTATTAAGAATTTTTACCTTTTGTAAACATGATCCTATTTTAGTAACCATGCAACAACTTGTAAAAATAAATAGAAACTATCTATCATGAATCCATCTCATGCCTCATACGATATGTATGTGAATATTCGTAACCCTTGATTTCCCTTTTGACCACCAAATAAACACAATATTCACTATTTTAGCGTACGAGTTTATATAACCATTGTCTAAATGACATGTAATTTTGGTCAATACCCTCATTCCGCATACACCCTCATTTATCTTCTAAAGAAATAAATGGACAAACTATAAATGAAAATATTGGAATCCCTTATTTTAGTTTCATCCAACATTTAATAAAAAAAAAAAATTCTACTTAACAACAATGGGGGGTCATGGGATTAGTTTCATTTAAACAATCACATTTAACACTTGCATTAAAAAAAAAAAAAAAAAAACATTTGGTCAACCCAGTCAAACCGGGTTGGTAAATGGTCAACGGTCAATCGGGTTGAACCGTTGATCCACTGGTCCGGGTCCAACCGGTCGGTGTTGGATAGCGATTTGAGTCATACTCGGACCAAATCAGAGTCATTGTCCGGGTCTAACCCGGACCTGAACTGGGTCCACAGACCCAAATCCAACCCATGCCCCTCAACCCCGCACGGGTTGCCATGGCCCGGATCTTATCCGGCCATAGGCTTGCCCAATAGGGCCCTGTGCGTCTCCCTTTCCCTTCATTTTTATTTTAGCGGTTTGGGCTTCTGCATGGGCCAGCCCAAAGTTTCTGTTTAATAAAATAGACCGGTCCATTCTTTTAAAAAAAACATTAGCCTCCATTTTTAAAATAAAAACCATCCCAACAACATTTTAAAACAACGAAAAAGCCCAACCTTTAAAAATAAAAAAACTGGGCCGGGTAGGACTAGGGATGCCCTATACAGTTGCCTAAAAGGTGCCCTAGAGATGGGGAAGTGGTCATCACTGTTGGCCGCCGTCTACCACTGGCAGGCCACGTCTAGCCAGTCATAAATCGGACGCTGGTCAACTTTCCCAGCAGTAGCTGCCGTGCGGCCTACCGGCGCGTCGCTAACAGGCGATTGGAGGCAAAAAGCACCCACACTCGTGTCTTACACGGTGTGCTGGTGGTGGTCCATGACCTTATGGTCGCCGAACCTCCACCTCCTCCGGTTAGAGGGCTGCCCCAGTCACACTATGTTCCTCTCTGGCCAGTGGTGCAGCAGCAGCCATCCTTATAGCCACCGGCCATATTCTATAGAAAAAAGAAAACTTATTCTTTAACTCCCAAGAATAGAAACACATGTTATTCATACAGTCCATATCAAATTATAAGATACGAAGAGCACATGTTATGGTATACGAAACCAATTCAGTTTTTCTCAAAGAGGCTTCCAACAATTCGTTTGTTTCAAAAATTCTAAACAATTCAATTCAATTCTACAAATAAACAGTAACAAAATTGAATAGTTACAATCCGAATAAGACAAACGGAAAAAATATTCTTTCTTTGTTAATCACAGTATCTCATACTATAAAGAATTTTCTTTCATGCGATTTCAAGAACGAGGAAAAGCATTTGATTATTCAATGATATTGTGGTACGAACTAACCTGAAGCTCTGATGCCACTGAAAGTTTCAAATGGAGAAAATTAACTTACCAATTCTCTTTTTTTAATCCCCAAAATTCTTCAATAATCTTCAGGTTCTTGTCGATCTCACAATCTTGAGAATTCCACAACAGCAACCCGAATGTTCTACCTCCTTCCTCTCCACGCTCACAATTGTTTTAGGGTTTTCTAAGTTTTAATGGCCAACTCTTAAACTAAAAAATAGGGTAGACTATCTAATCGTTATCCTTATATATGAAAACCCTAACTGTGATAGTGCGTGAGATCATTAGGGATCACAAATCTCGACCGTAAAATCACATGGAAAACTCTTTTTCCAAGAACTCCCTTATATTCTTTTATTTCGAATTTTAGGCTTCTACTAATTGTAATCATGTCCATCAACATATTACAATTCACCCCTAAGAATTTGAGATTGATTTATGAAATCCTTTTGCTAACAATTATAATCGTTTATTTATCCTTCCACCATACTATATTCCATATGAGCTAATAGGACGGAATATTATCATTGATAAAATTCCTAGCTCATATAATTCTTGATTTTATAATCTGTAACTCATTAGAATCTCAAATTGTTTCCAAAACAATTTCATAAATAGATGAAAAATATTTTTACAAAATTCCTTTAGCTTGAGACTTCTTTTTCTTGAGTCTAACCCTATATAGATATACTTGAATATACTATCTCATGAAGAGATTGGTGAATTCTTTATTGAGCATTTATACAAACTCATTCATCATGCACAAGACCCAATGTTGTCTGGAATATTTGACCTAAAAGATCATCACCAAATGACTCATCAGAGTACAAGTACACAATAAACAAATTTGCACAAACCTCTCAGGTCTAAGGATATCATAAACAAATTGTGTTGAATACCTTCTCAACATCAATGATCACTTCCAGAAGGTATCCATATTTGATCTCGTTCAGTGCATGTACTCTTACAGTGCACCTACTCGTTTGCTTAAGGTCACCACTCGATGACTGTGTACATCATCCTATTTAATAGAGGCACAATGAGCATAGACCTATTGTACATAAAATGTACCTTGGTCTAGAACAAAACATCAAGTGTATAAGGAACCGAAAAGTCATACTCCCCCACCTTTGATTCATTAATCATTAGCATGACTTTTCTACAATGTCACTCAATAATAACCATGTAACATCTTTTGTCACAATATATTGCCCAGTGTAATAAATATAAACACGTGGTATCTAAATAACAATTATCTAAAATAATGATTTTTAGAGCATACTTCTTACAAGGGACCATGCAGGCACTATCTTGTTAGGGCGCAGTGTGTTTGTGTGCTCTAACAACCCTCTCCTAGCTGAGCTTAGAGCTATCCTTTTCGCTTCCCAGACTGCCCAGTTTATTCAAGCTCTTCAAGTGATTATCCAAAGCGACTCTTTAAGCTCTTGTAGAATTGTTAACGATCCTACCTTCATTTTTGAAGGTCCATTGGTCGCCTACGCCAATCTCATCAGAGAGTTTTTGGGCAGACACCAGAGTTGGTTTGTGAAGTGGATTCCGTGTAGGCAAAATCAAGTGGCACACCAGATGGCTGCTTGGATTGCTTCTGATTTAGTTTTTGATTTCTCTTCTGTTGCTTGTTTACCTCTGTCTGTTACTTCCGCGGATGATCCTTTGGATCCTCCCTAATGCTTTTGTGGAATAGTGGTTTTTGTTTATGAATTTGCTTAGAAAAAAGAAAAAGAAAAAAGATGGATAGATACGGTAAAGTTTCTCACATTGCAGCGTCCCTCCGATGTTCATGCCTTTGAGTCCAAGGATTTCAAGATCATCGAATAAAGTCAACGAAGTTACATTTGGATACCATGTCCCTGATGGTGCACTGTTACTTTCCAAATTGATACTGATAACCTTCTCTAATTACTGTCAGCACAATTGATCCCATTTGCGTTATAACAGCAGTCCTTTCCGTCGAAGTCCGCAAAGGCTGAATCATTAGTGGAGTTTCTGGCCGGCCAGCACGTGGATCTCATCCGCCGCCCTTCTCCTCCATTTTAAGTGACTTCTAGTACCCTGCCACAGGCAAGAATCGTCTAACCGTTCTCTGGACCTTTAAATGCTTTTGTTTGCTCTTACCATGGGACGTACGACCACGACCATTTTGCTTGGTCGATCCCTTTCCTCCGGCCGCCGCCCGTTTGGGTGAGTATGACCATTAGTCTCCCTAGCTCGTTAACGGATTGCCTCTTTGAAGGGTCTAATGCTCCTTTTAGAGGATGTAACTGAGTTTTTTGAACCGCCTTCAGTAAATAAAATTCTAGTGTTGGTATGTAAAAAAAAAAACATAATTTAATACAATAGAACACTAACATCGGCATCTAGTAGAACCTGAGCCCAAACGTTGGGGTTAAATTACTAAGACCAAAAATACAGCTCATATTTGAAAGTCAAGAATCTAATGGGTTTTAATAAAGTATTTGGCTCCTAAACTTCGACGAAACAAAAAACCAATGGATTGGCCACTTCCTGCTGCATGTATCAAAGACAAGACGAAGAAAGAAAAATAGAAAAAATAGATAAACTTTAGTTCTTCGTTCGATTTTTCTATTTTTTGTATATTTAAAAGTGGAAAAAGAGATGGATGCAAGAGAAAAAAGATAAATAAATAAAAGTGACAAAAGCATTGAAAAATTTGTACAATGGATTGCAACCTATACCCCTACACCCTTTTCCCCCACAGATAAAAGATTTCAAATGTCTCCACCTAAAGGATCGACATTTTGTCCAATATAACGAATCGAACCACTACACTAAGGCCACAACTTGTTTGGCTCCATTTCTCAAACCAAATTATATTTTTTTACTACGAATAGCCCTAACAAACTCTTGTACAGGAAGTGAGTGAAGACAAACGAAAGTGGCACAGTGATTGTTTTTGCTCTGGACACACGTTGGGGGTGTTGAAAAGGAAAGTTTGACTTCAAACAGTACGAGGTCAAGGTCGTATGCATGAAAGAATTTGATTACGAGGGATTACTTTTTACCGGTATTGAACTTGCAACTAAAATTTTAGTTAAGAAAATAATAATAAAATAACTATAGAATAATATCTTTCTCTGATCAAGTAATTTATTTTTATTATAATAAATATAAAAAATTTACTTAATTCATCTGTCTCTCCGCGTTTCCACCAACTCTCGTAATCTAAAAATTTGGGTATTTTGGTTTGAAAACACTACCTAATTAGCCAATCAAATGACATTGGTGTAGCTACCGAAGTGTCAGAATGATCTTGAGCCCATGAACAATGCAATCCAATACAATAAATAGTGCTTGAAGTAAACACAACAAATCAAAAGTACAGCTCACATCTCAATAGATTATGAGGTTATACAAATACTATTGACTCCTAAACTTAGATTAAAGAAAAAAAAAAAAAAAAAGATCTTCATTGGTTTTAATTGACTGCACAAATTACGAGAAAGGAACTTGATCTGGACACATACAAAAATGCAAAAACTTCACTCCTGTGACAATATTTCACTTCCAATCATAAGCTAGTAGAACTCTACCATACACAATCTTTATTAGATAAGCATCTCGTGAACATACAGATCTTTCATAAAAATGCTTCCACTGCAAAGGTAATCGAGATCGTCATTACCTTGAAAGCATACCAAAACAAGACTCAATATACCTGTCGACAACACTGAAATATTTGTGCCTCCAGCTCTTGCTAATGATGAGAACACCAAAGAAAGCCCAAAACCCACATGCATAAGAGAAAAAGACAAATGCATAGAAAAAGATAGGGCTATCAATTATTCTAGTCCCTCCTTTTTCATCCATATGGTGGCTCTTATCTTCGTGTCCTCGCTGGTTTGCGGATGAGCACTTTCTTGGTAGAAGATCTCCACAAAGCTCCGGGTTACCTTCATAGCATTGCGCTGAGAAAGTCGCGAATTGTTGTTCAAATGGTATTCTTCCTGAAAAATTGTTGTAGGCAACACTAAATACAGAGAGAAATGTGAGTCCCACCAATTCATGAGGGATTTTCCCTATCAACTGATTATGAGAAAGATCCAGACTCTCGATGCTTTTTAAGTCTCGAAACGAAATAGGAATTGAACCAGTCAGAAAATTATTCGACAAGTTCAAGGATAGAAGCTGTGTCAGTTTGCCCATTTTTGAAGGAATACTGCCACTCAGTCGGTTAGATGACAAGTCAATTATAGTCATCCATTGGAGTGGGAGACCTTTGAAGGTATATATATTATTCTTTATTTGGAAGGATGTCCCAATTTCCAATCCGTGGTTAATTGTTATCCAAAAGTAAAGTCGACCTTCTTGAGGGAAATAGTTTGAGTCAGGAGAACTCTTCTTCCAGAATGTAATGTTATCAAGACAAGATGGAATACCTCCTGAAAGACGATTATGAGATATATCAAAAACTTGCAGTCTTTCCATTCGACACATTCTTCGTGACAGGCTACCTTCCAAGTGATTCCCTCTAAAAAGAATAGCGACCAACCGAGGATGATCATACAACCAGAGAGGTATCTCACCAGACAAGTTGTTGTTTCGAACGTCTAAGATAACCAAAGAGGGACTATTTAAAACCGTGGGTGAGATGGTTCCTTCGAAGTGATTGCCACCAAGTTGTAAGCACTCCAACCTTGTCATCACGGAGTTATTTGGGAGCATTTCCCCTTCCAATTTGTTACTTGAGAGATTCAGATACTCCAATGGGCTCTCATCTGCAGTCAAACTTGAGGGTATTGTTCCTGAGAGCATGTTCTTAGAAAGGTCTAATATTGCAAGAGGCAGATCACCAATGGACCACGGAATGTTGCCTTCTAATAAATTGGAGGACATGTTAACTTCCTTTAAGAAAGGAAGAAGACCGCCAATATCTTTAGGAAGAGGACCGTTGATAAGATTATCAGATATATCAAACACTGTAAGTAATGGACCATTGATATTATCAGCAGAGCAATCTAGAAAAGAACCTTTCATTTCGTTGCTGCTCAAGTATAAGTTAGTGATACTCGTCATGTTGAACAGTAGTTGACAAGGTGTGCTTCCTTCTAATGAGTTGTGGGACAAGTCTAGCAAAGCCAAGTCATGTTGGGAGGAGATGAAGCTTGGAACAATGTGACCGTTCTTCTTGTTGACGTTGCAGCTTTCCAAGCTCAGATAACTTAGCGAAAAGGAAGGGACCCATGTGGGAGATTCGGTTTCAACTTCCAGCTCGTTTTTTGAAAGATCAAGGTAATTGAGAGTTGAAGCATTGGCAAAGATGGAAAATGACAACAAGCCTCCCAATTGGTTACTCGAAACATCAAATAACGTAATTTTGCTGCGGTTCGAAAATATGGATGAAGGCAGATTACCATGAAATCGATTACTTCCAAGATGAAGTTCTTCGAGACTTTGAATCATTCCAAGACAAGATATTATAATCCCTTCTAACTTATTATGCCCAAGGTTTATCAACCTTAGATGCTTTAATTGCTTCAATTGACAAAAGGCTGCAGCAGAATAAGTTTGACAAATGAGACTAGCAAAGAATCTATATACATTATACACTATATACTAGGTGAATTATGGTCCTATATATGTTATTGCTGGATGGTCCAATCTAGGAGAAAAATAAGGATATAGCAGGTACTAAATGTTATCTTGTGTTTCACCATGAAAACATTTAATAGTATAGGACCGAATTATTATATCTCCCTCTGTTAATTGAGCCATTTAATTTGGCCAACAAAATTAGAGGGATCTCTGTTCATATTTTAAGATATAGAATCAAAAAGATTTCTTCCAAGTAATTTAGAACAACAGGTGTTGTCTGAGGTACAAGAAACGACGAATTCTCAACCTCTTTGTATTGCAAATTCTGAGTGAAAAGAAACGGAAAATAAATGTCAGTTAAATAGACCCAAAACAAACATGTAGAAGTTCGCCTTAAGTAGGGACGAAGCTAGGAATTTACTACGGAGGCCAATTATACAAAATCATATTGTGGGGCAGCCAAAATTAATTAAACCTGAAAAAAAAAATGTCACGAAACCATTAAAAAAGGCTACAAAATCGGCTGATTTTTGAAGATTTTTTGGGCTGGCCTTAAGTAGTATTAGCAGAATCATTCTACCTACAGTATTGCGCTAGACTTCATGAATCAGTAAAACTGAATTAATGAGTTGGATGCGAGATCAAAAGCAAAATTAGAAGAAAATTATACAGATGACCGGATATGACTGAAATAACGAAAACCACCTGAGTTGTGAATTCAAACAGGGTAAAGTTATAAAGCTACTCGTATTTTTTGGTTTAAAAAATATGTAAATAATAATCATGAGTTCATGACATAAAAAGATGGACAGATACGGTAACGTTACTCACGTTGCAGCGTTCCTCCGATGTTCATGCCATCGAGTGTAAGTTCTTCAAGATCATCGAATACAGTCAACGAAGTTACATTTGGATACCATATCCTTGATGGTGCACTTTCACTTTCCAAATGGATACGGGTAACCTTCCCAGACTCACACACGATCGCTTTTGCGCCACAGCAATTTTTTCCGTCATAGTCCGCAAAGGCTGAACCATTAGTGGAGTTTCTGATCCCCAAGAGGGCTCTGCTCTGTTCTTCAGTGCATCCAGCTTCAGACCAAGCTGATAGGTAAAAAGTGAGGGCCACAAGCCAAACAGAGATGTATTTAGTAGCAGAAGATGTTTTCATCTGGGAAGAGATTTCAACTACAAGTTTTTGCTTACACAACTTCGGAAATTGAATGGTTGAGCATCTTTTTTCATACTGCTTTTATAATGCCCGGAAACAAGGACTATTGAGTGGAGTATGGGGTAATTCATATAAAAAATTCCATGCTAATTTAACCGACTGCAAATTGTCCAGAACAAGGGTCAAAGTTCAAAGGACCCCACTAATATATTTAGGAAGGATTTCTTTAGTTGTTAGCTAGCCGTGCTTCTTGGTTCGTAGAAGTCGGTGCAAGTACATGCTAATAGCCGTAGTCCGCTCGAGCCCTGCAAAGGTAACCACCTCTCTCTCATGACTGCTGGTTTGACAAAAATTAAAAGAAAAAAAAACCGAGGATAGTGAAAAAGGAGAGAATAACACAAGAAAAACCCAGTCATGGCCGTATCCACCTGTATCCATTTTCTCGTTGCCTAACTAAGGTGCAAAAATTCCAGCGAGAATCAGAATTTCTGGTTTTGCTTCTGATTCTGAAAATCTAATTCCGATTCTAACATATATTGAAATTGAAAAAGGAAGTCTTGTTTGACAATTTTTGAAACCGGAAATTCCGATAGAATTACTAAAATTTCTCGATAGAATTACTAGAATTTTTTATTTCGTTTTTTTTTAATGAAATAAAAATAATTCTCAAAGTAAAGTATAAAATATAAAATATAAAACTGAATGTTTATTTTAGAATCTAAATTTCAGATGAATGTTTACATTTATTGTTAATTTAAAATACAAAAGTGAAACATCTTTCAAAAATTTCAGCCCAAAAAAAAATATGTCCAAAAGAGCTCACATGCCGAACTAAAATTTTCGATTCCGATTCCATTCTGAATCTATTCCGAACAAAAAAAAAAAAAAAAGTGTTCCAGTTCCATCCGTTAACTAGCACCCACCCTATGCCCCACTCTTTCAAATATTTTTGTTCTTATAGGAAGAACTCCTTAATTAAGTACGTTGCATATATGGTATCTTAATTACTTTGAAAATAGGTTTATATGATCTTCATCCATTTGGGAATGTGTACTTTTCTTTTCTTAAAATAACTCATCATAGCCCGAATTCACTCCATGTACACCTGACAGAGAGAGCTAGATCAGGATATTGTCCTTCAGCAACTAAAATGTTTATTTTTAATATTTCTTTCTGATTTGCTATAGTTACTCCTCTTTCATATAACTTAATAAGCCTCGCAATATGAAACACGAAAGGTTTGGAAATAAGAGAACAACATTAAAGATTGCTGAAAATCACATTCGCCTATGGGTTAATACACTGAACACTCTGTTCTGATCAGTTGAATGCATATAAGTAGGCCTATAATGTGTAATTCAGAAACAGCTGCGGAATTTGACTCGGTCTTCATTTTTTGTCGGTGGACCCATTTTTTATGTTCAATTCTTTTTCAGAACCCACCTCTCCACTGAACTTTCGGTGAGTGTTTCATGCGCCTGCATTATCCATGATTAACTAATCTTTGTTACTTTTGGCTCAAGCTTTGCCGTGCTTCTTGGTTTGGACATGTCTTCATTACTTACTGTTCATTTTTGAAAGAAGAGATGATGATCACAGAGTAACTTGGGGGCAGAAAGGGTCGACTCCAGCCCCTCGCGTTGGATTTGGACCAAAAGCATTCAATTTTTGCTTCGGCATTCTTCGGTTTCTTGGGAGCTGTTTTAGTATTTTATGGAATTCTTATTTGGATACTGTTTGATGGAGGAATGGTGACCTTAATTTTCTTACCTCTTAATTTGTGTTTTTACCAGGATTCAATTTTAGAATGATATTTCATTTGTTGTACTACATCGCCGAAATGCTTAAAGGAAAAGGAATCCCACCAAGCTGTTTTCCTTGGCATCACACCTAAACTTGGAGTCTGCCTATGTTTGTTTACTAAAATTTTAGCCTTCTAAAATTTTAACACAATAAAATAATTACAATATAATCTCTCTCTTCCCATCAAATCATTACTTTTCACTGTAATAAATATAACAAATTTATTTAAATCATTTCTCTCTTCACTTTTTTACCAACTTCAATACCTTAAAATTTTAACACTCAAACATAACCTTTATATAGCAATGTTAAAAAATCAAAGCGTAAGAAAAAGTAAACTAAGTAAAAGGGAGTCACTTTGTAGTCCATTTTTAGACATATGAGTTTTTTCATTCATAAAAACTCAGTCAACTAATATAAGACTAATATAGGGTGGATGTTCCTTGCCGAAGTCAGATAGCCTCTTCAAAAATTTTAATTAATCTATTAGAACATGTAACTGAGATGTTTTAACTTTCAAACATAAAAGAATCCAAATCTATCAAGAAACAGCTTGGAGATTTCTTGGCCTTTGTAGAGCAACTTTTCTGTAAAAGCTGATTATTCTTCAAATATTGAGTCCACAATAAAATATAACTGCTTAACTTCAATTGATAGCATTGGTTACTTGTGGCTAGGGCTTCGCCGTTCTTCTTAGTTTGGAGAAGTCGGTGGTGCACGTACTTAATTATCTGAAAAAAAAAAAAAAAGTTGGTTCACGTACATGCTTCTTGCTGAGGTCCCCTCGAGCCGTCAAAAGGTGACTACCACGGCCTTGAGAAAATTGGACATTCTCGATGGACAGAATACCATCAGAGAAGCAAAGATGTGAATTAAGAAAAATGAAGTCACTGCCGTCAATGCCGTGTCCTTTGCGACGTGGATCCAATCTCTCATTCTACAAGTGCCTCGGTACTCTTTCAAATATTTTTAGGGAAACATCGCGCCCCTTTATCTTCGAAACAAATTCAATTTGTCCCTTGCTTTCGGTTTGATTTAACCCTTAAATTGAAAGTGATGTAAATTAACCGAAATACCTATTCAAGGTACAATTTTAAAAAAATAAAAATAAATAATTCAAGAAATAAATCAAAAATAAAATATTAATGAAATAGAATTTCAAAATTTTTATTTAAAAAACAATACTTTTTATTTATATGTCATTTTTCATTCTCATTTAATTTTTAAATTTTTAAGTAATTTTGTGTTAGAAAGTCATTTCGGTTATTTTGCATGTGAAACATGTGGGGCGAAATGAAACATTTTAAAACTTGAAGGAGGCTTATTGATTTTTGCTCATAGATATGGAGCCTACTATATGATGTTTCCTAATATTTTTCTTATAGGAGGAACTCCTTAATTACATTGCATATATGGCATCTTAATCACTTTGAAAATTGGTTTATATGATCTTCATCTATTTGGATTTGTGAATGCATACATTTTTATATATGTATATATTTCGATAAAGTCTCTAAACGATTTCGGACGTCATTTTGAACGGAATCTGTCCCACGTGCGTTTCACGTAACCATCAACCTACGTTAAAAGACCATTTTGTTGGAGGTAGTGTAGATTCTCTTGGGATTGGTGAAATGGTTGTTGGAGTTTGTAAAAAGGTATTGGAGTTGGTGAAAAAATTGTTAGAATTTATAAAATTGTTGTTAGATTTTGTAAAAAAAGTATTGGAGTTGGTGAAAAAGTGATTATGAAATTTTGTTTGAGACATCCAAATATAGGGTATGTGAAGAAAAGAAAACATTGGTTGTCCAAATTTTGTCTTAGTGGGTCTTGCTTGTAGGGCTGTTTAGCCCAACCAGAAAAATCTGGTTCCACCGGTACTAGCACGGGTTCTTAGTGTCCAGTGGCAGAACCAGGATTAGAAGCCAACCATGGCGAACTTTTAAAGCGAAATGACTGAATTTTTTTTTTCATACGTAATGCTAAAAACTGTATTAGAATTACAATATTAAAAATTAATTCTAAAAATATTGAAATACGCATATCGTACTATGTACTATGACTGAGAAGGGACAATTGGATCCTGCGTTTCTGAATCTTCTGAAAATGTTGCAAAACGACTTCGTTCTCTATAGTTTCAAAAATTTCCCGCTCGATGTACACTACCATGCAATCATTCATCCAGTCATCTCCCATCCTATTATGCAAATCAGTCTTGATAATCTTCATCACAGAGAACACTCTCTCAACAGTTGCAGTCGCAACTGGTAAGACCAATGCTAACTCAATAAGCTAATAAACTAGTAGATACAAAATATTCTTTCTGGTCTCAACCATCTTTATAGCAAGAGCTCTAATATCTTGAAGCCCAGATAAAGCATCATGCAATCTAACATCTCTAATGTAAGTTTCAAGCTGATCTCTAAGAAACAACTTTTCAGTTGTTGAGAAATCTTCTGGATAAAACTCAGTAAGACGACATAACTTATCATGATCAAATGTTGAGAATGAGTCCCTTGGATCAAGACATGCTATGTAAAGAAGTAACTCCGTACTTGCTTCTGTGAAATGATCATTCATCTCTTGAGCAATTAAATCAATAACCTGGCAAAATATTTCCACACGAAAATAATGCAAATAAGTAATTGTTTGCCCTCCACGTCTCGAACGACTACGAGTTGGTATAATATCTTCCATATTGGGCACATTGATAGAATTATTCAAAAGAAAAAATGTTTTGACTTGTTCCAAAAATTCATCTCATCCTATCTCCCTCAACTCCTGCAACCGTTCCCTCAAAACTCTAACCAAACTCATAGCATTAACAATGTCTTGATCCTTTCGCTGTAAAGCTTGTGACAATGCATTTGTAATACCCATTATCTTCCTCAACAAATGCATAGCAAATACAAATTCATAGCTTTGCATCTTACCCATCAAGCTCCTAGCCATGGCTCTTTGTTCTGGGCAAGTACCATCCTCATTTATGATTTCAAGAACATCTAACACGGCTGACCACATAATAAAGAGACGCGTTATTGTGGTGTAGTATGAACCCCAACGAGTGTCACCTACAATGTTATGAGAATTAAAAACCAATAAACAAAGAAAGGAAAAATGAATGGTTTAAAATATTGTAATGGGATATAATAATCAACGAGTATCACCTAGTCCTACAAGACTGGTTTCTTGATTTTTGCCCTTTCCACTAGAAATCTCTCCACTATCTTCTCATGTTGACTTTGCCGAAGATTATCTTTCCTTTTACAAAAAGCTCCGACCATAGTCACAATCAAATAAGTGTAATTAAAAAAATCACCAACTTCAAAGTTATTCTTTGCAATAGCCACAACAGCCAATTGAAGTTGGTGAGCAAAACAATAGATATAGGTAGCAGAAGGATTATCCCTCAAAATGAGCGACTTCAACTCATTGAACTCACCTCGCATGTTTGATGCCCCATCATACCCTTGACCTCTCAATTTGGATATTGACAACCCATGGCTTGCAAACAATTTGTCTACAGCATCTTTTAAAGATTGATAGCAAGTATCAGGAACATGTTCCACACCAAGAAACCTTTCAATCACCTGTCCACGTTTGTTCACATATCTCAAAACCACTGCCATTTGCTCCTTCACTGAATTATTTCGAGATTCATCAACCATAAGAGAAAAAAAAAACTGTCCCCAATATCTTTAATAATGACAATTGTGGTCTCCGCTGCACAAGTATTCACCAATTCTTTCTGAGTTTTTGGAGAAGTCATTTGGTTGTTTCCAGGAGCATTACTCTTAATTGTCTTAGCAACCTTTTCATCAAGCTTACCATACCATTCCAAAAGTTCAAGAAAATTTTCCTTCCTCAATGAACCTTTGGACTCATCATGACCACGAAAAGCCAATCCTTGCATCAAAAGAAACCGAATGCATTCTAAAACCGCTATTAAACGAATGCGATAAGCATTCTCTATATCATGCCCCTGTGTGGATAACGCGTGCGACACACTTTGTCGTTGATTTTGAAATGCTTCACATTGCATTATAGCTTCATTGTGAGCACTATCATGTGTACCAACATGCTCACCAAAAACCTCACTGCATTTTTCCAAGTGTTAAATGCCACAGAAGTAAACACATCTCCTCCGGAGCTTGCCCCTCTAGATCGCCTAAACAAATAATACCACAAGCAATATGCGGCATCCTTTGATACACTATATTCCAACCACGGATAATCTTTGAACCATGCCGTCCTAAAATCCCTCATATCACTCCCATATTTCTTCTTGGAAAAATTATGGCTACGTGGTTGACAAGGACCTTTGATCAAGTACTCCCTACGAACTTGATCAATAATCCTAGCATCATATTCTTCAATGGATTTACGTAACCCTGGGTCAGCAACAATATCATCTGGACTAAACTCTATATGAGATCTTTTCAAACTAGTATCCATTTCAGAACTAGTAGCCACATTAGGAGTATTAGACGACTCCACGCTTCGTGGCTTTTTTGTGAAAAACCTTTCCATTATCTAAACAAAACAAAACAAAATTCATACAAATTAAACAAATTCATCAGAAGAGCAGACTTGGTGTATATCTAATTTCCAGCAATAAAATTATAACCATAGACCTCCTAAATTGCACCAATTATGCATATGCTGAATAAATGTGCATGACGAAAGAAAAAGTCTGCATAACCAAGTAAATGCACTACTATACTGAAGAATGACAACACTACTTGTGCCATGGTTAAGGAACAAGCAGCATATAGTTATTCCATTTCAGAGAAGATCAGCCCTTGACCAGTAATAGTCCTACTTGTGCCTACAGATTGCAGCCTACCACTGATCATACAACAGCACCACATTTGAAAAAACAACACCAATCACATTCTCACATTCAATAAAAAGAAAGTATGGAGCAATGTAAAACTAACAATCTAGAAGAAAAACTATATTATTTCCAAAAAAATTATGTACCAACAAGTATTACCTGAGCCTAGCAAGAAAGCCAAGAGAAGGGACCCAGTCGATTTTATCACTCAGCGCAAGTCTGCTCTAAACAACAACAATGGGACAGCCAAGGGGAGAAGAAACTCCAACACAACTGAATATGCTGGAGCTTCATGCGCAATCACCTCCAAATTACTTGCTACAAGTCCCCACTCAATGTACTTCCGATCTTGGTCTTCTCCGACCTTTAGTTCCAACCAAAAGATACATATAAGTTTTCTATCTTGACTAGTATTTACTAATTTACTATAAATTAACAACTGAACAAAATCAAAACCTGAAATGCTCTTTTGGCACTTTTGCTATCATACAGAAAATGTAACAGCAGTTAAAACTCTTACTAGATCCCTTCAATCTATAAAATTTGAAGAGCAGAAAGACAACAAACACAAATAGATTTATGATAGTAGAATTTCTACTTTATTAAACTTTATGCAGCAAAACATCGTTGCCCTACTACTGCAACACTAGAACTTAATCCGCTACAAATTTAAAGAGCAGAAAGACAACAAACATTTAACCAGTGAAACATTTGCTCCCAATAAAACTTTGTCAGGTGTGAGAAAACCTAGGCTAACAATACCTTGAGATTTCTCAATCCTCTTCTAGCTATAACTCCATGGACATAGTAATCTAGTTTGATTTATCAGACAAATGCCGAGGCTATGACTAAGAGTGGACTACGTGCTAACCTGAGGAGGCAGCCTTGAGCGGTTGAACTGGTGCCGCTGATATGAGAGAGAGAGCTGCGTCGTGTGTTTGTGAGAGAGAAAATCTGAGAGAGGAGCTGAGAACTGAGGGTGAGAAAAATAAAACGGTGCGTCATGCGTGCAACAGAACTGTAGAAGAATAAAGGGACTAGCCATGGCGATAGTTTCATTGGCCTGGGACAACTGCTAGTTACCGCTGGAGTAAGCTTCATTGGCCTAGGCCTAGTGCTCAACCATGGCGGGCCCAGGCCAACCTAAAAAAAAAAAAAAATTTACATGTAAAAATATATTTTGGGCGGAGCCAACCATGGCTGCCGCCATGGTTCGCCATGGCTTGGTTCAGCCCCTGTCGGTGTCCGGCTTAACCGGTGCCAGTGCCAGTGGTTTCTTTTTGAAGAATCCTAGGGGTTTTATCAGTTCCCATGTACCAGTAATTTTGGATTTTTTATTTAATTTAATTTTAAAAAAAATAATGTAAACTGCGTCTGCAACAGACTGTTGCGCGTTTATAAAGTCTCTTTTATATTATTTTTTTTTAATCTAATATGTTGGGCTTTTCTAAAGTTTCTTTTACATTAGTTTTTTTTTAACTTTAAACGGCGTAAGATGTTTGATAGGATTTATCTTTGCACCACGAGATGAAATACTGGATTAAAAAAAAATTTGGTTCATATCTATTTGGGAATGAGTATTTTGGGTCGGTACTAGTGATCAACAGTATCTAGTTTCAGATAATAGTATTCTTGTTCATCTAGAAATATTTCCTCATAGTGTTCTAGCTCTTTTCAGCAAATACGTGCTGATATTTTAGTGCTTTGATTGTTTTCTAATTTTATTGATTTTAGAATTCATTAGCTAAGATTTTATTGATAGGTGATCAATGGATCAAAAGGGAAAAAAAGTACATTAGGCCAAGTGCTTAAAAAAATGGTCACATATAAATGGAAGTTAACCAGGAACCAATACCGCTAAAACCACCACCGCCAAGGGCCGGTTATTGCCCTTAACGGTGTAGGTGTAGTTGCCAATATTTGAAAACCGACCTATCCGGTGTAGGTGCCTATTTACTACACTAGGGTTGAACATCGCAATGCCTACACCAACTATAAGTTGACACCTCATCAGTCAACCCGGTGCATTTTGATTCAAAAACTTTGTCATTTTTGGACAGAACTCCATGCAAGAAGTGTGGCACTTAGGGATAAGCCAACTTCAACTAGTTTGGTCTGCACAGAACAACTTGAGGGCACCCTATACATCTGATTCACAAGGTACAGTAGAAAAATCCTTTAATGTCATTTTTCTTCTGAATCTTATTTGTCGTTTCGCGCGTAGGTTAGTTGTTTTGGAATTGGTAAGTGACTTAAAAATTGATTGGTATTCAGTGTGGGAATCGGTTGAAGAATCCTTTGATGTCATTTTATTGTTAGTAAAATAGTTTGCAACATAAATAATAAACATTTTTTTAATATACTAGCCATTTCGTATCATCTTTTTCTACATTTGTTT
Organism: Morella rubra; assembly: GCA_003952965.2. Taxonomy (NCBI): domain Eukaryota; kingdom Viridiplantae; phylum Streptophyta; class Magnoliopsida; order Fagales; family Myricaceae; genus Morella; species Morella rubra. The sequence continues at coordinate 21,903,422 of CM025855.1, forward strand.
ATTGTTGCATATAGAATATTGTAGATATGTGTCATATTCTAATTGAACCTCTCTACAAATCGATTTCTAAGTTTTGTGTCAATAGCTTTCCCTTGACCAAGGTTGTAAATATCTATATATATGGTAGTCAAAATATTAGGATCTATATTTTTCTATGTTTTCTCATTTTTTTCTAATTTTTCATTGGGTACTAAAAAAATTATTATCGAATTATAAACTTGATAATCATTACAGTGTTGATTTTTAATATATTATTTTTAATTTATTAAATAAGTTGGTTGCTAAATTAATATTGATTCTTCAATTTAAATTTGATGTTATATGTAAGATAACAAGAAAATGAAGAAGGAAAGAATTGCTCCCAAGGCACAACAGCTTTGCTTTCCTTAATTGATATTTGCCCCCACTAGTTTGTGTGCAGGATTAATTCAAATTAATTTAAGATACAATGGAGCCTAGATTCTAAGGATCCACTAGTTCAACTATGTCACACAACAAACGAAAAAGAACTCAAATCTCTCGATGGTTTTCAAATTAATTAGATAAGATCAAAGTCTATTTACATTTAAAAAGGAGTTATTTAAAATCCAAACTACGTGATTTATAGCGGTTATATAACTGCTATAAACTGCTAACAACGTGGTTCACAATTTATTAAATCGTGAACACATTTAATTACCCATGATTATATAAACTAATGATACCGATTTAAACTATAAATCAAATCAACCATTGGATCTTCACCAAAGCTGAAACACTCAAGATCTGACCATCTGATCAAAAGTTTAAAAATGTACAACTCAAATCCTCGCTCTGATGCTTCTTGCTAAGTGCCAAGTGCAGCTCATATGTGACATAAAAGCGCCTCTAGCGCCCTATAGCCCACGACACGTGCACGCGTGTGGTGCACCATAGACTCCATGTATTGTACTATAGCAAATACATGTGTAAGTTCTATACTAATAAATGCATTCCCACAATGTGGGAGTTCCTATATTGGGACTTTTTTCATAAATGTCTCAATCCCAAAATATTAGATATTATATTACTTCTTTTGAAAAACTTGAACAATCCCCCCTATTTTCAAAATACCAAAATAACAATTCTTATGCATACATAAAGGTGTCTCCTGGACTTGAACCTTTACTTAGTGAAAGTACATCAAAGATGATAGGAAAAGTATGGTAGACAAGCTTTGAACCGTCAATCCTATTCAACCAGTCGGATGTACATCACACGTAAGAATTAATCACATCAAGAGATTCAGAAAGTTGACCCGTGGATAGGCTGTGGGTCTTGTATCCTTTTCATGAGTGCTCTAGAGACAAAATCTAATTCTCATAGAGGGCGGCACCACCCCCAACACTCATATAGGTAGACTTTTGAGTGCCCTGTAATTAAACACTCCCTCGAACACCTATAGTGTTCCAAGCTTCTGAAGTGCATACAAGCACAACACCTCAACTTCACACTATAGGTACCAAACATTTTTTGTTTTGTAGATGAAAAACTTTCAAGTGCTTGCCATCACTTTAGGATGTACTTTTACTCATTGAACCCAAGAGCTTGATATTCCATGTGTTGGGTTGAGTTTCCATCATTTAGTGACTTTGGATTATTGATTTTAGCCCCATCCCCTTTGATGTTTTCCACACCAAATCCTTTGTAATCCTTTTGTCAACGGATTCGTAAGATTTTTAGAAGACCTTACAAAGCTTATAGTAATTACTCCATCAGTAAGTAATTATCTCGTATAGCTATCTCTGGCCAATGTGTCTAGATTTGCCATTATAGACATTGCTATATGCTCGAGATAATGTTGCTTGGCTATCATAGTGTATTGATATCAGCGCCATCGGTTTAGGCCAAACAGGAATTTTCAGTAATAAATTCTGTAACCATTTAGCCTCTTTCGCACATGAAGCCAACGCAACAAATTTGGATGCCATGGTCAAATTTGTAATGATACTTTGTTTCTTAGATCCCCATGAGATCGTCCCACTACCAAATGTGAATATCCAACCACTTGTGGACTTGTGATCCTCATTCTCATTATCCAACTAGCATCAATAAATCCCTTCAAAACATAAGGATATCCGTTGTACTTGATACCATAATCCATGGTTCTTTTTAAATATTGAAGAACCCCATGTACAACATTCTAATGAATATGCACTGGGTTACTGGTGTATCTACTCAATTTCCTAACAACGAAAGCTATGTCTAGACAAGTACAAGTCATGGCATACATTAAACACCATATAACTCTTGCATACTCTAGCTGATCTACAGCTCTTCCAATATTTGGAAAGAGTTTTTGCACTCTTATCGAAAGGTGTTGAAACAGGTTTACAATCCATATGATTAAACCGTTTGAGAATTTTCTCAATATAATGTGACTGGGTCAGTGTGATACAATTAGTATGTTTGATAATTCTAATTCCTAGAATCACATCAGCTACGCCCAAATCTTTCATGTCAAAGGTTGATGATAGAAACTTTTTGGTGTCCAATGCAAATATCATGTGAGTATCAAAAATTAACATATCATCCATATACAAAAAAGTGATAACACCTTGATTCCCATGAAATTTTTTGTAAACACACTTGTCAGATTCATGTATCCGATACCCACTGGCAATGATAGTCTTGTCAAATTTCTCATGCCACTGCTTAGGAGCTTGCTTGAGACCATATAAGAATCTCACCAATTTGCATACCTTATTTTGTTTTCCAAACATCACAAATCCTTCTGGTTGATCCATATATATGTCTTCCTCAAGTTCCCCATTCAAAAACATGGTTTTGACATCCATTTGATGGATTTCAAAATTATAAATTGATGTTAATGCAATTACAGTCCTAATAGAAGCAATTTTAGCAACATGAGCATATATATCAAAATAATCAAGACCTTCCTTTTGCTTGAAACCCTTGGCAACTAATCTTATCTTAAACTTGTCAATGGTTCCATCGACTTTCATTTTCTTTTTGTTGTACTTATCTTGTTTATGATTTTCAATCTTTCTCTTCTTTGAATTCAAAGAACTAGCTTCCTCCACTGTTAAAACTTTAATAGATTGAACACTTTCATCTTCCATAGCTTGATTACGTCTCAATTCTTCCACAACTTGAATATACTGACCAAACTGAGCAAGAGTAATATTTTCCTTCCTATGCTTTAGCAAATTCCTAGACTCTTTTCCAAGAAGGTGATAATTTGTGCATAATGGAAGAAACATACGCCATGTTTGGTTAATAATTTTAAAGATATTTTTTTATTTTAAAAATATTTTTCAATCCAAATATAATTTTTTCACACAAAACATTTCAATCTTCAATAAATTTTATATCTAATCATTGGCCTCAATTTTTGTGAAACAACACAAAAGCAAAAGAAAACTATTACAAAAACCTATAAAAACTCATCTCACAAAAATCTTCATCAAAATATATTTTTTTACTTTCACATTATCCCATAGAATAAATTTAAAAAACTCTTTTTAAACATCATTTCTGTGGACCCCACCATTCACACAAACACCTAAAAAAACATATCTCAAAATTTCTTCCTAATCATTACACAAAAAAAAATTTCAAATCCAAACCAAACATAGTCGTATATTCCCTCACCCATTTTCATGTTAATTTGAGTAAACTGATCAAGGATATGCAAAATTTCGTTAAACTACTCAGAAACAAGCTTAGCATTTACCATATTGCAAATAAAAAATTTAGTAGTAAGAAACTTCTTACTAGTTTTTTCCTCCAGCAAATACTTAGCCTCGAGTGCATCCCAGAGCCTGGATTCTAGGGATCCACTAATTCAACTGTGTCGCACTACAAATGAAGAAGAACTCAAATCTCTAAATGGTTTTTAAATTAATTAGATAAAATCAAAATCTATTTACATTTAAAAAATGAGTTATTTGAAATCCAAAAGACGTGACTTATAGCAGTTACATAATTGCTTTAAACTGCTAATGACGTGGTTCACGATTTATTAAATCGTGAACACGTTTAATTACCCATGATTAGATAAACTAACTGTATCGATTTAAACTATAAATCAAATTAACCGTTGGATCTTCACCAAAGTTGAAACACTCAAGATCTAATTGTCCGATCAAAAAACTAAAAATGTACAGCTCAAATCTTCACTCCGATGCTCCAAATGCACCTCATATATGCCACAAAAGTGTCGTTAGCGCCCTACAACCCACACCATGCACACATACGTAAGTTCTCCACTAATAAATGCATTCCCTCAATGTGGGAGTTTCCATGTGGACACTTTTCAAAAATGCCCGATCCCAAAATTTTAGATATTATATTACTTACTTTTGTAAAACTTTAATATTATATATATTTCTTTAACTTTGACAAGAAAATTCATCAAGCTTGAAATTGGATTGAATTTTTATTTTTATATTTTTTTTTAAAAAAATTTACAACTAGATTCATATTTTCTACAAGCCATATTTAAGATACTAAAAAATAGCCACAAATAAAATATATGCATTGACATAAAATGTATTTGTCCAAATTAAATTATAAGCGTGCAAGATTTAGAATAATAGAACCTGGTAACCAAGATTTTGCGAGCAATGTTCAACTAAAGCCAAGAATATTTAATATGTGATTGGTTAAGAGAGAATATTCTATAGTTTTTGTGGGAAGAAAGAGAGCAATGATAAACTTTTTTATATTGAGTTAAATAGAAAAGGTGAATTTAATTAACATTTACATGCTTGAAAAATATATATTACTGCAAATACCATAAAGCCATTAATTTTCATTGTGAGTTAAATAGAAAAAAATTATTTTAATTTATGTCATTTCATTTCTGTGTTTTATTCGTCAATAGTAGTGCAGGTTAATTTTGTCATGCTGAAACGTTTGGATGGTACCAAGACTACGTCCGAAAGCTATGAAATTTGTGTTGTCACGCCCCGAACGCTAGCTCATCGAGGCTAATGACAGCCGCGAGCATTCCCAATAAGGAACACTCCAGCGAAAGTACTAAATTCTAAATTCTTGCAGCGGATTTTTTTTTTTTTTTTTTTATAGCTAGCAATTAACGCGCATACGAAACTTGGGATCCTATTTCTACTACTTGCATCTCGATCAATGACTTGAAGTAATTACAACACAGTCTCAAAATACCAATCGGTAAAAAAAATCTTAAACTTTACTAGGCCGAATAACTCATGACCACCACACCACGGAGGCTCATGTCGGCTTTTCCAAAAATTATATCTAGTCCTTTAATGAACTAACAAAAGGGAAGAAGGCATTCTCGTCGGTCCCTCTTCTAGATGTCCTCGCCTGAAATGTTGTCTGGAATGGTACAATTTAAAACTGTGAGTCGAAAGACTCAGTAAGGGTTTATATGCAATAAATAATGCATGTCATGCATAAATCATGGATGCACATTGATGCTTGCATATGCATGAGACAACGTACTTGATCTTAAAAAAAAAATATTTATTGCTTGAAAATATTTCTTGCTTGCAACCTTTCTTTCTTGATTTGGCTACTTATCACGCTCCATTTACCCCTGAAGTCAGGGTTGTGCGTTCCTTTCGGAACTATTCCCTTTTTCCCTTGGGAACACATCATTTGGTTGAGCTAACCCTTTGTGGCCCCAGGCCTGATGGCTAAACTCAACCCTTGGAGGTTCACACCTTCTTGCAAGCATCCTTCGGTGTGATTGCACATACCTCGGGAACTACCCATCCTTCTCTCATTCGTCCTTCGGAGTGGGTGCCCCTTAGGAATCTTCCATCCTTCTCGCATTCGTCCTTCGGAGTGGATGTCCTATCTTATTGGTACGGTACCGACCGTCTTATTTAGTCCTTTAACTTGACTTGTGATAACATACTTATCATTTTTCATTTGCACAAAGAAACTTATGCAAATGCTCATGTCATGTCATGCTTGATAATGCCATGCTTGATAATGAGAAATCATAATACTCCTCATGCTTTCATTTGCATAAAGCTTTCTTTTTCATTCAAGAAAATCATGCAAATGCTCGTGTCATGCCATGCTTGATATGCTTATTCATAAATACTTTTCATGCTGTGTATCATTCTAGTTTTTCGGAAAAACATAAGTTTCTACTTACAAATTCCACTTACCTCCGTCCACTTGAGCGAATGGCAGCACCTTGCCTACAATTGATTCACACTAAAGTTATTCATAGGCTTACTAAATGTATAGAGTAGTCACTCAATCACTCACAACTCATCATACAAAATCCCACCCATATTGTTTGACGTATCAATGGTGACCCTATAATGCAATTGTCTTCTAAGGATGCGAAGCCATAAAATTGGATTTTAAACTGATCCTTACACAATTTTCATAACATATCAAAATTTTAAGTAATTTGAAGCTCATTTGCTACTCAAAACCTTCACCCGAAAATACAAGCTGCTGCGGACGCAGCCCCGACGTCTCCAACTTAAAAATTCATAACTTCAAAATCATGGCTCCAATTTACATGAAATTTATTTTGAAAGATTCAGCTCTTCATAGGTCAAGATTGGGGGTAAAATTCACAACAGCAGGTTTTACTATACATTTTTACAAACACTTCTTATTAGGCGAAAATCCTACAACAATGCTGTCGCTGATTCCAGCTCGGCCCTCCGTTTTTCAAAATACTACAACTCATTCATTTTACCTCTAAATCACACGAAATTTATCTTAAAATGTTCCTCTTCCTTAAACTTAAACTTCAAAACCAACCTCATAAAATTTGGACTTAACATGATCCTTAAAAGGCATCCGAAATGGGCTGAATTCCGGACGTGCAAGGCTGCTGGCAGCTTGACGTCCGGGCCTTAAAACGCATATCTCACTCGATAATTATCGGAATCATCCAAGGTATGGCTTAAAATCTTCCTATTTCCTAGGTCTACGATCTAGGATCCTCTCAAGATCAAGGGATAAGCACAAGTGCATCAGAACACACTCCAAATTTGAGTCTTGAAATCTGCAGAGGTTAAATTCCAGCAACAACAATGGTCTTCTCAACCTTCCAAACCTCCAACAACCAAAACCCTAATCTCTTCATGTCACCAATCATCCAAGGCTAATTTAACATCCCATAACAGCAACCATTCTCTCACATTCTTCCCTCTTATACAACTCCGATTCAAAGTTTACAACAAAACCAAGATTCCATCTAACTATTGCATTTACCCATTTCTTGGACTTTTTATCAAACACCTAAGGTGCATTATTGGTCCTCTTGCATATTTTCAGATCTGACCATATATCTAACACTTAGGGCTTGGTGGTTCTCAACAAGACTAACATGCATAAACTAACACATCAAGCCAATAAATTCGGCCATACACACACCAACCGATTTCAGCCCTCTTTTAAGCTTTTTATCAAACACTTAGGGTTCATAAATGGTTTCTCTTGAGTATGATTTCCAGATCTGGCCATATTCCCCCATGTTTTCATGTAAGATCTATACTACCCTTAAATACTATCAAGATCTACACTAAACACCCAAGAACACAAGGAGAAAACAACCTAGACAACTACCAACAAAACCACAACCAACCATTAAAAGAAAACAAGAAGAAAATGGGAGAGATGGGGTGGTGATTTTCGGCCAGCAGATAGGGCCGGATTTTACCTTTATGTTTTCCTCTTTCTCCTTCTTCTTCTTCCTCTCCTTCTCTTCTTCTTCTTCTTCTTTCTTCTTCTTTCTCGGTTGGCTGTCTTAGGCAAGTGAGATGTGCGGTTTTTTCTAGGGCAAGGGGAAGTGAAAATGCGGCAAAAGGGGGGGGGGGGGGGGGAAGGGGTTTAGGCGTGTTGGCTTTGGGGGGGAAAGACAAGGCTGCCCCCTCCCTATTCTTCCCTCTTTCATGTGATTCCCCCCTCTTTCCCTTTTCTTTCTTTTTTTTTTTTTTTTTCCAGCCACCATATAAATTTCCCAAATCATGCCTTCCCATTTTAAACCCTAAGTCTCACACATTTTCAAGGTTAAAGCCCTAATTAAATTCTTCCAATTAAATTCTTCCAAATATTGTAACTTAGGGACATATTCCATTAATTAAAATAATTAGCCTAATTAATCTCAATTACTCAAACCTTAACAATTACAAAGACATATCCAATTAATTGAAATAATTAGCCTAAAATAATTAGCCTAATTAATCTCAATTACTCAATTAAACAATTGCAAATAATATAACATTTAAATCCTAGCTTAAAACTCATAAAACGCTAGGGGAAAATTCCAACTAGACATAACGTTAGATTAATCTCCCCATACATGCCTCTCTCAAAACTAGAGTAATAATAATAATTGGAGCAATACAACTTAAGAAGTCATAAAATGAAAGAAATAAGGTTGGGATCTCACATGTGTGACAATTTGATTTTTTGTTAGGGATTGGGTGTCATACTATGTTCACATAATGCGTGTGAACTATCTCTATTTTGTGACAAATTGCGTTTTGTCACGGATACCCCATGCGAACAGCGCATAGACATGTTTAGAGGTTCAATTATCTCTTGAAGATATTGAGTATTTGACACCCAAATCGTGCTAACATAGTAGTGTAGGAATGATTCAAGTGGGTGCATACGGTATGCTGTGCAGACGGCGAATACATATGTGGGGAAGCTTAATTATTTCCTGTCAATGTCAACTATTTAAGACCTAATCGAACTTGCAGACAACTTTGAAAAAGCGTGCAGATGCAGTACATCGAATGGTGTGGGAATGGTTAAATTGGATACGGATGGTATTTTGTGCGAACGGACAAGAGTGTGTAGAAGGTATCCTTGGCACAATTTTTTTATATTAATATTTACAAATTTTATTTAATTGCACATTAAAAAATAGATTACACATTTAAATAAGTTGAAAAATGAAGCATTTCAATAATTATAAAGGTACCAAATTAGAAATTGTCCATAAATATTTAGTTGTCATAATCATAAATGTGATACATAATCAAAATAATGTTTGAAATACACAACTTGGTCAAATTTTCATTTGAGCTAAAATTTTGTAGTGGGTTTCCTTAATTATTCCATCAACTGATCTACAACCTCTTTGTATTTGCTTTAGCTTCACTCTTTGTTCTTGCTAGTGTTTTCGCTCTTGCTCCTCTAACCGCTCTTGCTGCTTGCACTGTCCTTTCTATCGTCGCCTGCTTAGCAACCAACTCATCATAATCTCTTTGTTTAGCCTTCATTGCCTCTATCTCCATTCCAGCCTCTACAGTCTTTGAGCTAAGTCTACAAAAGACATAGAAGATGAGGATGTAACTGCCTTTATTGAATGGCTAACCCACGCATGTAACCTGGTTTGATCCCCAAGACAATAGTAAAAATCTATGTAGCACCTCTATCTTTTCCTACAAGTTAAGAAGAAGGAAATGAAGTCAAGATATGAAACTTCCAATTTCAAGAAAGCATAATACAACTTTACAACTCACAAAATTTTTTCATAGGCTATCTGATATCCACGTGCCATCCTTATTAGTATGCGTCTTTTTGTACAACATCATAAGATTTTTCTAATCTATCTCTGAATTTTTCTACATACAAAAAATCGTCTGTATATATTAACATATTTAAGTTATAGATTTAAGTAAAAATGTTTATTCTCAAAATAGAAAATACACTTCAATGTTTTGAGTTACCATCAAAGCTCTCGTGCGTGAGAAAGACCGTGACTCCAACGTGTGTTTAATCTTCAATTTATCCTATTTTGGCGGTTGATTTCATTCCTCGTTTCCAATGTATGTTACTATATTACCATAAAAATAATTTGAAATTACCTAGAAGTGGAAGAAAGAATTTTCTAACCTGAAATTCTTCGCTACCAAATATCAAGCAAATACGGCTCGATTCTTCCATGTATGTCACACCCCAAACCTCCAAGGCTAGAGGGTGACTTACTGACCATAAACAAATAGACTTTTGTTTTAAAAACTTATTTAAACAAATTGAAGAATAAAATTTATTAAAAAAAATAACTTCAATAAAACTTTCCAGAGATCAAGGTAAAAACAAGTTCTTTAAAACTCTATCAAAACACAGAGACAAATCTAAACATGAATATATTGACGCTAGAGTCAAACACTTATTCTAATAATCTCTCAGCTACCAACCCACGTGCCATTTAATCCTAACTATCAAGACGCTCCAGATCAATATCTGAAAATAAAGAAAACAATAGCGGGTGAGTTCGACAACTCAGTGAGCAAAATCATTATGCTAGTGTGTATCCCATGAGCCACACTGTAACAGTAAGAGACAGAATATTTAAAATCTTTCTAAACTATTGAAAGCTTTTTTGACAATTTCAATAAAAACATCTTTATCAATAAAACAATTTTATCTATATAACATAATGCTATAGAAATTATCTTTGGCAATAATTGTGGGTCACGTTTACCCCAGTGACAAGGTTGTGCAGTTGCTACCTAGTTTGGGGATCAGCCAAACTAAGCCAATACTATGGGTAGAATTCTTCCTTACTAAGGCTTGGCATGTCCATGTGTGCACTCGGTAAGAATCTACAAAATAAATCACTCTGTTTCCAAAATGGGTGCACTCAAGGGGTTGCCAATGCGCTATTTTGTAACTTTGGGCCTCGGGGTTTGAAAATAAATTACATATCATACTATAAGCATCACTTTGAACTTTGCATCCTTGCATCTTTATGTTTTTTACATGTAATATAATGCACATAACATAAATAACTATGAACATCAAAAAGATTTGATTTAAACATTGAAATCCTCATGTAAAATCATTGAACATAAAAATGGGTTCATGTTTACACATTTCATGCTATAATCTTTAACATTTTTATCATAACGTAATACACATGAAACTCTGAGGGTTTTCGATAAAACATGCAATTCTCAAAATATCACCTTAGTCTTTTAGAAAAATCTAGCATAATAACCCTGCTTACTTGGATCTTCAAGCAAATAAGCCTCTGACTTAGCACCTATCAATACAAAATTTAACGTATTATAATATGCTCAAAATGAAATACAAATGAAACTATAAATTTGCCCGACAGGATTAACTTTAAAATTCACTGGTCAGATTCTAAAATATAACTTACCTATCTCCGGTTTCCCTAAAATCCCCAAATTAAAATATGTTTTTTGGTGTAAAATTTCATATCCAGATTCCTTGTACAACTTAGTCAATAAAATCGACATTCACCTCTGTTCAATGAGTCAAACTATACTGCAATAATTCGGTATTCATCACTTTCAAAATTCATAAAGATCTCTTCCGATATCTTAAATCCAGAAATTTATACCAAATATTCATATATGTGTCATAAAGATACCCACAAAATTGCATACCGAAATTCGAAGCCTAACTATGTCATATGGTTCAAAAATCTACTCTATAGCAAAGGATCTTTCTCAGCATGTCCGATTTTTCTAAGCCCAACTTCCGGATTTTTAAAACCATACCAATACATCTCAAAAATTATAAAACTTTAAATCAATCCTCCTATGGATGTCTTGTATGAAATATCTAAAACTCATAATTTTTCAACTTCTAGGATCGGCTATACAAAAATAATTTGATCTACTATTTAGATCAAGAACCTAAATTTTCCTGAACAAATCTTGAACCTAAATTTCAATTACTCCAAGAAACCCATTAAAACTATTTCAAAAATATTGAAATAATTAGGACTAGATATAAACATCCTATGGTTTGATTCTCATAAAAATTTTGATAAAAAAAATACAAAGAAAATATCAAGAAATTCGAAATACTTGAATTTGCTTCAAGAAAATTCGTCTAGATTGTTGAAAGCAAGAAAACCCTTCTTTTTCCTTTGTTGGCGTCAAAGTGAGGTTTGCAAAAACTAAAACCAATATGTAAATATATATAGACTCACATTAGTAATAGACTCCCTTTTAAACTCTAAAACTTTTAATTTTAAATAATCACTGTAGTAAAATCTTTAGAATTTTAAAAAGGTTTGACTAGGTCAAAGACAAAGATTCAACTATTTTAAATGAGTTAAACTCAAATTTCAAATTTAAAGAAGATATTTCAAATATCAAATAACAAATTCAAATAGTTTTAAAATAAAAATTTTGGGTGTTACAATGTACGTGTCAGGGTACAGTTTTCTAATGCATCTTCTTTGGTATGGAACTAATCGTAGTACTAGAACATTCTATTCTTATGTGTCTTTTAGGCTGTGTTCATTTTAGACATCATAGTCTTTCGATCTTCGGGCCGATCATAATTGAGGTTAAAATAATCCTGAAACATATTGTTAGTTAGCACAACAAGAGATCAATGAAAATTAATAAAACATATACACATTGAGCTATTAAACAATAACTATACCAAGACAACGTAACTTCGTTGGTGATGCTTACCAATACTTGATTAATGACTTAGGACTTAACTTCATCCAAGACTTTAGACCAACTGGTCGTCTCAAATAGAACGTGGCATCATATGAGCTAACAAATATGATTCAAGAGCATCGAAGATGTCTTTTCAACGTCACAATTATGACTATCTAGGACATGAATACTCAGTTTTTCAATAGCATGCGACTTTTCTAATGAAAGCCAGCATGTCCTACCCTACCCTTATCTAGTCCCTTACGATGTTGTTCATGAACAAAAATAGTCTAATGAAGCCGTTAGCATACTAGAGAAATTTGAATGTCTCATTCAATGATATTAGCATTGAGTGAGATACTTACACAAACAACTATTATGAGTGGCATGTGAACTGGCTGAGAGAAAAGGTACTATATAGTTGGCATGAGTCGCTGCTACTACCACCTTAGGATGCTCCCTAGGGCCTTGGATCTAGAGGACAAATCGCCTCGAAGATGTTTTTCCCCGGCTGGCATGATGTCGTGTTGTGACAAACACAAATAAGAAAAGAAAAGTCTGTCAATATTAAAGGGACCATGTCACACAAAGATAATAAATAAATAATAATTCAAAACGCATGCATACTTTTGATAAACAAAAATGAAAAAGATCATCCATATTAATCTGATTATATATCATCATCTACTATTTCCACGTCCTCCTCATCGGAGTTAGCCTCTTCAAAATGATCCCTATCATCAATAAACAAGTGTTCATCACTGACCTATAGGGATATCGAACAACATTGTTTCTCAATCAAATCAGTGACATGCACGAGGGTCGCCATCATTTATACTTAAAGGGACTATGTTGAAAGCACTAAAATCTACAAACAGCTCAAACGACTCATTCTCCTTGTAGGCATCGTGATTGGAGGCACCTCCGTCCCCTCCACGAACCTCTTCTTCTAAAGGTGGTATATTATAAATATTTCTACTTATGATTTTCGGTACAATCTTCCATTGGCCACCCAAACTTCATATCATCTAGATAAAACACATGAGCCCCTTGACACGCGAGAACAAACGGATCATCTTTATACCACTTCCGGGATGTGTTAATGCTAAGAAAACATCTACTTTTTGTTGGCTTTTGTTCACAATCGATATTTTGATGATTTCAATAAATGGATTAAGTTTACAAAATGGACATCTTCAAAGACAAAGACATTTTTATCAAAGAGCCAAAGACAAGAAGATTGAAGATCAAGAAGATGCAAGGAGCTCAAAAGTGAAGATTCAAGACCATAGGGTATAATCTTTTAACTCTTAGTTTCACTTTTAACAAGGATTTGAAGCACTCACTTGCATATCTTTTAAAACGTGCATAAACTGTTTACCTCTTTTTTGTAATATCCAATGTTTTTTAAATGGTTTCAAAACACCCCAATAAACTCCTAAACCTTTTATATACTTATGGGAAGTTAGTCCTTAAAATTGGGTGTTTCAAAATGGTCAAAATCGTGGTTTTAAATGAACTGGCTGGTGAAGTATCGACCGGTATATATTTTGAAATAGATCCGTTGAAGCACTGACAATGTGACCGTTGGGTAACGGTAACCCTGAAGCGGTCGACCGGTACAACGTAAAATTCATAATGGCTATAAACGGCTAGTTTTCTCATGTGGCCTATATAAAGACCTTCCTATTGTCTCTAAACAAGAAAGCTCAACTACATATCGTTTTACATAGCTTGAGAAATATCTTAAACCTTCTTATTCTATATTTCTCATATCATTCACACAAATTACACTTTCTTATCTTTGTCATTGTGTGAATCAAAGAGATAGAACTTTCTATTTTCATATCCACTCTTTGAGAGAGTTTATTCTTGTAATCTTCCTATCCAAAAGAGGTTATTCCTTTAGTGAGGTTGTTCACTAAAGAAGAAGCTTAGAGAGGGTATACCTCAAGCTTGGTTGGGTTGTGAGTGTGAGCCCGAAAATCACTTGGAGTTTGAGTGTTGAGCCCGGAAAGCACTTGTAAGGTTCTCTAGCACCCGGAAGCTAGAGTGAACACTATTTGGAAGATAGTGGGAAAACTTCAAGGCTCGGTAAAGGAGCTTAAGGGGTGGATGTAGGCGGGTTTGCCGAACCACCTAAAAATCACGTGTTTGCTTCTCTATCCCTACTCTTTACATTTAGCACTTATTCTATTATCGCATCTATATACTTGTGCTAAATTAGATTTTACTTTGCAAACACGGTTTTGGGGTTAAAAGCGAAAAAGTTTGGAAACCCAATTCACTCCCTTCTTGGATTGCCTTAATCGACTTACACTTCTATGAAGACCTAAATTCTGAATGCTCAAGTCAAACCAATCACTTTTGAATAAATACGCAACATTTTGACGTAAATGCCGCAATGTGCAGATTTTCACAACTTAGCTGTAGAAATTGACTTCTTTCCCCTCATGGTCTCCTGGAACAACCACAATGTTATATTGAGTTTTTCGAAATTGTACACGATGGATTGTGCAAAACCAAATTCCATTTACTATACATCTCGAATAGCGAACTGTTCATTCTTCTAGGACAGATGCCAATGCATATAAATCAGCCAACACATGACCCAAAGTTTTATTGCGCATGGTTTGTATCTAAAATCATAAAATATCACAATAATGCATAAGATGTAACACAAGCAATCTGTTTTGGACTAAAGTGCCTGGATGTGTCATATATGCCGTCCACACAAGGAAATCCCGTTCAGATGGACATGCCCATAGCATTCGCACGCTTAATGTCAATTACATATCTGAACAAGTTTACAGCCAAAAATAGAAAACATCACCATAATCATAAAACAGCGCAAGTCAATTAAGAGTACAACATAAATACCCAAATTTTAAATCATAACGGAAATTCTTCTTCATCCCTAGTTTGAAATCTGAGTCCAAACTTGCCAAGGAAAAGGAAATGGCCCAATTGTTTCCTTGGCACTGATTCGTAAATCAAAGCACATCAAATATATCCGCAGTGATCCACATTAAGATAGATCTTTTTATTTTATTTTTTAGTCTCAATCATTATTCGTAAATTCCACATGTTGAAATCTAATTTCAGAAACCTATATATCCAATGGAGCATGTTAGGAGTTTTAGGGTGACGAAATGCTGCAAGTTTTCGGCTATCCTTCTTAATTCTTTCACCAGCCACCTTTATCAGAACACTACAAAATGCTGAGCGTTATGCTTCATCAGCCGCACTGCCACTGTTAGATCCATCATCCGCGTGAACCTTTATAAAGTGATCAAGCTCAGCAGCTCTTGCTCCAATACATGCAAGGTTCTTCTTCTTCTCATTCTCCAATTCCACTGTTAGCCTTTGATTCAACTGAGCCATCTGCTCCCTCTGCTCACTTCCTCAGATACTACCTCTCCACTTACCAGGCCAATCAGATGGCTCACCTTCGCTCTCTGCTCATCCAAGCTCCTCATTAATGCCACCAGACCATCCAAGAATATCCCTTTCCTGTCAAAGCCACCGCTTCCAAACTGGCCCTCACCGCCACTTCTGCTGCTCTCATTCTCACTGTGACCACTGATCACTTGGTCCTCTACCCCAACTTGAAGTGGTGAACTCGGACTTACATCACCTGACACACCTCCCTTGTCTTGAATTATAGTTTCACTGCCAAAACGGACGCGTTTCACCACTGAATCGTCTTTGGACTCAGATGGGAACACTGGGTCGAATTCAAACCTGTCCTCGTTGAAGTTCCACCCACTGATCCTTCTCTCTTTTGTGTTCTGTCTCACCGAGTTACCTTCGTCATCCTCTCTATCATCATCGCCAGTATTGCTGCTTGACAGGTCCGCACGCGTAATGTTGCTTTCTTTGAACCTTTCTTCAACGCTAGGCAGCCCCTGCAACACGTTATTTACAAGAAAATCCGAACCCTTGCAATTCTTGAAGAAAGAATGCTTTAACAATTGATAGGCCGAGGGCCTCTTTGATGGGTCTCGGTCGAGACACGAAGCCACCATCTTTTTAAAAGCCGTAGAGAACTTCTTGTGCTTGTCATTCTTGTGCTTTTCGCAGTCTGAGAATCCAAACCGCTTAGTACTCATCCGGAGCAGAGACTCTGAAGGAGGGAGGTGAGACAATGGAGGGCGTCCGTGAGCCAATTCCAGTGCAGTGATCCCAAAGGACCATATATCAGCCATTAAACTGTACCCATGGCGCGAGTTTATCACCTCCGGCGCCATTCAATAAGGCGTGCTGACCATCAAAGAGGATGATGAGGGCGATGAGGACCACCCTGGACTTGAATCGGACTCGTAAAATGAGGCCGAGACCCCGAAATCCGCAAGCGTGACTGATCCATTCGAGTCTACAAGAATGTTACCCGCCTTGATGTCTCTGTGAAGGTGGCCTTGAATATGAAGATAAGACAAGGCGCGTAAAGTTTCTTTGAGAACGATGGCAATGCATGGCTCGGATAAACCGTCTGGGAAAGATGATGATATTATGTATTGCAAGGAACCAGCAGACATGAACGGCATCACGACCCAAAAGCTACGATCAACTGTGAAGGAACAATGGGCGTTGAGGATGTTTGGGTGAGAGAGAAGCGAGAGGGTCTTGGCTTCACGTCTAACATAGTTAAAATCTGTACTTGCTTGATCAAGATTGATTGCTTTGATTGCCACCGTGGAGTCCATGGGCACGCATATGGCTTTGAAAACAACACCGGTAACACCGACACCAATTTCACCAAGAATCTTGTAGGAGTTGGAGTCTAATGGGTAATATTGGACCCTTTTTGGTTCTTCTTCTTCGGAAGCCATGAAGCGAGGTTGAACTTGGATGGGTGATGCAGTAAAGGGTTCTTGTATAAGATAGGTTTCAGAGCTTCCTTGACGTTGGGATGAGCTTTCTTGAAGACGATGGGGAAAAAAAAATGGAAAGCAGGCACGTAGGCGGCTTTCCTGTGAACGACTAAAAGGAAGACTGTTACTCCCCGTTAGAGCGGTGATTTGCTTTGAAAGAGAAACGATGCATGTGACCCGATCTCTTTATATAGGATGTAGAAGCGACCGCGACAGGGGCTTCCTGTAGCTTCTGATTTTCCAGCACAGAGTGATGGAGTCCAGATCATCTGGATCAAACCCAAGCCCAAAATTATCAAAAAATGGTACAAGCCCAAGCTTAAAATTACCAAAACATAGGACAAGCCCAAGTCCAAAATAACATATTGGCACATTCCGGAATCAGACGCTAATTCATCTTAGTTTTATGGGCTTGAAATCTGATTGATATAATAGAGAGTCCCACCAGATCCTACCCGTTTAAAAAATTTTACAATTCAGGATAAATTGCCAATTTTGAAAGAAGAAATAGCACTGCGGCAAAAGGCATCTCACCATTTTGTGAAAATGGAGAGGCACTGAACTAGCAAAAACTATGATGACGCATACGCTCTCATAAAGCAAGCACTTCATCTTGGCTTCCTTCTGGATTGTCGTGAAACAATGCCAAAGCTTAAAATTTTTAACCTTCGAAATAAAGTTTATAATTTATTTTGTAGGTCTTTATTAAGTTTTATTTCAAAACAATTAGGCCTTTTTTATTCTTAATTTTTATTTTGCTATAATATAGGAGGCCTTAGGCATTGCCTTACCTGCCCAACTATGTGAACCGCCCCTGCTCCTTGGGCAAGACTAAGCCAGGATTTGCCAATGGGAGGGCTAATATAACTTTTGCTTGAAATTAAAAAATCTTAATAGTTTCAAAATTTTCAAATTTCCATTATATTCAAAATAAGCATAGTCAAAGTGTAACAACATAATCTAAAACTTAAAAAGAAAACAAAATTATAACTTTAATTGAAGTGTAAAAATCAAAATTTCATCAACTATGACAATTGAATCCAACGTCAAACTTCGTTCATGTCAAGCTCTAGGTGTATCAACTTCTTCAGGTCAAGCTCTAGACTATAATAACTTCTTCAAGTTCAACTTCAAGTCTCGGTACTTGAGAATAACGTTAAATCATTTCTATTTCTTCAGCTCATGAAGTATCAGTTTTTCCTTTCTTTTGAAAAAGAAATTAATATTTTTTTTTGCCTACCCAAATATACGAACTAAGTTTGACAAATAAAATTAGCAATTTGTCTCATAAATTATTGATAAAAACACAAAACAATGTTAAAATCTAGCCAAAATAAGGGAGAAGAATTTAAGTATCTCCAAAATATTAAAACAAATATGTGTTTGAGTTCTTATATGTTAAGAGTTACTTTGAACACTTCAACAATCGTCAAGCTTGACTTAAGTTAGATTTAATAAACTAAACTTTTAAAGAAAATCTTAAAAAGGCCCTTGTACCAACCTGATAGTATAGAATTCAATTGTTTGGCGGTCAAAATGTATTAAATGAGCATAAATATTTTTATATTTTTTTTTATATGAGAATTAGAGCCTTCGGGTTAGAGTCCCACGTGGGGTCCTTTCCAAATCTTATGCAAACGCACTAAAAAATTAGGTTGGGTGCACTAAATTTTGATCCAGATAGTGCAGACCATAGACTTATATTTCGATAAGTAGATTTACTATATTTAATCCCGTCTATATAAAAGTTTAACCATTTTAAACTCCATAGCATTTCATTTTTATTATTTATATTTTTACTTGATTACATAGAATAAAAAATTATAGAATATCATTATCTTAGCTGGTAATTAAAATGGAGCCTGAAATAAATGGAAAGAGAGAAAACCCGCTGGATGGTGTTACGGGCCAGGCCTAGCAAGACTAGCTGAACATAATGTTTCAGAATTTACGGGAATATCCACTTCAAGGATATGAGCCTTTGTTGACACCCTCCCGTGTAGGTGAGAAATGAGATAATCCAGTATATTTTGTAGCGGGGCTGTCCAAAGATTAATTTTTTTGCACCACCACTGGAAATAATAGTCTAATATTTGAAAAAAGAAATTTAAAATGGTACAAGAAAAGATTTTCTAAATTTAATTTCCAATTTTTTAATAGTAGAAAGGTAGAAACGAGTACACGACAGTCTATTCCTCTCCTCCAACAAAGGATTGGCTTTTAAAGAAATTATTGACAAGATTCAGAATAAAATTGGTGTCTGGAAGGCCAAATCCTTATCTCAGGCAGGCCGAACTGCGCTCATAAAGACTGTAGCTCCTGCTACTCCTTACGCCATGGCAATCTTCAACTTTCCAAAGAATGTCACCTCGCAGATTGATGCAATGCTTAGACTTTTTTGGTGGGGTTTTCCAAGCAATAAAGCTAGAGGGTTTACCCCGAAGGCTTGGAATTCTATCTGTTTGCCCGAGGGAGGTTTAGGCCTTCGTAAAATAGGGGACATCTATGCCGCTTTGAAGTTCCTAGAATTAAGGCAACTCAAGAGGGGGGCAAATTGGGTTTCCAAATTTTTTTGTTTTTAATCCCCAAAATCATGTTTGCAAAGTAAAGACTAAATTATCATAAGTTATATTGATGCAACAAGTATATAAATGCTAAATGTAAAGAGTAAGGTTAGAAAAGAAAACACAATTATTTTTAAGTGATTCAGCAAACTTCGCCTACATCCACTCCTCAAACTTCTTTCCAAACCTTGAGGTTTTCTCCATTATCTTCCCAATAGTGTACACTTTAGCTTCTGGGTGCTAGAGAACCTTACAAGTGCTTTCCCAAACTCAACACTCACAACCTAAGTGGTTTTTCAGGCTAACCACTTGCAACCTAACTGAACTTGAGATATACTCTCTCTAAGCTTCTTCTTTAGTGAATAACCTCACTAAAGGAATCATAAAAAGATAAACGAATTTATTTCTCTCAAAGAGTAGATAATACAATGGAAAGCTCTATCTCTTTTACTTCACACAAAGACAAAGATGTGAAAGTGAAACTTTGTTTGAATGATATGAGAAATATGGTTTTGATATGAAGATCAAAGTTTTTGGATTCTCTTAGGATAAAACCAATGTTTGGACGTTCAAGGCTTAATAGAAACACTTTAAAAGATCCCTTAAAAAGGCCACAAATGAAAACTAGTCGTTTCTACATGTTTAGAGTAGTTTAAAATCATTTCTCGATGTACCGATCGACCAGTTCATTGTAGCGGTCAACCACTACAACAGTCGTTACCCAACAGTCATAAAATTTACAAACTATCATTTTTGGCTTACACCGGAAGATCGACTGCTTCGTGTAGACCGCTACAATTAAAAATCTCAGTTTTAGGCTTGATGAACATACAAGGCAATGGCATCGTTCAAAAATAGGCATGATGTTTGATGCGGACACTGCCACCTCTATTTTGAAGTTATAATGCCTAGAATTAAGGCATCCCAAAAGGGGGGTGAAATGGGTTTCAAATTTTTTTGAAACTAACCCTTAAAGATGTGCTTGCTAGATACAAGTTCTAGAAAGAGCATTGATTGCAATAAAGAATTAATTGCAAGGATGAATAACACAATCCAAATATGCAATTTATATTTTGAACAAGAAACTAGTAGCACAAAATAAAGAGATAAGGGAAGAGAAGCAAACACAATATTTTTAGGTGGTTCGGCAAACCCGTCTACATCCACCATTCAAGCTCCTTTATCGAGTCCTAAGATTTCTCCACTAAGCTCCCTTCAACCAAGGGAAAGGTTTCTTTACACTTGAGTTTGAGAAATACCTCTTCAAGCCTTAAGACCGAGTTTGAGAAGAATCATCTCCAAACTCTTTCTTTCGAAGAGCAACCTTACCGAAAGGAAACAAGAGAATCACTCTCTTAGAAATATAGAAGGATGAACAAAAATATCCAATAAGACTCCCTTGATGGAGTAGATGTTAAAATGAAAAATTTACTTACGTCCACCCTTCAAACTCCTTTACCAAGCCTTGAGATTTCTCCAATAAACTTCCTTCAACCAAGGGAAAGGTTTCCTTACACTTGAGCTTGAAAAATACCTCTTCAAGTCTCAAAAACGAGTTTGAGAACAAACATCTCCAAACTCCTTCTTTCGATGAACTACTCTTACCAAAAGGAAACAAGAGAATCACTCCCTTAAAAATATAAAAGGATGATGAAAATACCCAATAAACTCCCTTGATGGAGTAGATACAATGAGAATTCTCACTTATAAAAGGACAAGATGCAATAAGGATTATTGTGTTCATTATGTTGATGTTAATGATGTTAGTAAAGATTCAAAAAATTTTCATCACTCTTAGCCTTAGCAAAATGATTTTGGTCATCCAGCAACATTTTTGAGGCTTAAGGATAGCCTTAAATAGGCCTAATTAGAAAACTAGCCGTTAGGGGTCGATCTGTCAAAAGTTACGACATACCGATCAACCACTGCTGCTTACTGTTAACCCAATAGCTAAAATGTCAGAACATATCTATTTGAAAACAAGCTCCGATCAACCACTACACCAAGCGATCAATGGCCGGTCGAGCGCTACACCAATCGATAGACCTCCTCAGTTAAGCACATCATCCGGTTCATTTAAAACAACGATTTCTACCTTTTTGATTCACCCAATTTTAAGACTAACTTCCCATAAGTACACAAAAGGTTTGAGAGTTTGATTGAGAATAATTTGGAGCCATTAAAAAAATTTTAATCTTCTAAAAAACTGATAAAACGATTTATGCACGTTTTGAAGAACTATACAAATGTGTGGTTCAAATCCTTATTAAAGATGAAGTTTAGAGTTACAAAGATTACCCTGGTATCTTGAGTCTTCACTTTAAGAGCTATTTCCATTGAATAGAATGTTGCTTCATCGTTTCGTGCTCCTTTTGGATCTTTTTTCCTTGTTATTTCA
Source organism: Morella rubra (assembly GCA_003952965.2). Classification (NCBI taxonomy): domain Eukaryota; kingdom Viridiplantae; phylum Streptophyta; class Magnoliopsida; order Fagales; family Myricaceae; genus Morella; species Morella rubra. The sequence goes on from CM025855.1 coordinate 21,925,644, forward strand.
ATTACTTCTATTGTTATCATCAAAACATTGATTGTGACTACAGCCAACAATCTCTCCCTTTTTTATGATGATAATAAATTAATTGATCTTCCTTTTGTTGTTCTTGTCTCCCCTAGCTTTTTGTACTTTGATATGGGGTTTTAGACATTTTTCTGCTTCAAGGAAAAAATGTTAGCATATAATATGAAAGGATAATATGAAGAAGAAAATGCTTTCATAACATTCAAGAGGAAACAGTACATCAAGGTTTCAAAGGGGTGCAGAGATACAGAATGATACAATTCTCTCCTATTTGTTATCATAAAAGGGAAATAAACAAGCAAAGTTAAATACAACTACAATAAGGCAGAGTTAAATGCATATACTATTAAAATTATGGAGGTGGAGGAAAGCGGATGGTCATAAAAGTCCTCATCTCCTCAAAGAACTTTCTCTGCTCCTCTTGAATAGAAATAATCTGCTCTTCAGGAGCAGTGAGCCTGGAGGCAAGGGAAGAGGTATGATCAGGAATAGATTGAGAACCATGGGAATGGGAAGCAGAATGGACTCGAGGAAGAGAAGTAGTACCTGAAGGCTCATCAACCATGTCAACATCTATATCAAACATTACCTTAGTAACTTGAGTCTTCACTTGTAGAGCCACTTCCATTGAATAGAATATTGTTTGATTGTTTTGTATTCATTTTGGATCTTCTTTACTTGTTATTTCAGTTATTTCTAATGTGATCATCAAAACATTGATTATGACTGAAAGCTAACAAAAGTTGAATCTTTCCCAAGTCCCTGAACCAGATCACTTGGTTTAGGCCTCATCTGCCTCTGGAGCCTTTTCTATTAAATTTGCATATAGAACTGCTATTAGTGATAGGATCCTTGGGGAAAGTCCACTTTTGGCTGCTGAATGGAAGTCTTTATGGAAGCTTAAAATCCACAAGAGGTTGAAACTTCTTATATGGAAAATAGCCTCAAACTCTCTCTGTACGAAGTATCTTCTTGCTAAATTCATCAATGATTTTAATGGGGGGATTTGAACTGTCCCTTTGGAAGTGAAATATGAACATCTTTTTCCACAGGTTTGGATTCAATCCAAGTAGTACAAATCCAGACACATCCAGACCTACGGTTTTGATTGAATCTCACATGATCGAACATCTCACAAGTCTCTGTCTCATTTAATGAGGTCTATGAGGCGTTGGCTCCACTGAGCTCCTCGTAGAGCTAATCAATCGAGCATCAATCCCCTTTTTCTCTCTCTTTAGCCTTACCGATCAGACTACTAAACATGTTGTGCGACCAGTCATCTAACTGGTACGATTGGAACAAAGGGAAAACAAAGCATTAGAAAATTTATGAAACCACTGGCAGCTAGCCTGTTTTTAGCCATATAGAAACTTCATCAAACGGCAAACCTTGTGCTTGCCCTCTTTAGCAAACCCCGATGGAATGACCATATAAACTTCTTCATCTAAATTGCCATGTAAAAGGGCATTATTGACGTTTAGTTGTTCCAAAAACCAATTTTGGCTGGCTGCAAGTGCTAAGAAACAGTACACAGTTGTCATTTTAGCAACCGGAGAAAAGGTTTCAGCATAGTTAACTCCTTCTCGTTGAGTAAACTATTTTGCTACAAGACGAGCCTTAAAGCGTTCAACAAAACCATCAGCCTTATATTTAACACGATAGACCCATTTACATCCAATGGTCGTCTTACCAGGAGGCAAATTAGTAACAACTCCAATATTGTTGTTTTCAAGAGCTAACATTTCAGCAAGAATGGCCTCTTTCCATTTAGGATGTTAAGCAACTCGTTTGTAAGTTTTAGGTCCGGGATGCCTAGAAAGGGCTAAAGTAAAAGCTTGATGAGTAGGAGAAAGGTTTGAATAGGAGAGATATGTTACTATGTCAACAGTCGAACTAGAGCCTTGAGGCAAATAACCCGATTGTAGTGAGCTGTCAAAAGGATGAACTAACTGACAGTGATAATCTTGTAAGTAAGAGGGGGGATGTCAAGTATAGGTGGATCTTCTAGGAGGTGAAACATCAAAAAATTCATGATGGGTAGGTGTAAGTTCACGAGAAGCAGGGATGAAGTTATGATCAATATCAATATGTGGAAGTTCATGAGAAGCATTTGGAAGAGAAGAATCAATATCAGGTGCAGAAGAAGGAAAAACAAAATCTGATTTGGGAAAAGACGAAGCAAGAGAAGAATCTTCGAATGGAAATGAAGATTCATGAAAAATGACATCCCTTGAAACAAGAATACATTGTGTTTCAAGATTAAGAAGTTTGTAGCCCTTAATACCAAATGGATACCCCAAAAATACACATTTGTGAGCACGGGCAGCAAACTTGGAATTATAAAGTGTGGTGTTTGAGCATAACAAAGACAGCCGAAGGATTTGAGATGAGAGTATAAAGGTTTGGCAATGTATAACATCTCATAAGGAGATTTATTGCCAAGTAAAGGTGAAGGGATGCATTGATCAAATATGTGGCAATCATGACACAATCACCCCAAAACTTTAAAGGAAAATTGATTGAAAATGAATGGCTCTTAAAATGTTCAAAAGGTGTTAATTTTTGTGCTCTACTACCCCATTTTGTTAAGGGGTATAGGTGCAGCTAGTTTGATGGACAACACCTTTAGAAGAGTTGAAGGAATGCATATTAAATTCAAGTCCATTATCAAACCGAAGAACGTGAAAATTTTATAATGATGTTGAGTCTCGACGAAAACTGAAAAATGAGTCAAGAAAACTACAAGTCTCGGATTTGAGTTTCATGAGATACAACCAAATGCCTCGAGTATAGTCATCAATAATAGTCAAGAAATAATGATGGCCATTATTAGTAGCTAATGCAAAGAAGCCCCAAATATCATAATGAATGATTTCAAAGGGTTGAGTAGTATGAATGATTTCACACGGACCATTCTTTTGATTAGCCACTCCAATCATTTTTGAAGCACGCAAGTCCTGTATGAGGCATTTGTTAGACAAGAAAAGCATCGCGAACAGAGAAGCTGAAGTTAGCTTAGTGACAGAAATCAACTTGAAGGTAAATGATGGAACATAAGGGACATTATGTAAGATCAAATCAGGAGAGATATTGGCTAACCCCATGTGAGTAACCTCAGCTGAATGACCATTAGGTATGCTAACTTTAGCATGTAAAGACTTTATGACTGTAAGGAAAGGGAACAAACCATGTGGTCAATAACTCCACTATCAATGATCCAAGTATGTGGAGAATGAAGAGAAGGAAAAGAAGATGATAGACAACGATATATGGAAGAACTGACAGTATGAGATGAAGAAGGACTACCTGCCATGTTAACAAATGTTAAAGATGAATTTTCAAAAGATTGCAAAAGACTTAATGGATACTTTGGTTAGAGCTGGAATTGAAGAAGACAAAAGAGCTGATTCAGTTGGTCTTGTGAAATTGCAGAACTAGAATTGGTCAAAGAAACTTCCTAAGGAGCAGAGACTTGATGTGCTTAATGATGAGATGGTGTAGCATGAGTGTTAGCAAAAGCTCTCTTCTTAGGTACCCAACTTGAAGGGTATCCATGTAGCTCAAAACACTTCTCACAAGTGTGTCTCGTTTGATTATAATATGTGCAAATTAATCATTCTTTGGGACCAGAATTATTGTCAAAATTCCATCAACGAATACCCGCAGCAATTGCATCAAAATAAGAGCCATCGTAGCAATGTTCTCTTGAGGAAAAGAAGGACCACGAATGAAACCTCTTTGCCATTCTTCTAGAATGATCAAAGAGTTAATCTCATTCAATGAAGGAAAGGGCTTCATGAGCAAAGCATTTCCACGGATAGGAAGGTCTCATTTAATCTCATGAGAAAAATCATAGTTAATTGCTTTTCTTCTTGTTTTGCAATAATCTTCAAAACGTTGCATGTATAACTAATACAAACACCACATGTACAACTCGGCAAGGGAGAAAATTGATGAAATTCATTTCATAAGGATTCTAACCTTGTAAAATACCCACTAACAGAGGATTGTCTTTGAGTAATTGTATTGATTGCCTACTGCAATTCAAAGATTCTAGGTTCATTACTCTGTTCAAACCGTTCTTTGAGTAACTTCTACATCTTCTCTGCCGAATCGATGTACAAGATTACTTGTGCAATCTCTAGAGAAACGGAAGCACATATCCAAGAGGATACCATTAGATTACATTGAAACCAGATATTGAAATTAGGCTCAGTAGAAGCTGGCTATCTAATACTTCCATCCAAAAAATCAAACTTGTTTCGAGCACAAATTGCCATGACCATTGCAAGGCTCCATGAGTAGTAATTTTTACCATTGAATGCTAGAGATACAATTGGAGCATTTAAGGTGTCGCCTAATGTGATAGTGTACTCACTATCAGTTATGGAAACATTTAGCGAACTGTGAGTACGATTTTGAGGATTAGGAACTTTTGCTTCGTCTCCAACCATAGATTGGATCAATCAGTAGCACTACGACGATATCTTCGAAAAACAGAATGCAAAAAGAGCATGAATATGCTCTGATACCATGTAGAAGACTGAGCATAAAGAAGTGTGTGTATGAACGAGAGAGAGAGAGAAGAGAGAGAGAGTCTAGAATACCTCAATCGCATATTGCAAATGTAAAATATAATAATACAGTTACAAAGAATGTCCTGCTTATATAGAAAAGTCATCTGCTATGCTTACTGTCATAACTAATTGGAACTCTCATAACAGAGAAATAATTTCTAGTTAAACAAACCATCTGGTTAGATCTAATAGAAGATGATGAAAACAAGCCAAAGATTACATCATGTTGAAGAAGACTTGACATGCGTTTGGAAGCTGTTTACAAAAACAATTTTGTGTTTCCGCAGTGATGTGGTCAACACGCCTTTTCCTATGTCCATAGACAAGTTTTTTATTTGTCAGACTCAGTTGGTAACAAGTGAACTATACACAATGTCCCTTTCTGACTCCAACTATGAGCCAGTTTCTCCTATTGGAAATGGGCCATCAAAGTACTCTTCAAACCGTCTCCAAAATGAAAAGATGTGGAGAAACCACATATTAGGGCTCACAGTTTCGAGCACAAATTGCCATTAAATGATCCACTAGAGATACCATTTAAGGTGTCAATATAACTCATTCAGCCGAACTGTGAGTACGATTTTGAGGATTAGGAACTTTTGCTTCGTCTCCAACCATAGATTGGATCAATCAGTAGCACTACGACGATATCTTCGAAAAACAGAATGCAAAAAGAGCATGAATATGCTCTGATACTGTAGAAGGAGCCGACTCCTCATCGCATATTGCAAATGTAAAATATAATAATACAGTTACAAAGAATGTCCTGCTTATATAGAAAAGTCATCTGCTATGCTTACTGTCATAACTAATTGGAACTCTCATAACAGAGAAATAATTTCTAGTTAAACAAACCATCTGGTTAGATCTAATAGAAGATGATGAAAACAAGCCAAAGATTACATCATGTTGAAGAAGACTTGACATGCGTTTGGAAGCTGTTTACAAAAACAATTTTGTGTTTCCGCAGTGATGTGGTCAACACGCCTTTTCCTATGTCCATAGACAAGTTTTTTATTTGTCAGACTCAGTTGGTAACAAGTGAACTATACACAATGTCCCTTTCTGACTCCAACTATGAGCCAGTTTCTCCTATTGGAAATGGGCCATCAAAGTACTCTTCTCTCCAAAATGAAAAGCCCAAAACAGTTTTGGGCACAGCAAAAATCTTAAAATCACTAAAACCTGGCATAAATATTGCCCAGATGCGTGGCCTTTGTTTCGTACTAAGGGCGTAAATCTCATTACACTGAAACCAATAGTGAGTTTAAATATTTGACTGCGTTTGACAATAATGAATTGACTGGGGTATCCTTACTGTGACACACGTTGGGTCATATAAGTGACCTTCTCAAATATATTTCTTTAGGTGCAAAAAAATATTCATTTCAACTGCTATGCGGAGATAATTTGTGATGCTATGCATTGTCAAGGTTTCCTACAAATTATCAACGCACTTCTGATCAAACAACCTTATACCATATTTTTCTTAATAATCTAATAACACTGGGAACCACAAAATCTCTTTCACCCACATTCACAACACCAATAAGGCAATAAGCTCCCGCACTTTGACTAAAAATACGTGAGATGGACTGAAAGAGAGTTCGCCTTAAGTCCATAATACTGCTGCCATTAAGTCCACCAATCCTCATACCAGCCCCCCCTCATTACCCAACGTATATTGTACAACCAGTTTCCTATTTGAATCAGCTCGTGCCTGTCATATCCGGTGCCCTTATTTATCACTGCGACAATGCATTGACATTCAAACACAATGTTTATATGTCCTCATTTTTCGAACTTCCATATAAGTCCTCCACGACTGGCTAAATTAAAGCAGTGCACATGAAGGTGCATCTTCCATCAACTTGGGTTACGATAGAATATGGATTGTTGATTTTTAAGCCACGCACAAACTTTAATTCCACTTGCTCAGTTTTCACTAAATGCCTAGCCAACCAGAATGAGTGCATTTACGACTTACTTACTCCTATTCTATTGATTGCTTGGGCACCTTTGACAGCCATGTGAACGCCAATCGGAGTCCCCTATAAAGCATTGTGATTTATGACAGTCCTGTCTTGTCCCTCAGCAATGTGTGTGCAACTCATAACTCACCATAAAGAAGCCATCCAAACCATAAATGGAATAGGCCATGTTTATCAATTAAAGTGCCTGTAAAAAGTTTCTATAAATTATTAATTATGGCTTTTCATGAGTGTCCTGTTCCATTTTCATCATCACGTGTCCAGTTTTTCTTTTTCTTTTTCTACACAACATGAGACAACATCTACTTATATCTCTGTGAGCCATACATATGCAGGGGTGTCACAAGATATAATGTTAGGTGGAAGATTGTTACAAGGAATGATGCTAGAAATGCCCGAATCTAACCCCTATTTGGCTATTCTATGAGCTAACATGTTCCCTTCTCGGGGAGTCCAGCTAAAGTCTCCATTCCGTGTGAGTGCCGAGTAAGGACCTCATTGTTTCCACTTCGCCAGTGATAAGCCATAGAGGTGTTGTCTCAACTTGATTGACTTGCTTAATAATACATTAGGAATCACCTTTCAGCACAATGGACAGATGCAGAAATAAATGTGCCAAGTTAAACGCAAGTCTCATTGCCATAGCTTCCCCTTTTGACGAGTCAGAACCTAGATATTGGGCAATGTGGATGGCCAACATGTTGCCTACATGATTCCTACAAACAGCAGCTATCGAGAGGGTATTGTGCCGCACTGCCATGTCAAAATTAATTTTCAGGGAAAGTGCTACAGGGGCTTCCATTGACAGTGGAGGGCGGCTGGTGTACTACTCCAAGCTTCACGATGTGCAACAAAGCGACAGCGAATAGAGCATATCACATCCCATATATCGGCTGATTAAAGAGGGTATTGAATCATACCATGCACTAATTGGTTACGAAAATATCAAATGGAATCCAGAGTTAAAACCACTGCAACCATGAAATCATCACGTGTCCAATTAATGAACAAATATTGTCATACTTAGGAGGGTTGGTCTCAACTTTTCGTTTATGGTGCAATCACCTTCTATTATTTTTTATAACCAACTTCAATAAGATAGAATTGGTTTATTTGAGTGCAATCAATATCTTTCAACCAATGAACTTTGTCATTTGATCTATCGTCAAGTTATTTATGGATGTATTTGACACGTGTACCTTGGGGAAATTGATTTATGGTTTCTCCCTTCACAATCAAGAAACACGAAACATAAATGCCAAAAAGGTTCTTACAATCTGATATTTTTGAGGTATCAACTTAAAAAACGTTAAACAATACTCCTAAAGCACACTCTATTCACTCTGTGGACAAGCTAAGCTCAAGCAAGTTCATTGCCGCACCGTCAAGTCTAAAACTATATACGGCTTCCAAATTGGTTCCAAATTCAATCCCGTCAAGGAAGCTCATCGTGGTTTTGGACTGACGATCACCATACAGTTGTTGATAAGGATGGTGCTAAAATACCTTTCATAACAAACCCAAATCGAAATTAATCAATACATCTCACATATGGGTAACTACTATTGTCATGTTCTAATACATTGCGAATATAAATAAAGATCAAACACAGTCAAAATACGAGAAGAAGAGGTTAGATCACGTAATCTTATACACATTCTACGTGGCTTTTTTCCTACCTAAGGCAAGAGAAAAGGAAGGCTTCTTGCCACCCTACACCAGCACACAAAGCACCAAACAACAACTCTTAAAAAAATCTACGACACAACCAGCATGTATATCAGTAACTTCATCTTTGCTCTGTATTTGCGCTCCATTCTTTTCATCTTCCGAATTCACGATGGCACAACAGCATCATTAATTTGATTAGACCGAGAGTCAACCCATTGGAAGAAATCACAACTCCTCCTCTGCAATGAAACTGCGAATGGAACATCAAAAGTGCATGCATAATACGAAAGTTAAATGCCCACTACGAATTATCCAACAACAAAATTATATCTTTTGTGTACCTCCATAAGCTCACGAAAGATGACACAAGTGTCTAGCAGATGTTAACACTATCTTTTCATAACAAATCCAAAAGGGAGTGCCTCAAGACTCAATAAACAAATAAAATTCAATAATTCACATGTAGGCAAAAACAATTTTCTTCGTAATAACAAATCCAAACGTAGATTGCCTCAAGACTCAACAAACGGATAAAATAAGCTCACAAGCAGATAAAAATGTGACCTTTAGGTAATAATATATCCAAAAGGGAAGGCCTTAAGACACACTCAAATAGTTATCCTTGATTATCAATACAATTAAACATAAGCCCAAACAACAAAACAAGTAGCCTTCATTTCCAATGTGCTTGCCAGTGTTCCTTTGAAAAATGGACAACCATAGAAGAGTCGTCTCGGGTTCCCTTCCGTCAGAGACATTTGGATGGTTGCCTGTGCACCATAGAGGCATGCTGGAGGTTTAGCCAGGCCACCTCCAGAAGGGGACTTCCATCCACTTTGAGGATCCCTAACAGAGCTCGAAGACCCTACCATATACGAGCTCATGAAATAGAATGTTCTTGTGATTCTATATGGCGTGCCAGTTTGCGAGAATGGGATGAAATATCTCTAGAGTAAGCAAGGGAAGGAAACACGCGTGGGTGGCTTCTCTCAATGCCATTTGACACAAGCTTGTAACTCGTTGTAAACAGTAGGCTAAATATTAATCCACCCGATGCATTATCACCCACCAAGACTACAATTTATTTTTAATAAAATTGCTGCTCATTTCTTTCCGTCGTAGAATCACCTAGAGGCTACAAAATTCAGAGCGAACATGTGCGTGCATTACAGCCTGTTGGAGAGGATATTCTCTACCGAACTTCCGTTGTAGCCTCCAGCGGTTGTAGTTGCTTTGCCAGTGTAGAACCTCATTCCAAAGGTGGAAAGAGGCTAGTGCAATTCAATTTGCTATTTATCGGTGATGTGTATTATCAAACATGGATGCTATGTCCACTGCTGCATTCACTCTGTTCGAAGTCTACCTCAACAGATTAGTGCTTTTGGTTAATTATGCACCGAATTTGGTGTTTTTCATTATGTAACATGTTTCTAAACACAATAGAGCGTATTCCCTCTACGTATTTGAATGTTTTGCTTCCAATCCTCACTGTTCTTTGGAATGTTTAAATCACATTATAAGGCCACAAAATTTGGATTCACATTGCACAGTGAGATTTACGCAAAATTTCCCTTTGAGAATACTATATAATATCATAGTAGAACTATGCACGTAAGTAAATACCCATGAGAAAAGGTTAAAAATATTCTGACTCCTCAACAGACCATTGGCGCTGATAATGCACCAAATCTGCATATTGTTGCAGCGCTGTGGTTTGTGAAATTTTATATCGTAATACAATGATCGTCCCATGTTTGTGCGAAATCTCTCCAAACTACCCAAAACTATGCAAACTCTGTCCCATTTCATTTAAAAAGGGATTGATCTATAATTTTCTCATGTATGAAGACCCATCTATGGTGTAAAATAAGTTATCATCACTGGGAATTGACATGATTTTTAAAGTTTGGGTCACATGCAACTATTGAGGTACTTATGCCTTAGTTTCGGTTGATTACATATTTACCCATCATTTTGTTAAGGGTGTGCATACGAACACTAGTGTATATTATATTGAGAGGATATAAGCATTATCATTTTTATAGCACAAGTTACAAGGAGGGCCTCTTTATAAAGCAACAGAAGTGAGGTTGCATCTGTCTTCAAACAGACATTTTGAAAATTAAAAGGACCATGTGCAGGAGCTCATTTTGTGCACGCTAAACGAGCCATTTTTGAACATTTCTTGAAACCTTTGTCTTATTGCCCTGTATCCCACTGTAAAGGAGGGACACATCAACTTTATGGCTTGCGTTGATGAGCAACTCGGCGACTCCCAGTCTATCATTGATTTTTTGAAGACCCATTTTATGTGCCTCATCAAGCCCTTCACGACAGATTCAGCTTTATGGGTATTCTTCCTTGAGTCCCCCAGGGAACTAGTTACATCAATCTTCTCCAGCCGTATATCTACTATAAGCTCACCTTTATGGTCAAGCTTCTCTACATTAACCTATCACCCACTATAGCCATGTGATATATAGTGACGAAAACCTACCAAAACGCTTTATTTGCGTGTCAGAATACCCTGGAGCGAAACATCTTTTCATCTTTTCTTTGTTCATGAAAGAGTCTCTGGACTGAAGGTAAACAACAACAACAAGTGAATATAATTTTGTAACTAAGAAAACAACTCAAGAAAAGATGAGAGGACTACTGCAGCACATGACAATTCCCCTTGAAGGTTAAACTGTGCCCTGTCACACTGTACACAACGACACACTAAAAAAGATAAAGACCAGTTGTAATTTGAAATGCCATAGTAAGTAAACATATGTTCAAAATTAATCTTCATATTAGTGGGATATTGCGCCATGTTTTGAAGAGATTTTCAAAGCTATTACATTCTAAATGCCAAAGAAGTCGAAAGACACAAGTAGTTTGGAGGATAATGAGAAGTAATACTAACTTAATTGCTAGTTGTAAGTGGTCTTACTCAATAAGTTAAAATAGCGAATTATTTTAAAAATTAATCATCGTAGGAAAAGTTTGAATCATCGTCTTTCCAATAATATTATACCCATATAAAAAAAAAATGACAACCAATGTTTTTTGACAATCCAGATAACTTTTTATTAATTAATAAAATTTCATTACTTAATCATATTGCAAAAATCAACTATGAAAAAATTATATGTGATTTTCTTTGCTTAATATAAATCCTATGGCCATCTTGTGTGCATCAAGTCAACAGATTACATTGTTGTGCTATAATTGCAATACATTAGTTGCTATACAAGAAAATCATGTTAGGTTATAATCGAATTTCATCACTTAGACCCATTATGTGTAGTAAGCACGGTCAGTAAAAGGGGTCATGTGCAAGAGCTCCTTGTTATTCACAATGCACTTGGAACCAATTTTGTTATATGGCATAAAATGTATATCTACGTATATTCTTTTGATGAGGTAGTGCCTGGAAATTTCAAATAAGTCATCATTCACAAGTCCACTAGTGCGCTTGACCACCAATAGATGATCTGACTCCACCACTTTGCATACATGTGACATAAAAATATGATGGTCTGGCAAAAGGGTTTTAGCGTCGCACCCACAAAGAAGACAAAAAAAAAAAAAAAATAGATAGTGCACCTAAGAAATTTTGCACTTCTATTCCACATTTTTCAAAGTTTCCCGACTGAGAGTGAGTGGATTTGAGTCTAGCGTATATTTCTAGTGAAGCATGTCAAACTCTTTCAATCAATCAAAGTTTACCTCTTCAGCTAAATCGGAGTCAGCAACATCTCCACCACCACTGCCACCACTAGAGATTATAATAATACCTGATAGCCCGACTAACTCTATATATTCTGTATGATCTACAAATAATATAGGCCCGGCCCAGCCATCCTCAATGCTATCTACGGGTGTGCAAACAAGTTCTCACCCACTACAACGACTTGTCCGTGGGATGATGTGATACCCCCTCCTTAATTTCAACTATTTAAGTTAATTAATGACAATAGTTATGATTTTATAGTCTTGTTGATTTCTTTAACAATTGATTAATTTTGCAGTTTTCTTGCTAAACATTTTAATTATGTTATTATCTAGCTAAGCATTTGCATTTCGTTATAATCTTGATAAGTGAATATTTTGTATATTTTCATTTCTTGCATTTTATATATTTCATTTACATTAAATTGATCAATTGGTACATAATTTAGTTTATTACTAAAATTTACATTATGATGCCTTGTTTATTTTTGGATGTATATATTAATGTTGTATTGAATTCATTTTCTTTTCTCCTTGCTCATTTCTTAAAATTTTAACAATGTCCTATGAGCAATCTTAAGTTTTTCTCATCATTAACCATTGTAATCTCTTTGATTAATTTTCTACATCCTTTTTCCTAACTTAGGTTTAATATTTTTATTAGCTTGTCCATTTCCTAACTTTAGGTGATTAATGATCATGCAAACCTAAGCCTTTGGCTAAATCTTTTTTTTTCTCTCTCTTCTCCCTAGGTCACACGGCAAGCTCTCCTAACCCTTGACTTTTGTCTCATTTCCTTGTCCTTTTAGCATGCCTCATGGTGTGAATTTTTAGTCCAATCGGCAATAACTATGGTGAGATTTTTGAGAGATTTTTGACATCTCATTATTGCCTAGAAAGGGGTAGAGAATGCCATTTGGCATCTCCTGCCCCTTGCCGCCCATTTGACCATCCAAGGAGCTTGCTTCTTGCAGCTCCCTTGGACCAAATGATGGCTTGGTTGGTTTCATGAAAAACCAACCAAGCGGTATATCACAAAGACCTTTATGTGTGTGTGTGTGCCGAGCTTGTGAGCATAGAGAGAGGAGAGTGAGCAGTCGGCTAAGGAGAAAGAAGAGGAGGAGAAGAAGAAGAAGAAGAAGAAGAAGAAGAAAAGGGAGGTGAAGGAGAAAGAGAAAAGAAAGGGGTAAGAAAAGAAAGGAAAACAAATTGTGGCATTCGGCCATGGCCTCTCCTTTATTATTTTTTTTGTTTGTTTTCTTTCTCTCCTGCCCTCTTCATTTTCTTCATCTCTTCTAACTTGAGATTTCTTTCTCTAGGATTTTTTCTAGAGCCTTCGAGGAGAACTTATCCCACTAGCAAGGTAAGGGAGTAGTTGATGTAGGTCTTATGGGAAAGAAATCGTTATACGGCTTGTTTGAGTGCTAAACAGCTTGCTGCCTCTTTTGTGTCCTCTATCAACACCATTATCCTTGCAGTTTTGCTATGTTCTTTCACTTATATTAGTTGCATGTTGAAATGCTTGTTCATGAGAAATGGTGTATTATGAATGTAGAGTAAGTAGAAATGATGCATGTGTGTAACTTGAGTATTCCAAAAATGAGTTCTATGCTTGGAGGCCATGGTCAGTGGTCAAAATGACCTTAGGGATAGCTTGGGAGGCCATGGGTTGGTCTTAAAAGGGGACCAAAATGCATGCAAGACTTCCTTTGGTAGTCTTCCTCTCTTTTGCGTTGTTTGGTTATAAATTGCATATATTTTGGTGCATTTGTGAACTTGGAAGTGCAAAAGTGGGAAAAAGAAGGCTTGGGAATTGAGAGGGACACGATAGTGGCATTTGAAGGACTCATTGTGAGCTCAAATGGTGAAATATGGTGTAAAACGTTAGGCCCGTTAACTCTAAATGGGGAAGCCCAAATTTGAGTCCAAACCGAGTAGAATTAAGGGTTCAAATCACAAAGCCTGTTTAGCAGTCTAAATGGACTTTAGGCCTGTTAACTCTAAACAAGCACAAAACCTTATAAAACTTTAGAGATAGACCCAGTAGGGTCTAGGAAGGCCCAATAGGCATTTATTTGGGGATTTAGTGCAAAATTATTATTTAGTTATAAAATGTATGTTTAATTCTTCAAATTAGTTTCATAAAAGAATAAAGATTTTTAATTCTTTAATTAAGGAAAAAAGGGCTCAATAATTAGAAATCATATGAAACAAAAATTAAATGAGTATTTCTTAAATTCAATTGCGAATATAATGTCGGATAATTGTATCCCTATCATTCATGTATTAAGATTCCAAACACTTTATTGGTTTATATTTTCTCCAATCACCTTATGAGACATTTTGAATGGTAACATTGCACATGCATTGTATGGCATTCGTGCATGAATCACATTCATTTAATAAGAGGAAAAATAAATGTGAGGAACTCCTAAGCCTGCGAGGTGATTCCTGAAGAAAGAGTGGCGGCACCGAGCACATGAGAAGAGTGCAACCCCCCACAACATGGAGTGGGCTGGCTTCTTCTGGGCGCTACGGCTTCGTTTTGAAGTGTTCTAGTGTAGGTGACACAGGACAGTCCCGTGAGGAGAGGAGGGACGCACAACCTGACTCTGGGGGTGAATAGAGCAGACACCAGGAATACCTCAGGAAACAAGATGATGAGTTGATGCGTTGCATACATTCCTTATGTTATACCATGTCTTTTATGTTGGAAATTATTATTGCACTGATATTGTACATTCTAAGGCATCAACTGTATTGTATGAGCATGTTTCCCCCTTCCCGACCTTACTAAGTTAGTAGGACTCATCCTATTTTATGTATGTTTTTGCATCCTTGTTGTGGCGCCGTGGATATTGAAGATGAAACTGTTCGAGAACGAGCTGGCCTTGGAGCTCGACCCGTACATCTTGGTCTTGAAGGTTCGAACTTGGGTTACGGATGCTTATGAGGTGCTGGTGGAGCATCAGCCCCACTGGTTCCTCAAGGAATTACCTTTGCCCCCACTCCCCCATGTAGAGGACTTCGGCTTGATCAATGTGCCACCGGAGTTCCTTAGACTCAATTACACTCCTCTGGCCCTGTCAGCAGAGAGTAGCCGCGTCTCACCCAAGGCCGGTATCATAGACCTCACCAAAATACCCCTCCAAGATAAAATTACTAAAAATATTAAAAATTTCATTAGAAAATAAAATTAATACTTTTTTAATAAAAATATTGAAAGTCTACTTCATTAATCTATTTATTATTAATTTATTTCTTGAATTTTTATTTATTTGCTAAAAGAAATTAAAATTTTATCTTGGAGGGGCATTTCAATCAATTCAAATCACTTTCAGTATGACTTAATGGTCAAATCAAATAGAAGGCAAGGATTGATTATTTTTTAAACATATGGGGCGTAATAAAACATTTTAGAACTTGAAAGAGCTGATTGATTTTGCCCAAAGATATGTGGCGTATTATAATATCTTCCCATTTTGTAGGTTTCAGATTTGTGTGACCTCCCTCTCTCTATCATTTTGGATCTTCGTAAATGACGCTCAATCTAATGATATTTTATTGATTTATCAATATTAATTTGAGTATATGTTTACATTGAAGATGTCTCCTTTAGCCCAAATGAATCCAAAAGTTAGAAGGATCTAACGGTAAAAGTCTGTGTGACTTTACTATGAAATAGTTTACTACACCACTCAAATGTGTTGACTACATGTTGAAAAGATCAAACCCAGAAACATCAAAATCAAATTTAACAGACACAGAAAGTCAAAGTTGAAGAAAATATTGACTACAGATCTCAAATGAGTCTTTGATTCAAGAATTTTTTGAATTCGTAGGGTGCATATGATTATTATATATTGTTTAAAATTAGGTTTTGATAGATGAGATTTTATTTCTTGTGTCCGTTTGTTTGCTTGTAAAACAAATTTCATAATTTGTTTTACTTGTTTTCAGGTATTTTGCAAGCACCTGAAAATGAGGTCAAAGTAAAAAGTTTTCAAGTCAACTGTAAAAACTCTATTATTTTCCAGAAAACAGACGAAGCTCAAATTTTCCATAAAACCAATTTTCTTTTTCTAGGGAACATTATAGTACACCTTATATCTAGGTGCAAAAATCAGTAAGCCTTCCTCAGGTTTCAAAATATTTTATTTCATCTCATATGTTTCAATAACAATCAATTCTTGCCTTCCATTTGGTTTGGCCATTAAATCACATGCAACATTAACAAAATACCCCTCCAAGACAAAATTATCAAAAATATTTTATGAAAAAATAAAATAAAATTATATATAAATAAAAAGTAATATTTTTTAAATAAAAATTGAATTTGAAGGTTGCATATGATAGTTTTATATTAAAAATTGAATTTGAAGATTGCATATGATAGTTTATATTATTCTCTTTCTAGGCCATGTAGGCACTTCTCCCAATTTTATCGCAAAAGTGTACCTCAGGGACCTTCACGTTGAAATCAGTACCTTAAGGACTAAAATATTAAAATTTTGAGAAAAATTTCATGCCACTGGGCAACCTACGATTGGCGTTGAGATGACATATAAAATCCGTTTAAGCACCATTCCGTCTGTTGGCTAACGACAATAGGACGAGAGATCGATTTGTTTAAAAAACTTACCTCAAGAACTCAACGGTTGAAATCGATACTTGAGGAACTAAAATGTCAAAAGAATAAACTATATAGACCTATACAATAATTAAGTCTTTTTTATGTAAATACGTAAATCATTAAATATGTCAAACATCAAAAAATATTTTCTTGAAAATATTTTAAAATAATAACCAAACACTGAAAAGGAAAATTTTTCTTGAAAACATTTCAATGAAAAATTTTTTTACGTAAAATCATAGTTTTACAAGCAAACAAACGACCCTAACATTCATCTTAAATTCCATTACTAACCGACGCGTAGGTACCAACAATAAGCGTGCAACTCATTCGGAACTTTTATCTGTATTACAATTTTTAAGAAGATGCTTAATTTCACTGATTAATTTAAAAGTATTTACGTGGTGAAAGTGAAAAAGATTTTTCATGTTTAATCTGATTGAGAATATCCAGCACCGAATGTTTTCTCTATAAATTTATTCTATGGCATATATTAAAGCCGAGTGTTGTGTAAATTAGCCCTCCGAACTTCTGAGAAATTCAGTTGCTCAAACTCTTTAGCAATCAGATCTTAACGAGCACAAAAGACGCCGTTTTATCTCCCTTGTTATTGCACCAGATTTTAATTATCTTTCCTCTAATTCCTCTGGCCCCACACAAAACAGCAACATTACCAAAAATACGCCTCCCATCCCATGGTTATCGACTCCTTGTGGCAATTGCCCATACATTTTAGCTAATGTATACCAAACAGTTTTGACAGAACTAATTTCCTTAATTTGAGAAAGAACATCTATCCCACATGAAGTGAGAATAGCATCTAAAGCCGCATCGTTCTTCTTTCTCCAAACCTTAAATTCAACTACATCATCTTTGGAATTAGAAGATCCCATGGTTGTTTCAACAATGTCCTAAAGATTATGAGCCAACAAATAGTCTCTTAAGCAAGCACTCCAGCTTGCATAGTTGTCGTTTCTAAGAACTTCAAGAGCCATTGTGCTTGAAGAATATTTGTTGCCGCACTTAATCTGTCATCATATGCAATTTATATGTTACCTTGGTGAAACTTGGAACAAATAGAAACACTGTCATGTATAATCCATTTTTAGATAACTTGGTTCTACTCTTTGTCCTTCTAGCTAACTAATTATCTTTCAGACGCCTCCTGATTCTGCCTCTCTTGATCCAAAGGGCAATATTTTATGTTTGGTGTGTATGGAACAGTAAAATATGTATATGAAGTGATGTCAATTGTTAGAAAGGGGCGATGCTTTGTTTAGGGGATTAATCTATGCCTAGAAAACTGAGTAGTTACATTTTCTGCAATGACTAATTAATCAGTGCTTTATTTCCTGATTAATTTTTAATGCAATGACTAATGAGGTATTACTTAACAAAAAAATAAGAATCCAACTTTGTTTCTAATTGGATTTGTGGACCCTTACCATGTGACCGACTTTAAAGGGAAGGAATTTGAATTACAAAGCAGGTCTTTCGACTATAGAGCAACAGAGGCTCTAGTAAGGTTGATGAAACTGCATTTAGGATATAAGAGATCAAAACTAGGGAGAGTACGTAGCAATATACAATGCTCAATGTATAATCGCCTCCTATCCCTCTAAATAATTTTCTTTACCAAAAATTTATATATATATATTTGTATAATCGCCTCCTGTCCCTCTAAATAACTGAACAAAAACATATCTCCTCGAAGGATACTCACATGAGGACTCCCTCAGCATTTTTTAGGGCTCTCTTTGCAACCTTAAACTTCTCAGTCATGGCTTTGTTGGTTTTCACAACATACTCCTTGATAAAAAACTCAGTGCCATGTCTAAGACTTTCAAGCTCCGGGGTGACTGCCACACGTGTAAATACATTCCAAATAAGCTTATCGGAATATTCAAAAAGGGCCTCGAATACCATCCGGAAATGCATAATCCTTTTTGGAGTGAGCTGCTTGATATCACCCAGTCCTACAGACTTCAAAACCGCGAGGGAGAGGGTGAACGAGGCCACCATCTCTGCCACAAATCTTGCCAAGTGCATTGATCTAATAAGCTGCATTGACTCCAGCTCTTTGAAGTGGTCCCAAAGGCAAAACTGAGAAATTACATAAGATAAAAGTAAATTAAATGAAAAAATGATTTATAAGTAAACGAACTAAAATCATAACATGTCATAAGGACCATCAATGTCAACACATGGCATGTTAGTAGGGCTCATTTGTGTGAATGGTGTCAGAAGGCCGTTACCAACACTTCTTTGGCGGGAATTGTACTATGCCTAGGATTAGACCAAAATCGGGGAGGTTCCCTAGGAATTCTCTGCCACAAATCTTGCCAAGTGCATTGATCTAATAAGCTGCATTGACTCTCTTTGAAAAAGGCAAAACTGACACAACTACATAACATGTCATAAGAATTTTTAAAAAAATGAATTTGAGGTCATCTTGTGGAATCAAAATACTGTCAATTAGACACTTTTTTTTTGGCTCCGATACATCCTACAACTTCATTCCAAGGCATTAAAACAGTTAAACTCCAAGTACTATCGCCTACCATTCTTTATAGATTTCCACTAGATATGTAAACGAGGTCAACCCTACACAAAGCACAGCAATAATGTCTAGTTTTCGAAAGGAGACAAATATTCTACAAACACACAGGTAACCACCTATCAGCCCTGTGAAGCATTTTAGACCTTGCTTGTATTTTCCAGAAACAAATATTTACCACAAATACTGACTATGAGTAGAATGTGACTTAAAGCAAGGACCAAAAATCACTTAGGTATGCTATAATCTTTACCCCGGAATTCTACACTCCCAAACCCTCTCTATAATCTTTAGCCCGGAATCACATGGGCAACCAATCTCCAATTCAAGCCTAGCATTACTCAAACTCACACTTGCAAGGTTAAGTCCATTACCAGGCAACGTCTTTTAATTATCAAAATTATTGATTTTAAAGCCAATAGTAACGTGCTGAAGATGCACGAACTTCAATACAATAGACTACAATTTAGCAAGGAACACAGAAAAGATTTAAGGAAGAAAACGGCATCCAAGAAACTTTCACAACCTAATATAATTGTTACGCACAAAGAAAGTAAACCTAAGATGTAGAACCGAGAAACTCAAATGATAAGCAATTTGTCAAAATCTACACTAAAGCATTTTTTTCCCATGCTTTATGCTAACTTTATTCAATAGTCATTTCATCAAAATATGAAGAGAAAGGAGCGCACCTGTAAAGTGAACTTGTGGTTTTTGTCATGCTCACACAACTTGGAAGCTAGAACAGTGTAATACTTGTTAAATACTTTCTCCTGTAAACAGCACTCTACAAGAACGCGCACAATCTCTCTGTCCTGTGAAGAACTTGAAAGGAGAAGATCAGAAAGTAAAAGAAGACAGCTGTAAAAAGAAAAGGGAACATGGATCCAAAGGTACCCACCTGCTTTCCCTGTAAATCCAATCTTAGAAGCTTCTCAAAAGTATCAATGTAGTCCTCTCCACTCATTAGTATACAAAAGATTGCCCTTCTCGCATCTGTGTTCATCCTCTGCTCAGAGGCAAGCTGCAGCATCTTTTGGGCTTCAAGAACCTCTCTGTCCATTGTGCTGGCAACCTCTTCAACATTGTCCTTTGTAGAAACCACGTCACCAGACAACCACCATTGGCCCTTCTTCTCAGAATCAAGAAGCTTGCTCCATTTGAGCCCTCTAATCAGAATGTCTTCTACTCTTAACTGAAAGCAAATCAAGAAACATGATAATCGAGAATAACCAAAAATACTGACATATTCTGTGGATAGTACGAAGAAGAAAAGAAAATTGACCCAGGTTCTAAAGAAATATTTGAGAAACTTTTTTTTTCTCCCCATGCTAAAGGTTAAAAACAACTCCTGTGATCTGGAGTTTCCATCAGATATCCCCTATTTCTGGCCACCCTAGCATGAAAAGTGGTCTGCACCAAGTTTACTCCTTGGGACATTTCACTCCATTGAGCCAGCAACTTTGTCAATTTTGACCGAAGTATACTGTATTGTTCTGATTTGGTTTTCACCATGGCTCGGTTAGTGGTTGGCTTTTCATCCTCAACCTCCGATAGGAAGAAAAGCCTTCGGCAAGGGTCACAAGGGTGCTCTAATCACTCCCCTCAGCATCCTGGTAACCAGTGACTAATAAGACAAGTCTCGCTTTTTCTGATAAGTCACTGAGTTTAGAATATCAGAAGATAGTACAAAACATATGATTATACATGGTGATCCCCTTAAAAATTACCAAAAAGGCTTTCCTCCACAAGGGATGATACACGGTGACCCCTTAAACTTAGAGATTTTAACTACCAACTATCAGCATCCGTAGATCTTAACAAGGATTGAGGATGGGTAAGGTAGAGTCAAGGATCAAGGACAGAAGAAGTCATTTGGCATATAACGATCAAAATCACTCATAGCGTTTAGGAACCAATCTAACCTATCCCTATATTTCTGAAGCGATTCCTGTATAGAATACCATATAACTTCTACAGGATCTTGACCAAGATTGCTTGTACTAAGAGTGCACCCATTATCACGCTCATTTTTTAAACTATTTCTGACAAAAAATTAATAAGATCTCTCAATGTGATCCTATTGTTTGGTCTCCCTAACCCTCTTCCACTGATCTTACAAAGAATCCTGATTTTGAAAACCCTGTTCATCCATAAACTTGCTCTTCCATTTGTTACACGTAGACACTCCACAAAGATATACGCGAAGTTGTGGGTGATACCTTTTCAACACATCTACATGCTTGATCAGCAACATCAAAAGTGCCAAATCCCATCCCCAGCCCCCCCCACCCACCCAAAAAAAAAAAAAAACAACGGGGAAAAAGTTCCCAATCCCCATCCCAAAAACAACACACAAAAAATGAGCAATAGAAAATGACAAAAAGAGAAAAGAAAATGATGAACTTAATGTTAGGAGAAGGAAATAATGAACTTGCAAGACCTTTTGAAGCCATTTCTTTATCCGTGTGTGATAAGCAGGATCTTCTTTAGTCCTTTTCTTATTTTTGATGTCACATATGGTTTCAAGCATGAATTCCATCTGCAAGGATCACGTTTGTAACACCTGTCAATTATGCAAAAATGGGGAAAAAACAGAGAACATATTCATAATAAACTAAAAGTTCTATACGCTTACTCTCTTGCTATTTATATTTTGCAGGCCATCTCCAGACAAGGCCTTCAACTCATTAACTCTATTCTGAATGCTAAGAATAAAATTTTTCATCGCAGCAGGATCATCGCCCCTTATTTTCATTCCACAGCCTATACAGCCAAGAGCAGTTCATGCCAGATATGAGTTGCCAGTACCATAATGCTATGGCAAAAGATTGAAGAGTACCATTGCACGATTGAAGGATATAGAAAGCAAACCCTAGTGCATGCAGATAAAAAAAAAATAAAGAAAACATAAATAACTGGTTGGAACAAAACGTAATGCTCGTTTTAAGCACAAAATTTAGGTCAAATGCTTGACATGCAAGCACTGCTGAAAAGAAGACCCCATAAATAAAGTTTAAGGTTGATACAATTCTGAGACTACAGAATCCAAAAGAGCTAGTATGTGAAGACCAAATATTGAAAGTCTATAGGGACTTACATTGCAAAGTTGTCAAGATGGTAGAGACATCAATCTCCGTTAACCGCTTGCTCAACATTATCAAAAAGTCGTATATCAATTCACTGGGAAGCATCACCAGAAATACAACAATTAGGAAGAGCTGTTATATACAGGAGGAAAAGTTACAAGACAAACTGATGTGCAAAGACACATCACATGTCAAGCTATTTGGGTTGCTCAAGTGATTCAACTACTCAAGGGGTTTCGGCTGATGCCGGATATATGCCAAACACATGAATAATCATACCACAACATAATGCTATCATTTCAACGAAAGAGCAATTTATTTTTCCTTTCCAAGGAAACGAAGCAATTCAATAATACTGTCATGGAATACACACCAAGATGTTTTAGCACAACCTGGTAATATAATAAAGAGGGACTGAGGTACAAATGTCCAGGATAAAACAACTTTCCTACCTTGAGCAAACTCCAAATATGTATAAATGGGAAAGCAACAGAGTAAGATTTCGCAGGGAAAGATTGTCTTCTTTGTGATACTCCTCCTGAATAAAGAAACAGACAATTCTTCTCAGTACATTTTCTAAAATCTATCGAAGGTTTATTCCACCTAAAACCACAAATTGCTCAAATAACTGATTTTGAGATTCCTCGCACATCTCAACTTGTAATAATAATAGTGTAAAAAGTCCAGCATATAAGTGCACCTCGAAACATTCAGCAAGGGAAGCCATAAGCTTTGCACTGAAGTCAATTCCAACCAAACATGCCATTCCTGCAACAAAAGCGCCAAAAACAGCAGCATACCTACAAAAGTATTCCGCAGTTGTTAAGACAATTAAAATAAGACATGGGAAAAATCATAAACAACCAATTTTATATCCCCTTGTTGTGCTCATCCTACAAGATACCAAAGAGATACGGAATTGACCAACAATGCTCACAAACTATCAAAGCAGAACAATGTGCCGACAGTGATCAATTACAGTTCAAAACTTACTCGAAATAAAATCTACAAAAATACCTTAAATGAATCCTTTTAATAGATAACTTACTCAAAAAATAAGCCAAGGTTTTCAAAATGCAACTTTCTGAAAATTTTATCAAACATGAAAAGTTCTGAAAAAGTGTATATTCTTCCAATACTCAAAATAACACATATAAATGACTGGAAAATCTAAGCCATCTCTGTCTCAATTAACATCTGGTACAGATAAAATTAACACATTAGCATTAGCATTCAAATTCAATTGACAAGACTTAAGTACAGATGAACAAACAATGTTAAATCAAGAAAGTTAAAGAGAAGTCTCGATGCAAAAACTTGTACTTAACATTCTTATTCAAGATGAAGAGAAATAAATCAACCCTTAACTGTTCATTGTTACGAGGACCTCCAGAACAAGATACCAAAATTTCCTCACTGACTATCTGGGAAGCAGCAGCACGAGCAATAGACTGCAAATGGTTTGAATCAGACAGTAAATGAGATAATTCTGTACTAGCAACTGCATACTATTCTCTTAGACCAAACCATACTAAAAATGGAAAGTACCTACTACTAACTTTGCGCCAGAGATATTAACTAAGATCCAGAGACATTAACCAACAGGTGGCATGGATCAAAAAACGGTTAAAATCTAACTCTTTTTAATCAGATATCTATAATCTAATTTCTGCTAGTTAAACTAGAATCTAACCACATCCTATCCCTTTACTACGTGTGCCAGAAACATTTGTAGAATAAATCCAATACCAAAGTGGTCACATTAACGTGTTCATATCTTTCTAGAAGCTCCCCCAAGGCTGGGTGGCCTCCATAGGCTCTTAAGATCCAAAATAAATAAATATACATCATGTCCCTTTACTATGTGTACCAGAAACATTTGTAGAATGAATCTGATACCACAGTGGTCACATTAACATGACCTTATCTTTTCCAGAAGCTCCCCCCAAGGGTTGGTGGCCTCCATACGCTCTTAAGATCCAAAATAAATAATATGCGAGCATTTAAAAGAATGTACAAGAACATTAAGGTCTTAGAAGTATGGCATACAAGAAGGATTGTGGATATCTCCCCTGTAATTGATTCAACATTTGATTCGGACAACCTATTCAGAAGACCTGGAACAAGTTGAAGATCAGAAATTTAGAGACCAAGTAGGAGTTCAGCACAAAGTGCGGGGCCATAAATAACATGTTAAACATAAAAGCATAGAATTTCATACCTCGAATATGTCGTCGTATTTTGGTATACTCTTCTGACTCATGACCTGAACGAGCTCTTAAGTGAGGAGCAATGTATTTTCCATCTCTCTTCCCTGCAGGTACCTTGGCAAGATCTTCTTCTAACACCGCTTCAGCAACGCAAGACACGGCAGGCCTGGGTGCACCTACAGCCGTATCAGCCACCGTGTCACCATCTTGTCCTTGCTCTAACAACTTTCTTTTCTTACGCTTCATCCTTGAAGGTGACTTAGCAGGAATTTCTTGCAACATGTATGCATCACATGTTTCCAGGGATTCAGAAACACCAAGGCCAGAGTCACCAGCAACCTCACTTTCCAGCCCTTGGTCCAGTGACTTCATCTTCTTACTTTTCTTTCTTTTAGGGCTATTGTCAGGAAATTCCTCAGCACTGGGGGTCCTTCCTTCCCTAAAGAATCAATAATAGAGGGGATTCCCCTAAACAATACATTAATACCATCATCTTCTCCTCTTAACTTTCCACCTTTAACTTTTAGTTTCTTCGCAAGTTTCCTCTCCAAATCCAAATCCTCCTCCGCTGATGCCACAACATTCTGCATGTCCATTTCAATATACTCCTCAAATTTTGTCTTTCTCCCACTTGTCTGTGAAATTAAAATCAGAATAGAGACTTAAGAACTCACACCAAATAGAAATGAAATAATAGGTTCCAATCATGTTCAGCTTACCATGTAATCAAAATAGAAATGAACCAAGATGATAAAAGAGACAAACCAAGCAATTACTCAATGCTGTAATTTCTGTTGTCCTGCAGTAACTATAATTTCAGCAATGCGTTAAGTTACCCATGATATTTTAGAAACTCAGCATATGCTTGTTCATTTGATTACAACTATTTTTTTTTCTTTATATTTTGATAAGTGTTCATTTGATTACAACAATGCACCTTAAATCATAAATTCATGTTGCAACTGAATTAGGAAAGTAAAATAAAGCCAGCAACACAACTCCAAATGCTGAAATTTCCAGCATTGTAGAATCCTCATTGTTTAGCAGCTAAAATGAAGCCTTGCTACTAGAACAACTTTTAGATTTGAGATGCATGTTGATGATTCATCAGACCTTCCTACGATACCTTTCCATTTCTGTCATTCTTTCAATAAAACATTTATCTAGCCACCTTATTATTAGTAGCACCTACAGAGCATAAATAAGTCAGCCATATAGCAGTTCCAGTATCAATCCACTTACGCAACATCTATACTTTGACAGTTTTCTGCAGAATTTCCCAAAAGCTCCATACACTCCTTTTTAGCTTGATTCAATGGTAGCAATTGTCTTCATAATACCCTTCCTAGCACCAATTATAGCTGTCCAGATTTATATCTAACAATGTCTATCACAAAAAAGAGAAGGTAACTAATAATTCTGCAAAAAGACTAAAGATCTCCATCAACTTAATGTCCTGCACTAAAATTCCAGCAACATGATACAAGCACAGCCTATAGATTTCCTCATCTTCGATCACTAAACATAGATGCACTCCACATGACAGAACATATTTGTACACTATACAGCCTAAAAATCAAATTCCATAGTTACATTATCCTCATATAAAATTTCCAGCAACAATCAACATACTCCAATTTTTCTGCAGAAAAAGGTTTTCCAAGCATCTACTTTGAAACTTTGAAGCTCTCCCTTTTATAACATTATTCCCTGCCCTTTTCACATCATCTGTAATACTCCCTAATTTATCTAACTTAACTACTACAACACCCTCTTTATCTCAAGGAAAACGCAAAACATAAATTCAGTAGAAAACCAACTCTTCATTCATTAACCTTCAGCTCTAACTTGCTCCTTAATATCAACAAATCATTGAACAGAATTTCCTCTCTTTCCCTTGCATCTTTAACACATTTTGCATGTCTATAAAAATTAGAAATTCAACAACCAATATGCTCTGAAAATTTTATAGCCATCAAACTCTAGCACATCACAGAAACTGCCCATTTCTATTTCGTTGCACCAACAGAATTTTAGTACCCTTGCAATTCATTCATCAACCCATGCATGTCTTCTACCCTCTCATAAATTTAAGCTCACCTAACTTACAAACCAAAATTTCAAACTGTCACTAACATAGCTCCGGGTCCTTTGATATTTTTGGCTCAAAGAACAATTTCTCTTAAATCCCAGCACTTCAAACTTTCATTCTTTTCACGTTGACACTGGAATAAAATCATAGCTTTCACTCAACATGCAAAAGCACAAAGACAGAAACTAAAAATAGCTACATCTCCTCAAAGGCTTCCATGGGTTCCCTCTCTGCTAAGATAAAGTTTTTATTCCTTACCTTTCTCAAGACACTAAGAGAAATTGACTCCCCATTTTCTTTCAGACTTTCCATCAAACACCTATGGCACATCTTTGTGTCTCGACAAATGGCTCACGGTTTTAGATCAGAATTTCTAATCCCCTTACCTTTCCTTGCCTTGACCGGACCTCACGGCTCTTCCCCATTTTCCTCCTCTTCTTCTGTTCTTTCTTCTTTTCTTCTTCGGCGAGCTTCCTTTTTTCTTCCTCTGTTTCGGCCTCCTTTGAGCTCCCACAGCTCTCTTTCCCTTTCTCTCTCTTCCTCACGGTGGTGCCAAGGAACTCTCTCTCTCTTATTTGAATTGATTCGCACTGCTTGGGCTGGACAAACTAAACAGGATGCCCACCTCATCTATTTATAAAGCCCAATTAATTGCATACCCAAGTCCAGCACAAGACCCACACGTCCAGCCCCGAATTTGATCTCTCCAAAGTCCATTAAAGCCAGAATTCAAAGTTTAAGCCTTAATCAATTAATCAAAATCATCCCACTAAACTCCATAATTCAATCAAGCTCTTAAGTTATTTTATTTACTAATTAAGGCTGAAAATAACAAAACATAGTATCAAGTTTCATCTCAAAACTAATTGGCTATGGGAAGAGGTGGTCCAATAGGTATATGAAGCACAAGATTAAATGGTCCCTTATCAATGTGGGACTCTTAACACTCCCCCTCACGTGCAGGCCGAATGAACATGGTCCATGCACGTGGACAATACTGGGGTACACAAACAAGTGGGCGAAGCCTAGAAATAACTTGGCTCTGATACCATATCAAGTTTCATCCCAAAACCAATTGGCTATGGGAAGAGGTGACCCAATAGGTATATGAAGCACAAAATTAAATGGTCCCTTATCAATGTGGGACTCTTAACACATAGGAGTGGTTAAATAAAAATTAAAAAACTTAATCCTACCAAGTTATAAATTTGAGGACTTAGAAACATTTATCTAATCTCTGCTTTTGTTTAGCTATCAAAAAATTTTAAAAAAAAAGTTTTCACAATTTTTTTTTCAAACTCGAATACATTTTTATAGACTCTAACAATTTTTAACAAATTTTTCACCAATTCCATTGATGCAAACCAAGATCCTTTGTCACTTCCTAGTGCAAACCGAGATGATGCTGAACACAACCGAGATAATGTTAAGCATGCATACTCGAGATGATGCAGAGCACACCCGAGATCCTTTGTCACTTCCTAGTAGCCCAATTACAAGACTTAAAGCCAAACGTTTCAAGGAAGCACTCAATGGACTAATCCGAGAGAGATGGGATGATACTACCAAGACCGAGATGGGTACCAATAACAATCAAGGCTTAGTTCATGTCATCAATTGCACCTCGGGTAACTATCCCGGGTAACCTGCACCTCGGCCGAAGTACTTGCACATCGGGCGTCTGCACAAGTACTTACACCTCGAACGTCTACACTACTTGGCACTTCGAGCGTTTACATGTCAGCTAGAACAAAGGCGGGACATATCTGGCGATGTCCGGATTTTCAACAGCATTTGAATTTCCTTTTCAAATGTTGGCTTCTCCTATTCTTGGAAGATTTTTAAGAGCATTTAATTTCTTCAAATTTGAATTAGTTTCCTATTCTTGGAGGGATGTTCCAAGTATATTTATTGGGCCTTTTGGGCGTAAAAAACAAGAACTTTAAGATTAATATTATTTGAGAGGTCTTGTGATTCTTTGGTTCTTTGAAGAACTACTCGAACTTATCGAAATTTCTCGTGGTGTTTATCTTGACTTATCAAACGGAGTTCCACCACAGTTTGTGACGTCTTCCTTATACCGAGGTTCTTGTTTGTCATAAACAACGGGTCAAAGTTTCCATTCGAATATGTCCTAGAACGATCTTGAGTTCTCTATTGTTGTTGGATCTCGTTATTCTTGACGAGGTTCACATCACCCATGAGAATCTATATTACTTCTAACAATTTTTTTGCCCATCCAAACAAAGCTCTATCTATAAGAATTTTTAATCATAATCTTTTTTACTCTTCAAATTTTATTTATTTACTAAATCAAAGAACCACGTAAAACACTTGATTTACTTTATTAAGAAAAGGTATCAAATAAAATTTATAAAATTATTTTTGCATTAAAATATTCTAATTTAATATAAAATCTTGAAATTAACCTTAAAATATTATTAAATAATATTTAATCAAGACGAGAGATATTACACCCTGTTTCTTTCCTCCGATTTCATAGCCCTACAAAACAAAACATCCAGACCCAGGTCAGCAATTGCAAGGTGGTTTAAAAGAAACTTCAACCAAAAATAGTTATCTTCGGGTTAATAGCACTACTCCGAGTTTTTCTAGATGAACAACCAAAGGATAAGAAAAAGATGGTGACGTGGATATAGGCATATACCTTAACTACGTCGGGGACTGGGGAGGAGGCTACATGTTGAGGGAGAGAGATAGAGAGGCTACTGCAGCGACTGTCTCACAAAGAGATATGTTTGGTACAGGCGGTAAAAACTGAAAAGCAATTTGAATAAATTTTTTATATTTATTTATAATAAAAAATGATTCAATAAAATAAAAAATTATTTTATTAGATCAAAATTTTGAAAATACCTAAAATTTTGGTATATAAATCTCACTTAAAGGTAAGTTGAGCCATGCCTGCAGCAACTAAACTCTCCTCACAAACAGCACCGTTTACCTTTTTTTTTTTTTGGAAAACTTCTTCTTTTTTTCAAGTAACTTGTGGTCAAGGTTGAGATCGGGCTGCAACCATACACTATGTTTGGTTTTGTTTTGAAAAGATTTGTGTTGTAATTATCATGGAAAAAAATTTAAATATATTTTTTTAGGTGTTTGTGAGAATAGTAAGATTTATAAAAATGATATTTAGAAATATAAAATTTTCGAAATTTATTTTCTTAAAAAATGTGTGAGTTTTAAGTATATTTAAAAAGAAGATTTTTGTAAGAGGAAGTTTTATAAATTTTGATAATTTTTTTTCTTATATATTGTTTTAGAATTGAGCTCAATAATTAAATAAAAAAGTTGAACGCATCTCCACTCCCGACCAATTTCTGTCGGTTTAATCAAACTTGGGCCAAAGACCGCTCCATGCTGCGCTGACCAATCTCGGTTAGTTTTGGTTAGTCTTAAACGGGCTGTCGGTCTCAAAGCCGTAGTGTACACATCAGCATTTGAAACCATGCCAAGAATTGCTTTTATTTTTTAAGTATTTATTTAAAGTAACAAGAATAGAGCACATCCAATTAGGATATTGGTACACCCAGAGAGAATTTACCTCAGTTAATATTGCACTCGTTCAATTAATTGCTAGAAGTCTATGACTGTAACACTTTCCAATTAAATGTTTCTTTTTAATATATGATAGCATGACTTCAAATTTGAAAATGGAGGATGTTAATTTAAATGCAGATGCATGGACTCACATTCTAAAGCAATGTGGTAAGTTTATTTGATTTAGAAAAGCCTATCGCTTACGAACAAGTACTTAATTGATTTTTAAATTGTGGGACTGATTCAAGTATACGAGGTTTGCTTTTACGTTATCCGTCCAATCAATAATAGTTTCCACCTGAATGAAGACCATT
The DNA here is from genome assembly GCA_003952965.2 of Morella rubra. NCBI lineage: Eukaryota > Viridiplantae > Streptophyta > Magnoliopsida > Fagales > Myricaceae > Morella > Morella rubra. Next base: position 21,956,077 of record CM025855.1, read on the forward strand.
GAGTTTGGGGTTAATTAGATGTTTTCTCCACAAGTTACCACCTGCTCCTTGGTTTTACCTATGAACTTTCGCTAAGCACATCCTGGATTCCAATTTGATGCTATACTCCAGTAAAACCTTAGTAAAAAGACTGCATTAATTTGAATAGAAATCCTATGCAAACAAAAACTATATAAACTAATAATAATAAAAGAATTACCTTAAGTGGTACGGTCCATAGATTTAAATCCACTGTGAGAGAGCTCAACTCATAAGATACTTATATATACTCAGTGGTACAAGGATTATATAATCAAATAAACTAAAATCAAGTTTAAGGTTTAATGACCGCAACAGTCCTTATGGTATTGACTTTTAAATCAATCCCTAGGGTATAACTTTGAATAGAACGATCTTTGTAGTCCTTTTTTCATATATATAGGTCTTTTTGTCCATCAAAAGATAACCAACTAACGGAAGACTGACATGGGTTAGGGGTCGAGATATCTATTTTCAAGGTCGAATAACCTATCCTTAGACCCTGTCCCCATTAGTGGGCTAACTTTTAACTGACGAAAGGATTTTTATGTCTAAAAAATCGAATCACAGATACCGTCTCATTCAAAGTTGTACCTTAGGGATTACTAATTTGTTTAAAGTCAATACTACTGGGACTGTATCAGTAATTAAGCCTAAATTTAATAACTAACTAGTAGGAAATCTTTGTGTACTGTGATTCCACTTCGGAATGCAATTCATTTGGCATTATTGAGAAAGAAAGAAAAAAAGTAATGATTATCTAATAAAGAAGAAGTATTGTGGAGTTGTTATAGCATACATTAGGCTGAAAGCTCTTCACATGTATATAAGCGCCACTTTATACACTAGAAGTTCCCTGTTCAGTTTTTGCTTTGTATGAAAAAGCTTATGGGAATCTTGACTTTGCAACTGCGGGCGGCAAGAAGTAGATTTCCCTTTAATCTTTTCAGTGATGTAGTATGGAATATCATTCTAAATCGAATCATTAAATGAAAAAACAAAGTGCAAGAAATTTAAGGTTGCCATTCCTCCATCAAATAGTAACAAAATAAGAACGGCATCAAATAGTAAAACAGCTCCCAAGAATGCCAAATTAAAAATTCAATGCTTTTGGCCAAAATCCAACACCAGGGGCTGGAGTACTGGACCCTTTATATGCCCCCTAAATTACCCTGGGATCATCATGTTTTCTTCGACAAATGAACAGGGAGTCACGACGACTTCTCCAAACCAAGAAGCACGGCAAAAGGACGTAGCATCCATTATCCATATATTAGTTAATTATGGATATTAATGCAGTGCAGAGAAACAGTACCCATCGAAAGTTCAGTATTGGTGAGGGAATTTAAATTCCATCCCGATATTTAATTTCTAGATATGTACAGATAGAAGGTCTAGATGAGTTGCAGTCTGACTTATGAAATTAAGCGAATGAAGAGGTCCGACTGGTACAGTAAAAAACAAGACTCGGTGATCAATGCTGAAGAAACATCCATTATCCACAGATTAGTTAATTATCCAGAAAGAATTACACAGAAAACATAGCTACACCAACCAAAAATTGAAGACCGAGGTCATGTTCGTTTCCTTACAAATGTTAGAATTTGAATCCTCACTTTGGTCATGTTCGGCAAACATAGCTGGATCTAAGGATTCAGCCTAAACATTTCCAATTTTGCCCTGGACAAATTGATGTTAAATGACCAAGGTATCCTCCGGTAAAATGTGAAGAGTAGAAAAATAGAAGGGTAAAATGGGGTTATGAAAAACATGTGGCCCCCAGCGTTCAGTGCATTAAAATCAAAAAGAAGAAGAAATGACGAAATAGCCCGAATAGTTTTGCTTTGGATAAAGGGCGATTTGGTCATTTTCCTCCCTCCCCCTGCGTGTGGCCTGCACTTGTTAGCTCATCCCTGTGTTTTAATACCTATCAAATATTAAAACCTTTGGCATTTATCCAATATTTCCCCCCCTCCCATCAATCGGTGTTTGTCGTTTTCTTCCCTTTTTTTTTTTAATACCTTTCAAATATTCAACTTTTAATAAAAAAAATAAATTCAAAATTATAATAAATATTACAAATAAACAATATTATTTTACATTTTATCTTCTTCACTCATTTCAATAAAAATAATCTACAAAAAACAAACTTTAAAAATCATCATTACTTTTTTTACACCTCAACAACTTCTACACAAACACCAATAAAACTTTAACATCACCTAAAAATTCTCAAAACACTTCAAATCCTACAAAAAACATCAAAACGAACATCACCCGAGTCAAATTACCAGAATTGCGTAGTTGTTCAACACATGACTGAGGAGTATAAAGCTATTTTCAAAGTAACTAATATACTATATATCCGACGCACTTAAGGAGTTCCTCCTATAAGAAAAAAATATCTGAAAGTGTGGGGCACTTGAAAAATGAGAGATTTGATCCACGTCGCAAAGGACACAGCATTGACAGCATTGACTGCAAGTTTTCTTTTCGTAGTCTCTCCTTTTGGACTATTCTGTCCATCGAGAATAAAGTTAATCCAATTTTCTATCATATCTTTTCTTCTTTGTCTTTTCTTCACTACAGGTTTTTTATGGCAGAGGGAGTCACACCACCGACCACTCCAGGGATTTCTCCTATATTTATTTATTTTTTTAATATGTTAAGTGGGGTGAGGGGAGACGACGTCGTCGTCCCCCCGCCTTTTACTTTATTCAACTATTCTGAATTCTTCTATCTTTCCCAGCTTCCCCCCCCCCCCCCCCCCCCGAAGCCCCCCTTTCTCGAGTCCACCCCTTTCTCAAAACCCTAGCCGCTGACCCCCACCACAGCTCACCCCCACCGACATCGTCTCTCTCTCTCTCTCTCTCACTCATGCCATTTACAACAATAGCAAGGAAATCAGTGCTGGATCTGGTCTCTCTCTCTCTCTATGATTTAAGTTTTTTTTGGTCTCTCTCTCTCTAATTGATTTTTCCTCCCCTCTCCCCCTGGTCGCTGTCGTCTCTCTCTCTCTCTCACTCTTTAGTGGTTGATTGTGGATGGCTGAGTTTTGGTAGTTGTTGATGGATGATTGCTCTGAGTTTTGGGGATTGTTCTTGTGTTACAAACTGTAATTTGTAACTCCAATACTTGTATTAATTCATAGAAACAGGGACAAGATAAAGCCAATTCGAGGTGGATGACCTCCTTGCTACAAAAGCGGCTTTCACTTTTTCGATAATGATCCCTAGAGAGACGAAAGGCAACTAAACAGATGCTGCCCACAATGGACTGAACCAAGATATCTAATAGGCCTCCAGCCCAAAACAGCTAAACAACCACTAATAGGTACAAGCCCTTCTTATAGGCCATCTAAGGCCGAATACTAACAGACCAATAACACCACTAATGCCTAACCCAAGACCCGGACACCTGGAGGGAAAGAATCTTCCACACAATTTACTAACCTGTGATTTGTTGACTATTGAATTCCAACCCTTACCTTCAAGCATGGACCTTTACGCCTTCGCAGCCCCAACAGCTGTAACAATGCCCCCCCTTCCGAGCACCTTGCCAGCAAGGTGGTGAATGTCATGCTGAAGCTGGAACAGATGCTCCCAAGTAGCATCGTCTGGTGATTGACCCTGCCATTGGACCAGCAGTTCTGTCATCGCATGGTTTGCAACCTTCACCATGCGTCGATCGAGCATGGCTACTGGTTCTGGGTGGAGATCTTCGCGTGAGTCAACAGGAGGCAGATCTGGCAAGGGTGTGACTTACAAGCCGACATGAAGCTTCAGTTGAGAGACGTGGAACACCGGATGGATCGAGGAATCTGGTGGTAGATCTAGGCAGTACACCACTGCTTCTACACATGCAAGCACTAGAAACAGACCATAGAAGCGGGGGGAGAGTTTCTGGTGGTGCCATTGCTTCACCGATAGCTGGCAATAAGGCTGGAGACGCAGGTATACATGATCCCTAACCTAGAATTCCCTCTCACTGTGCTTTTAAATCTGCATATTTTTTCATACGGTTTTGTGCTTTCAAGAGGTTCTTGCATAGCAAGGATAGATACTGGTCGTGTGTCCTCAGTATTTAATTGACAGCCTCGACAGCAGTTGTACCCGGTTTGTAAGGTCAAAACTGGGGGGTAAATATCCATAAACTGCCTCAAATGGAGTCATTTTAGAAGAAAAATTGATGCTTGTGTTGTGATGCCATTTGGCCAATGATAGCCATAATACTCAGCCTTAGGTTTATCTCCAATCATGCACCTTAGATAACCTTCGATGCATTTGTTGGTTGCTTTAGACTGTCCATCTGTCTGAGGATGGTAGGTTGTACTGTAGTTAAGCTGAACCTCTTGCATCTTGAACATCTCCTGTTAAAATTTGCTAGTAAAGACTAGGTTTCTGTCAGAGACTATAGTTGTGGGCAGTCCATGTAACCTGAAAACATGATGTAGGAAGGCTTGGGCCACTATCTTGGCTGTATAAGGATGCTTTAGAGGTATGAAATGGCTGTATTTCGTGAAATGATCCATTACCACGTAGATAAAACTAAACCCATGTGAATTAGGCAGCCCCTTTATAAAGTCCATAGAGATGTCAGTCCATGGTTTTTGAGAAATAGGCAGTGGCTGTAGTAGTCCAACTAATAGCACAGTTTCATATTTGTTTTGTTGGCAAACCCTACATTGTTTAATGTAGGTCTTGATCACCTTTTTCATGCCCCTCTAATAAAAAGTCATCTTAGCTCGCTAATAGGATTTCTCATAACCTGCATATCCTCCCACTGGACTGTCATGGTGCATCTGAAAAATTTGCTCCTTGAGAGTTGGATTATCCCCGACATAAATCCGCCCTTTGTAGAACAACAGCCCCTTACTCACTATGTACTTCAAGGGGTTGAGTTTTCCAGCTTCCAGTTGACTCAATAAATCTTGGATTTGATTGTCAATAGAGTTAGCCACTCTCAAATCATTAATCCAAGTAGCCACCGAAAATGAAATAGCATGTAATTCTCCATTTTTCTCTGCTGTTCCTTCCTCAAATTTTCGTGAAAGGGCATCAGTGACTTTGTTATCCCTCCCGCATTTATACTCCACTAGGAAATCGTAACCTAGGAGCTTGGTTACCCATTTTTGCTGTAGCGGAGTCCCCACCTTCTGGTCTAGGAGGTGTTTTAAACTTTGTTGATCAATTTTGACCATAAAAGTTTGTCCCAACAGATACGGTCGCCATTTTCTAATTGCACTCACCAATGATAGGATCTCCCTTTCAAAAGTGGACATAGATAACATTCTCCCCTTTAAGGCCTTGCTGAAATATGCTAGAGGCTTACACTTTTGCATTAATACAGCCCTTATACCACTGCCTGAGGTGTCACATTCAATCACAAATGATTTAGTAAACTCTGGAAGGGCCAAGATTAGTGGGCTGGTGATAGCTTGTTTGAGCTTCGAAAATGCTTCTAGGGCCTCCTCGTTCCACATAAATCCATTCTTTTTTAGCATGTTGGTTAAAGGAGCTGCTATTCCCCCATATCCCTTAGTCAACTTCCAGTAGTACCCTGTAAGACCAATGAATCATCTTAAGGATTTAATTGACTTAGGAAGAGGCCAGTCCAACATTATCTGCAACTTGGATGAATCTGCCCGTAGTCCTTGGGCAGAAATCAAGTGGCCTCAATAATCAATTTCTTTGCAAACAAACCTGCATTTTGACAGCTTTGCATACAGTCTATGCTCTTGTAGGACCCTCAAGGTTAGTTCTAGGTGTCGTAGGTGTTCCTCATGGCTACCACTGTAGATTAGAATATTGTCAAAGAACACTAGGATAAACCTTCGCAAATAAGGCCTAAAAACTTCATTCGTAAGTGATTGAAAAGTGAAGGGTGCATTAGTGAGCCCAAAAGGCATCATAAGGAACTCATAGTGCCACTCATGAGTTCTAAATGCAGTTTTTAGTATATCCTCCTCCATTACTCGGATTTGGTGATAACCCCACTATAGATCTAGTTTTGAAAATACTCTAGTACCATAGAGTTCATCAAGTAACTCATCAATGACTGGGATGGGAAACTTATCCTTCACTGTAGCACTATTAAGAGCCTGGTAGTCTACACAAAGTTGCTAACTCCCATCTGCCTTACACATTAGCAAAATTGGGGAGGAAAATGGGTTTTGTGAAGCTCAAATAACCCCTGAGTCCAACAGTTCATGGACTATCTTCTCTATCTCATCCTTCTGAAAATAGGCATAACAGTAAGTCCTCACATTAACTTGCTACACCCTCTCCTTCAACACTATCGCATGATCGTGGGATCTCTTAGGAGGCAACCCCTTGGGTTCCTTAAATACCCCTGAAAAGTGTTGTAACAGACCAGCCACATTAGGTGCACACTACTGCTTAAATTCGGTAGTTCCCCTCTCCATCACCAACTGCATAATAAGCCCTCTTCTCTCTCCCTTAAAAAGCTTCCATTTGGCAGATTCTTGCATAAAATAAGGAGCCACTAAGCCTTTTAGTAGGACCATTTGTTGTCCTTGTTGAAATTGCATGCTCAAATCACCAAAATTCCATGAAATAGTTCCAAGAGTTTTTAACCAATGAACCCCTAAAACCATGTCACAGCCCCCCAATACCAACACATAAGCATCAATAGCAAAAGTATGCCCTTGGAGTCTCAATTTCAGATTACATAACTTGCCCTCACTCTTCACTTTGTCTCCATTAGCCACTGTTACAGCCAACGTATGGCTAGAATCAACTGATAGTTAGGCCTTCTGAACCACAGCAAGGTCTACAAAATTATGGGTACTCCCACTGTTAATGAGTATAACCAACTTCTAGTTATGCAGGCTGCTTCTAACTCTCATTGTTCTAAAAGTTCCTAAGCCTGCGATGGCATGTAAGGAAATGTTAGGATTGTCCTCATTGTCCTTTACCTCGAACACCTCCCCCACTTCTCCTTCTCGAACACTTTCATCCACAATCTCTTCTATTCCTTCCACCATGATCTCTTCTATTCCTTCCACCATGAACATCTTAAGATTTTGGCATTTATGCCCCGTATTCCACTTGGAATCCCAATGATAGCAAAGTCCCTTCTCTCGTCTTTCTTTCATCTACTAGGCTGAGATACGTTGGACTCTTATACTCGGATTAGTATTAGGTCCAGCAACATCAATTCCTGTGGATAGTGCAGGATAATTACTACTTACTACACGAACAGATTTCCTTCTAACAACTAACACTCCTCTTGCATTTTATCTAAAGCAAATGCCCTTTGAATGTTGTTTGGATTGAGCATTTTTATAGATAACCTGATCTCATCCTTAAGCCCACTCAAGTAGCAACTCAGTTTGTAGGCCTCATCAAGCCCCCCCAAACAGTTAGCTAAAACTTCAAACTGACTAATGTAGTCTTCGATAGATCCGGTCTATTTCAGCCTAACCATCCCCTCCATGGGATCATCATAGGCTTAAGGTCCAAACCTCACTAGCAAGGCTCTCTCAAAGGCCTCCCAACTGATAATAGCCCAAATCTCTCAATCTCCTTGAACCAAATCAGGGCCTTTCCTTCCATATGGAATGAAGCTATAAATAGCTTGTGTTGAGGAGTAGTGTGATTAAAGAGAAAAAACTGATTAGCTCTATATAACCAACTAGTGGGGTTTTCCCCATCAAATCTAAGAAACTCAAGTCTTACTGACCTCATTTGAACTCCTCCTAGCTTTTGATAATGATGATAATTGTTTGGTGGTGGCTGATTGTGTGGTGGTGGCTGGTTGTTCTGAGGTGGAGGGTTATTTTGTGGTTGACCATCACCTTTTGCTTCATTTGGTTGTTGCAGTTGAATCAAGGCGTGCAAACCTAGATTAATGTTGCCCAGCTGTTGCGCCATTTGCTCCATCCGAAAAGCCTGGGCTTACTAATCTTGCTACTGAAGTTCCTGCAAGTGTTAGAGAGCTTCCAAAGTTTCGGTCACCTTAGTCCAGCGTGTTCCCTCTGCCATTTTCAAGATTTACTACTTTGAAACCAAATTGTCACAAACTGTAATTTGTAACTCCAATACTTGTATTAATTTATAGAAACAAGGACAAGATAAAGCCAATTCGAAGTGGCTGACCTCCTTGCTACAGACGCAGCTTTCACTTTTTCAATAATGATCACTAGAGAAACGAAAGGCAACTAAACAGATGCTACCCACAATGGGCTGAACCAAGATATCTAATGGGCCTCCAGCCCAAAACAGCTAAACAACCACTAATGGGTACAAGCCCTTCTTAGAGACCATCTAAGGTCAAATACTAACATACCAATAACACCACTAACGCCTAACCCAAGACCTGGACACCTGGACGGAGAGAATCTTCCACACAATCTACTAACTTGTGACTTGTTGACTGCTGAATTCGTACCTTCACCTTCAACCACGAACCTTTACGCCTTCGCAGGCCCAACAGTCGTAACATATTGGTGGTTGTTGTTGGCAGTTGTTGGTTGTTGGTTGTTGGTTGTTGGTGACGGCTATTGTTGGCGGTTGATTGTGGCTGTTGGTGGCAATTGACATCTAAGTTTTGGTTCTGTTTGTTCATCAATTTAGGTTCTGTTTTTTCATTTTTTGTTCTTCATTTTGATTTTCTTTTTGATTTTCGATCTGATCTCTCTCTTCTTGCCTTGCACCAGACCTTCCCAATTTTTCTCTCATTTTTGTCTTTCTTCTTGCCTCTCACTATTTACACTCTTACCTTCCCATACTATAACAAATTTGACTTTTTGAGACGGGTTTTCAATTTCATCCCCAAAAAATAAAAAGTTCTATTTTTGAGACTGAAATTCAACCCGTCCCAAAATCTTTCAAGACCCTTGGTCTGGGAGGTCCACGACCTTCAAACTTTTGGGACTCTTAGTTGGGGAGTTCTTTCTTTTACCATGAGTTTGAACTTCTAAATAGGGTTAGTCCGATATGGTTTGCAAAAGAAAAACAAACCCAAAATCGAGAATCCGAATATAAATACGAATGAAAGGTCCCAAAATCTTTGTGATGCTTTTAAGACGAAATGTCTTGAAAAAAAAAGTTGGTCCCCACCATGCAAAAAAAAAAAACTACTGCGTTTTTGGGATGGGATCTTCCCATCCCCAAAAAAGAGTACTTTTAGGGATAGATTTGTCCGTGAAAATCCTCCTGTTCGAACATTCAAATAACCGTTAGGACAAATCGATATGGTTTTGCAAGAGTTCGAACAAATAAATTCATGTTCTAACGCCAATTTCCACCATCGTTCGAACATAAATAACCTATTCGAATGAAAGTGCAAATCTTTGTATGCAAATCCCTAGCGTTCGTTCTTAAAAATGTCCATTAAAACAACAGAGAGAATCTTTTAGGACGTCGGTCCACGTCCCGAAAAATCTAATATCATTCGAATGCTTTTTTTCCCTACCATAATAAATGCACGTCCCATCATCATAAATTTTTTTATTTTTTAATCCCATTCAAATGTTAGTAAGTAACCTGTTCCAAAAAATTATGAACGTTGGGAATATGAATCATTCAATAACGTACGGTTTTTGACGATTTTTTAGAGCTCCAAACTAGAGCATGCACAGAATTGCTTTGTAGGTCTCATGTGCGGCCAAAATATTTTCAGAAGTCCAGCCTTACTGACTAGGGCATTGCTCTCTATTTCTTTCCGTAGAATGAAAGATGTTGGTTTGGACAATGTTAGATCAACTTTTTTTATTCTCTCTATTAGTTTCCTGTAGATATTAATATTGTTACAGTGATACAAATACATTTGAAGCTCAACAACTCAAATTTAGATTTGTCGTGCATAATGCAGTACTTATAATTTTCCTAACAAATAAAAAAAATGTTTTGAACATGTTCGAATGAGAACAATATGTACAATTGGTGTAAACATGTCATATATAATCCTTCACCTGCATCAGCCCTGTTTGGGGCCTTAACTTTTCCTAGGGAGGGGATTAGAGCACCTTCACGGCTTCACCCAAAACGATATTGAGTAGTTGTATAGATAGTTATATATATTTTTTATGTTGATATGGTAGGCTAGGGTAGAAGTAATGTGTTTATGTTGATATGCTAGATTGAATGTGATGTTATATAAAGGAATGCAAGAGGAGATTATGATCGTGTAAATGTTGACTTGTTAGCATTGGCATATATATATATGTTGTTGATATGCTTTGCACCATGTTAGGAAGAGATGTTATGTTGATTGTAATATAATTTAATGGATTGAAGGATGAGATATATGGGCAGGCTAATGCATGTACAAGATAGACATTTTTTTTCCAACTTTGATCATAGACTCGGTTGGATAATTTAAAATGCTATATGTGGTTTTGTTTGATGCTGGACAGTTAAGAGGATGTTAAAAGTCCTAAGAATAGCTTGCATATACTAGTTTAACGCGTAAAAATGGAGAAATTAGAAAATAAACAACATATATGCTATTTTTTTTATTCTGTGAGGACAGTGCACATAAGTGAATATCGCATGGGTCAAATGACGTCGAATTGACACCAACATTGGAGGGCTGGTTGGGGACAGAGCCATGAGCATGTGGTCAAAATTTCAGGTCAATCGGAGTTAAGGTGAGAGATATTAGCTTTTGAAAATCAGAATAGAAATAGTGTTTCTAATTAAAAACGGGTTATTTTGATGAAATATGTTTTGGGCTTTGTTTTGGTGTTCGGGCTGACTCTAGGATGCCTCTAAAATTCTGAAACTTGGTTTAATATGGGCCTGTAAGCTAGGCCCAAGATTATGTCCGTATTGGACTTAAAAGATTTAACTATGGCTTTCCTATTTAGAGATTTTAAGTTGTTGGACTTGTCTTTACTAAGTTTAGTTTTGTATACTTGCAAACTTAAATAGAAGCTTTTCATATTTTGTGAACATGTGTTAGTCAATGGTGAACATAATGTTTATTACGCAAAGCTTTTATAAGTTAGTCAATTTTGGTGAAAAATATTCTAAGAGCATATGTGCACTAGTTGTGACATTACTATCATTTCATAAGTGTAAAGTAAATAAGTGATAACAATTGTGATGGTACTGCTCACTGTGGAGGAAAGTGCAAACAACACTACAGGGTAATGGGTGGCCTCCTTAAGCAGAAGGTAGTGGAGAGCCTTTGCCTGGTGACATTCTAATGCAAAGGAAGCAAACAAAACTATCCCGACAAAAGAGGAAGTGGACGCACAACCCTGTCACTTGAGGGTGAAATATTGGACACCAAATCTTAAAGGAAAGATACAAGGTCAAAATTCAAGTCAATCAGAGTCAACAATGCATCTTATCTCTTAACTGTTATATGATCTTGACTATTACCTGTTATTTTTCACTTTGTTAACTATTTTCAAAAATATGAACACTGTTCCTTAAATATCAACTATTTTTCTGAAAATTGTGAATATTGTATCTCCTTAATTTTAGTTATCTACTTTTACTGTTTATGATTATATGCCCTCTTCCCACCTTACTGAATCCTTAAAACTCATCCCGCCTTCCTGTCCATATTTGTAAGTTTTTATGTTAAGACAGAAGATTATGTCATTCGAGTCATACCTGTCTTATGAGCTTCCTGCCCACATCTTAGTCGTCCACGTACGAGTTTGGGCGATAGACACCTTGGAGGTTATCATGGAGCACGTGCCCTACCTGGTCCCCAAGGACCCCCCCCCTGGCGGGCCGGGAATGCTCTCACCATCCCTCTGTTCTTCATCATGCCTGTGGAGCCCGTTGACCTCGGAGTAGCCACCCTAAGCCTCAACTTGGTGGACCTCGCCCTGACTGACGACAAGGATTAGTTTTTCTTGTTATTTATTTAGTTTTTATTTAATGGTCTGTATATATATTTTCTAAACAATAGGGTTAGAGATTAAGTAGGCTTAGTGGACCACTTACTAGGTTCACAAATTTTGGACAATTAGTAGCCTGATTTTGTAAGGGTCTTGCTCATAGGATCCTCCCTTTATCCCTAACCCACTAATTTTCAATTCAGAACTATTAATTTACTTAGCAAGATTATGTCGTAATCTCGTCATTTATAGCAACTCTATTATGATAATGAGAGCATAAAAACTAATACAGGCACGAGACGTGACACGATCGAACGTTTCACATAAGAGTTGGAAGTAGTTCGAACATTTTTCTCCATTGTCCATCCGAAAGAATTTGAATGGTAAAGTTATTGTGGAACAGAACTCTTCCCATCCCGGAAGGGTACTTTTTGGGAAGGAACAAAATTTCCGTCCCAAAAAACCTTTATTAATGGGTTTGTTGGGATAGTTGGCACAACGGATGAAATTCGGGTTTTTGGGGACTGAAAAATCCATCCCAAAAAGCAAAGTTGTAGTGCTTGATTTTCTTTTATTTCTCTCTTCCAGCTCTCACTATTAACACTCTTCCTTTCTCATATTTTCAACTCTTAGTAGCCTCTCTCCTTTCTTTCTCTCTCTCACTATTTTACCTCATATACATAAAATTACAAAATCCATACTCAACGCTTAGAATAAAAAAACTTTTTATCTTGCACACAAAAAAATCCTCTTCAAGGTTAGAATTCTAAATGTTATTACATTTAATTATTATTGTATAATTATAATTTTATTGCTCTATGTTTATACGTGTAATGCCCAGCTCTTTTACACCTAGTTGGCACATATGTGATCTAATATAAATATTACTCCGTGAAATTTTCTTGATTAATTTATTCTTAGCACACATTTACTTCTTCTACATTTTCAAATAGGTGATTATATTTTGTGATACCACTAATCTTTTAAGCTACTTTTAAGACTCTTGTGTTAAGGTTTTTTCTTAATTTGACTCAATTTTTATTTCCTCTAATATTTTAATGTAATTAGGCTCTTTGGTATTTGTTTAAATTGTTTCGGTTTCTAAAGTTGTGACTGTAGTATTTTGATCTACTTTTTTAGTGCTTTCTTTCTTTTATTCTTAACTCCTTGCATTATTTCATTTAAATGCATGTGCTTAAATGTCTTATTTGACTTGAGTTTTGTTCCCTTAAATTGTTAGATTATTTTGGATCATGTTTAATTAATTTCTTTTAAATTTAAATTGGGCTGATTGGACTCTCGGGATTACCAAGAACAGAACTCCCGGGTGTGCTGAGCCCTGCATTCCGGGGAGTACTGAGTCCCGGGAAAATCCCTGGAGTACTGAGGCCTGGTTGCGCTGAGCCCTGCAATTCGGGGAGTACTGAGTCCCTGGGAAATCACTGAAGTACTGAGGCCCGGGTGTGTTCAGCCCTGCATTCCGAGGAGTACTGAGTCCTGGAAAAATCCCTGGAGTACTGAGTCCTGGGTGTGCTGAGCCTTGCAATCCAGGGAGTATTGAGCCCTGGAGCCCGGGTGTGCTGAGCCCTAGACCCCGAGCAGTTTGAGCCCTAGACCCCGGGTTTTGTGAGCCCTGTATGCCCAGGATTTTTACGTTGGTTTAGGCGGCATCACCTTTCCTTTTTGCATGTTACTTTTCACATGTCTTAACTATATGGTGTGCATTCAATTCACTCTTATCATGTCTTATCTGGCCGCCTAGATGGAGCTTGGTCATTGGCTCATATATTGACGTGTTGCTTGCAAAAGAGACGTAAGATATGGGGCTTGTTGTGGCAGCAGACGTATGGGTATAAGTGAATTGTACACACCGTTAGTTACCTTTCTGCTTATGTGGTCGACTAAAAGAATAAGATAGAGACTTGAGCAAGAGACCAGCACCTGAACAAAAGAGAAAGGAGGAGAGAGACATAGGAGAAAAGAGGAGAGACCAAGGGACAAAGGGGGAGACCAAAGGTGAAAAAGGGGAATCAGCTGAAAGAAGAAAAGGGGTGTTCTGTCCTTTAGAAATCCACATCCCCCGAAGCAATAGAGGTATGGGTGTAGAGTTGTCTTAAAGAGGGGTATTGGGGTGGTTCGGGTAGTGCTTAAAACGTGACTTTTGCCATGAGATGAGAAAAGACTAGTAACCCATCCTTATCACTGTGATAAAATGCGAAGGAGAAAGGACTAAAAATGCGATTACTATATGCGAGCCGAGGGGGTAAGTACCAGCACGGGATGTGACAGTATGTGATAAACAAAGAAAACATTTGTTTGTCTTTCTTCTTTGTATTCAATTAACTAAATTGTGTTTTTTGTCTCTTGCTAACTTTGGCTAGATTTTAACATTTCTTTGTACCTTTATGAATAATTTGTGAGCCTTTGAGTACGAGATGCATCATTATCTAGTATTACAGAATTTGTCTACTAGTTTCTTATTTGTGTCAAGCATTGCTAAAAATTGGAAAGTCAGAAGTTTACTATTTGGTTGAATGATTGATTTAGCTACTTTTAACTCTTCCATTAGCAACTGCAACTATTAAACAAGCTTATTCAACGACAAAAATTGTCAAGAAAAGTTCAGAATAAGATAGAAGATAACTTTATTGCAAATTATCATGTTGTTAGAAAGAAATTGCAGAAGGTTTTTGTACTGATATGATAATTGATGACTTTTACTCGTTGAAGAAAGGTAGGGTTCACAAGTAAAAATTATATTTATCCCTTAGAGACAAGTCGTGGCTTCATCACTGCTGATATATGCAACGTATTTAAGCAGTTCCACGTCGCAAAGGACACGGCATTGACGGCAATGACTGCATTTTTCCTTGTCTTATTTTCTCCTTTTGGACTATTCTCTTTTTCGTCTTTGTCACACCAGTTGTAATAGAAATCATATATAGAAAGCATGTCATGAGGGACAAAAGAAAGAGTTCATTAGCGGTGGTGTTGCCTTCTTTCTACACCTAAATGTATATTTGTTATGCATTTGTTTAGATTAAAAGATTACTCTGTACATGTGTGATGTGTCCCTACAATATAGAAGAGAATATCATTCTGTCCATTCCAGAATAAAGTTATCCAATTTTGTCATATTTTTTCTTCACAGCTGGTATTCTATCTTTTCTTCACTGCATGTTCTTTAATGCCCGTGGTAGTCACCTTTGGAGGGCTCGAGCGGACCTCAGTAATTAGCATGTACGTGCACCGACTTTCTTTTTGTAAGATAAGAACGTGCACCACCGACTTCTCCAAACCAAGAAGCACGGCAAAGCTCTAGCCAAAGTAAACTCTCAAGGAAAGTTAAGTAGTTACATTTTAAACATTGTGGCCTAAATTGAAGAAGAATCAGCTTTTACAGAAAAGATGCTCTACAAAGGCCAAGAATCTCCAAGCTGTTTTGGATTACAGGTTGCTCTCTTGAAAACGCCCAACAAATCGGAATCTTTGGTTTTTTTAATCATAACTGCTACTCATTTCAAGTTAGGAGGTTTAAAGACCTGAGTTACGTGCTATAAAGGATTAGGGCTTGTTCGTTTCAGAGATATTTTTAAAATTTGCATTCAACTTACTACCAACTTAAACTGAACATGTTAAAATTTAGGATCCAGTTAATTATTTTTTCTTTTTACCCTAACCATGCTTATGGAAAATTACCAATATATCCTCCAGTAGTGCTTTGAGGACATAAATACCGAAGGATAAAACCGGAATTTAAAAAAACACATGGCCCCACACGTTCAGTGCATTAACCACTTGGACATGTGAATGGACGAAATACCCCAACTGTTTTATCCAATGTTAAGGCTTTGGTTGAGGGCGATATGGTCATTTCATCTGACCATTAAATATCCTGCCGCATTTTCCCCCCTTCCCCTGCGATACCTTGCAGCTTGTCAGTAGGCGTCAATCACTCTTTTGTTTTCTTCTTCTCTCTTTTTTTTTTTAACCGCATTAGTCGTTTGTCTTCTTCTTCTTCTCCTCTTTTTTTTTTTAATACCTTTCAAATATTTATATTGTAATAAAAAATAAATTCGAAATTATAATAAATATTATAAATAAATAATATTATTTTACATTTTATCTTCTTCACTCATCCTAATAAAAATAATCTACAAACAACAACTTTAAAAATCATCATTATTTTTTTTACACAACAACTTCTACACAAACATCAATACAACTCCAATATCACCTAAAAATTCTCAAAACACTTCAAATCTTAAAAATCTTATCAAAACAAACATGCCCTTAGTTAGACGAAAGGGTCCAACTTTGAACTTGACCCTTGTTCTGGACAATTTGCAGTGGGATTTTTTATATGAATTACCCCATACTCCACTCAATAGTCCTTGTTTCCGGGCATTATAAAAGCAGTATGAAAAAAGATGATCAACCATTCAATTCCGAAGTTGTGTAAGCAAAAACTTGTAGTTGAAATCTCTTCCCAGATGAAACTTCTTCTGCTACTAAATACATCTCTGTTTGGCTTGTGGCCCTCACTTTTTACCTATCAGCTTGGTCTGAAGCTGGATGCACTGAAGAACAGAGCAGAGCCCTCTTGGGGATCAGAAACTCCACTAATGGTTCAGCCTTTGCGGACTTGACGGAAACATTGCTGTGGCGCAAAAGCGATCTGTGTGTAGTCTGGGAAGGTTACCCTATCCATTTGGAAAGTGAAAGTGCACCATCAAGGATATGGTATCCAAATGTAACTTCGTTGACTGTATTCGATGATCTTGAAGAACTTACACTCGATGGCATGAACATCGGAGGAACGCTGCAACGTGAGTAACGTTACCGTATCTGTCCATCTTTTTATGTCATGAACTCATGATTACATATTTTTTAAACCAAAAAATACGAGTAGCTTTATAACTTTACCCTGTTTGAATTCACAACTCAGGTGGTTTTCGTTATTTCAGTCATATCCGGTCATCTGTATAATTTTCTTCTAATTTTGCTTTTGATCTCGCATCCAACTCATTAATTCAGTTTTACTGATTCATGAAGTCTTACTGTAGGTAGAATGATTCTGCTAATTACTTTCTTCAAAAATCAGCCGATTTTGTAGCCTTTTTTAATGGTTTCGTGACATTTTTTTTTTCAGGGCTGCCCCACAATATGTTTTTATATAATTGGCCTCCGTAGTAAATTCCTAGCTTCGTCCTACTTAAGGCGAACTTCTACATGTTGTTTGGGTCTATTTACCGACATATATATTTATTTTCGGTTTCTTTTCACTCAGAATTTGCAATACAAAAAGGTTGAGAATTCGTCGTTTCTTGTACCTCAGACAACACCTGTTGTTCTAAATTACTTGGAAGAAATCTTTTTGATTCTATATCTTAAAATATGAACCCCTCTAATTTTGTTGGCCAAATTAAATGGCTCAATTAACAGAGGGAGATATAATAATTCGGTCCTATACTATTAAATGTTTTCATGGTGAAACACAAGATAACATTTAGTACCTGCTATATCCTTCTTTTTTTTCTAGATTGGACCATCCAGCAATAACATATATAGGACCATAATTCACAGAATAGTGTATAGTGTAGATTCTTTGCTAGACTCATTTGTCAAACTTTTTGCTGCAGCCTTTTGTCAATTGAAGCAATTAAAGCATCTAAGGTTGATAAACCTTGGGCATAATAAGTTGGAAGGGATTATAATATCTTGTCTTGGAATGATTCAAAGCCTCGAAGAACTTCTAGGAAGTAATCACTTTCAAGGTCATATACCGTATCAATATTCTCTGCCCATTTCATAATCAACTAGAAGTTTTCATTTTCCATCCAATGCTTCTTCATCCATAATTTTCTGAACCGCAGCAAAATTACGTTATTTGATGTTTCGAGTAACGATTGGGAGGCTTGTTGTCATTTTCCATCTTTGCCAATGCTTCAACTCTCAATTACCTTGATCTTTCAAAAAACGAGCTGGAAGTTGAAACCGAATCTCCCACATGGGTCCCTTCCTTTTCGCTAAGTTATCTGAGCTTGGAAAGCTGCAACGTCAACAAGAAGAACGGTCACATTGTTCCAAGCTTCATCTCCTCCCAACATGACTTGGCTTTGCTAGACTTGTCCCACAACTCATTAGAAGGAAGCACACCTTGTCAACTACTGTTCAACATGACGAGTATCACTAACTTATACTTGAGCAGCAACGAAATGAAAGGTTCTTTTCTAGATTGCTCTGCTAATAATATCTCCATTACTTACAGTGTTTGATATATCTGATAATCTTATCAACGGTCCTCTTCCTAAAGATATTGGCGGTCTTCTTCCTTTCTTAAAGGAAGTTAACATGTCCTCCAATTTATTAGAAGGCAACATTCCGTGGTCCATTGGTGATCTGCCTCTTGCAATATTAGACCTTTCTAAGAACATGCTCTCAGGAACAATACCCTCAAGTTTGACTGCAGATGAGAGCCCATTGGAGTATCTGAATCTCTCAAGTAACAAATTGGAAGGGGAAATGCTCCCAAATAACTCCGTGATGACAAGGTTGGAGTGCTTACAACTTGGTGGCAATCACTTCGAAGGAACCATCTCACCCACGGTTTTAAATAGTCCCTCTTTGGTTATCTTAGACGTTCGAAACAACAACTTGTCTGGTGAGATACCTCTCTGGTTGTATGATCATCCTCGGTTGGTCGCTATTCTTTTTAGAGGGAATCACTTGGAAGGTAGCCTGTCACGAAGAATGTGTCGAATGGAAAGACTGCAAGTTTTTGATATATCTCATAATCGTCTTTCAGGAGGTATTCCATCTTGTCTTGATAACATTACATTCTGGAAGAAGAGTTCTCCTGACTCAAACTATTTCCCTCAAGAAGGTCGACTTTACTTTTGGATAACAATTAACCACGGATTGGAAATTGGGACATCCTTCCAAATAAAGAATAATATATATACCTTCAAAGGTCTCCCACTCCAATGGATGACTATAATTGACTTGTCATCTAACCGACTGAGTGGCAGTATTCCTTCAAAAATGGGCAAACTGACACAGCTTCTATCCTTGAACTTGTCGAATAATTTTCTGACTGGTTCAATTCCTATTTCGTTTCGAGACTTAAAAAGCATCGAGAGTCTGGATCTTTCTCATAATCAGTTGATAGGGAAAATCCCTCATGAATTGGTGGGACTCACATTTCTCTCTGTATTTAGTGTTGCCTACAACAATTTTCAGGAAGAATACCATTTGAACAACAATTCGCGACTTTTCAGCGCAATGCTATGAAGGTAACCCGGAGCTTTGTGGAGATCTTCTACCAAGAAAGTGCTCATCCACAAACCAGCCAGGACGTAAAGATAAGAGCCACCATATGGATGAAAAAGGAGGGACTAGAATAATTGATAGCCCTATCTTTTTCTATGCATTTGTCTTTTTCTCTTATGCATGTGGGTTTTGGGCTTTCTTTGGTGTTCTCATCATTAGCAAGAGCTGGAGGCACAATATATTCCAGTGTTGTCGACAGGTATAGAGTCTTGTTTTGGTATGCTTTCAAGGTAATGACGATCTCGATTACCTTTGCAGTGGAAGCATTTTTATGAAAGATCTGTATGTTCACGAATGCTTATCTAATAAAGATTGTGTATGGTAGAGTTCTACTAGCTTATGATTGGAAGTGAAATATTGTCACAGGTGTGAAGTTTTAGCATTTTATTGTGGGTCTAGAATTTTGTTTCTCCGTTTGTTCATACAATTAAAACTCATGAGATTCATCATGACTTTGAAACATTGGATCCCTTTTTTTTTTTTTCTCAATCTAAGTTAGGAGTCAATAGTATTTGTATAACCTCATAATCTATTGAGATGTGAGCTGTACTTTTGATTCTTGGGTTTACTTCAAGCATTTCTTATTGTATTGGATTTCATTGTTCATGGCCTCCAAATCGTACTGACACCTCAGTAGTTACAATGTACTCAAATTTTAGTTGTAAAGAATGAATGATCTTTTCAATCTTATGAACATCCTCTAGTTTTTTGTCGTATCTCTTTCACTTGATTGACTAAGGTCAATACATGTAAAAAGTAATCCGTCATGGACTCAAATTCTTCAATGAATAAGGCTTCAAATTTATCGCTTAATGTTTGAAATCAAACTTTCTTTACTTTGTAGACTAAGAGTTTTGGTATGAGTCACATAATTGGTGTTAGCTCCTAGCCTTTACTCTCTGAATCTCCCCCCTTTTCTTGCTTTGCCTCTTGGCATGAAGCTCCCTAGTAGCCGTGAGGCCTAAACCCTTGACTCACCTTTTCATCCTCCCTCCCCCCTTCACCTTGTCTATGAAAGTTTGACTTGCGGAAAATTATTTACCAATTATCTTTGTTGATCTTTAAGAATTCTTCAATCATTGATAATAATCTTCAGATTCTTGTCGATTTTACAATCTTAAGTCTTTGTGATTCCATAATAGCAGCTCAAATGTTCTGCCTCCTTCCTCTTCACGCTTACAGCCATTATAGGGTTTTAAAGTTTTGATGGCCAACTGTATTAATTGACTGGCTATCTCATATATAGTCTATCCTTTGAAATAAAATCCTAGCTATGATAGTGTGTGGCATCGTTAGGGACCTCAAATCTCGACCGTAGGATTACATGAAACTCTTTTTCTATTATTTTCCTTATATTCTTTTATTCCAAATTTTAGGCTTCAAATAATTGTAATCATGTCCATCAATATATTAGAATTCACCTCCGAGTATTTGAGATTGATTTGTGAAATCTCTGTTGCTAATATATATATTCGTTTATTTATCCTTCCACTATACAATATTCCACATGAACTAATAGGACCAGAATAATACCATGGATTAAGCCCTGTCTCATATATTTCTTAATTCACAATCTGTAATCTGTTGGACTCTCAAATTTTTTTCAAAATAATTTCACAAATAAATATTATATATATATATATAAATATATTAATTTCGAAAAACACTTTCACAAAATTCCTCTGGCCAGAGATTTCTTTTGGAGTTCAACTCTATACAGAAATACTTACAAAGAGACTAGTGGATTCATTATTGAGTACAAATTCATCCATCATGCACAAGACCAACATTGTCTAGAATATTTAACCCAGAAAGATCATCACTACATAATTCGGTTAAAACACAAGTACACAAAAAATAAACTTGCATATACCTATTAGGTCTAAGGATATCATAAACAAATTGTGTTGAATACATTCTCAACATCAATGATCACTTCCATAAGGTATTCATATTTGATCTCGTTCAGTACATGTACTCTTACAGTGCACCCACTCGTTTGCTTAAGGTCACCACCTCAATAATTGAGTCAATCATCTCATTTAATAGAGACACAACGAGTATAGACATATTGTACATAAATATATATCTTGGTCTAGAACAACTATCAAGTGAACAAAGAACTGAAAAGTCAAACTCCCCTGCCTTTGATTCATTAATCATTAACATGACTTTTTTTACAATGTCATTCAACATTGTCCGTGTAAAATCTTATGTCACAACATATTACCAATAAATAAA
The DNA here is from genome assembly GCA_003952965.2 of Morella rubra. NCBI lineage: Eukaryota > Viridiplantae > Streptophyta > Magnoliopsida > Fagales > Myricaceae > Morella > Morella rubra. Next base: position 21,977,492 of record CM025855.1, read on the forward strand.
TATAAACGTTTGACATCTAAATAAGTAATTATCTAGACAAATGATTTTTAGGGCATATTTCTTACAATCTCTCACTTGCATTAAAAACCATTCATACAAGTATTTTATACCCATGTATCCCCTTTCTATGTAATTTGCCTTTAATGGTGGAGTCACCAGTTGTAACTTGCTTACAACTCCTCCAACCACATGTACCTTTGCCAATATATACACACAAATCCAAAATGGATCAAACATCAATAATACCTAAATTTGTGTATCTTTGGAAAACTTGCAAATTTTCAACTCTGAACACCAGAAAATAGCACTTAATACTTCTCAAGTACCTGAGAATACGCTTCACCGCTGTACAACACTCAGGGCCCATGTTAGATTAATATCTACTCACAATGCTAACTGCATGCACTACAACAAATTTAACATTTTGGGACAAATTCTTTTGAATTTTTTTAAGAACATAAAAAATCATTCCCACAAAGTATTCTTTAGGGATGGATTTTGAATTCTATCATGAAAAAAAAAAAACAAGTTCTGTGTTTGGGACGAAAATTCAAATCTTCCCAATTTTTTTTTTAGCAACAATTTTTTTTTAGGACACATTCGTCCGTCACGATATCCCCGTTTCAACATCAAAATAACCGTTTGGATGAATCGGTCTATTTTTCGACACATTCAAACTAATTAATACACATTCTATTGGCTTTGGATCACAATATATATTTTGATTATTTCAATAAATTGGTTAAATTTATAAAACGGACATCTTTAAAGACAAAGATATTTCTATCAAAGAGCCAAGACAAGAAGATGCAAAGAGCCTGAAAGTAAAGACTCAAGACAATAAGGTATAATCTTGTATATCTTAGTTTCACTCTTAACAAGGATTTGAATCATACACTTGCATATCTTTCAAACCGCGCATAATCTTCTTATGACAACTTTGACAACCAAAATGCGTCTTAAGTGTTTTCAAATCATCTATATATAAACTCTCAAGCCTTAGTTATGCTTTGATTTTTGAAATTGGAATTTCAAAAATGTCAAAAACGGACTTTTTAATTGTAGCAGTCTATGTAATGATTTGTAGCGGTAAACCTCTACATGAAGAGATCGATCGGCTATAGCAATTGATGAAAATGCTTTGTAGCGATAGACCAGCTGGAGTAGGGCAGAATTTGACAGCATTCAAATTTTATGATAGTTGGGCAATAGCTAGTTGTAGCAATCGACCGGTTCATGATAATTGTAGACTGTTACGATGATAAAATTATTAGATTGCCCCCAATAGTTAGAAACGGCTAGTATTGATCTATGGCATATATAAGAACCTTCTTAAGATCTCATAAAAGAGAGAGAACGACCATATATCATTTTCATAGCTTGAGAAAAATCTAAAACTTTTTATTCATATTTCTCATATCATTAACACAAATTACACTTTCATATCCTTATCATTGTGTGAATTAAAAGAGATAGAGCTTTCCATTTTCTTCTCTACACTTTGAGAGAGTTAAATACTTGTATCTTCTTATTCATAAAAGCTGATACCTTTAGTAAGGGTTGTTAACTAAAGAAATTATTTAGAGAGAGCATATCTCAAGTTCGGTTGGCTTGTAAGTGTTGAGCCCGGTAAAATACTTGTAAGGTTTAGAAGCACCCGAAAGCTAGAGTGTACACTATTTGGAAGATAGTGAGAACAACTTTAAGGCTAGGAAAGAAACTTGAGAGATGAATGTAGGCGGGGTTTGCCGTACCACCTAAAAATCTCGTGTTTGCTTCTTTAACACTACTCTTTACATTTAGCACTTATTTACTTGTTGCATCAATATTTTCTTAATACTTGTGCTAAATTATCCTTTACTTTGCAAAACAATTTTGAGAGATAAAATCAAAAAAGTTTGGAAATCCAATTCACCTCCCTTTCAGGTTGCCTTAATCCTAGGAACTTGCACGTTCTAATGCCAATTTTCAATCCCATTCGAACAAAAGTGAAAAATCTCATAACGCAAATGTTCGCATTCCTTCTTAAAAATATCTATTCGAACGCAGGTGAATCTTTTGGGACGTTGGTTTGCATCCTAAAAAACCTAATACTATTCGGACTGTATTTTCCACCTACCATAATAAATACACGTCCTGTCACCATTAATTTTAAGGTTAAGCACACTTTGCACCCCTTATGTTTGGGGGCGTTGACACATTGCACCCCCATGTTTTATTTTTGAAACATTGAGTCCATTATATTACCACCTCTAACAATTTGCACCCCAGAGTGAAATTTGATGTGAAATTAAACTATAGTCGTTTACACGTGACCTCAGTCCCTATTAGATTATCGTATTGCCATCGAATCTTAAATAAATCACGATTAAATGAGCTTAAAACAAGTCGCGATTTTCTCTTATTGGGTTTTGAAGCTCATTTATTGTGACTTGTTTGAGATTCAAGGGAAATATAGTAATCTAACGAGGACTGAGGTCACGTGAAAGGCACATGTAAATAATTATCGTTTAATTTGAAGCTAAAATTTCACTCCAGGGTGCAAATCATTAGGGGAGATAACATAATATGCTTAATGTCTCAAAAATAAAACATTAAGAGGCAATGTGTCGACACCGCTAAAAATAAAGGGTGCAAAGTGTTTTTAACCCTTAATTTTATCATTTTTAATCTCGTTCAAACATTAAAAACTCATTCCAATGAATTACGAACTTTGGGAATATGAATTGCTCGATAACGAACGGTTTCCAACAAGTTTTTTAGTGAGCATTCAAAGACGTTCGAACATTCAATGGATTATCACACCCCCTCGCCCCCGAGATCCTCAATTCCTCAAATTTTCACAAACTCACAAAATCTCTTGATGTTTTCTCTCAACCTTACATTTCCTCATTTCATCCATGTAACTCATTATTCATAGCCTCTACACATACAAGCATGTTTTTTTAACACATTTTAACCTATCAAACATTTTTTTTTTTTAGTTTTTATGCTTTGATTATGTTTTCGTGTATTTTGATTTGAATATGCTATGAATCTTGAAAAATAAGTTCATGTTGTTGAATGTGTATGTTTCTTGTTAGTTTAGGATTGTTTGAGAATGATTTTTACATAGAATTGTAATTTTTATGGAGTTTGAAAATGGTCGAGTCGACGCCATTTTGGTTTTCGTGTAACAGGGTTAGAACCAATAGATAGTGACCTATTGTACATAAATATGCATTGTTTTAACACTGCATCAAACAGTTGTCTAAAATGTTGCGTTTAAGTAATATCGTTCGAAGGTTATTATAATACCTGCATTCAACTAGTATTCCATTCGATGTTTTTGATTTTCCGTTCAATGTCTTCTTTCAATGGTTTCTATAATTTCCATTCAATGCTTCATTATACGTTTAAACAACTGTATTATTTTACATTCGATGTCTGTTTCAACGTATGTATTTTCCATTCAATGCTATTATAATCCGTTCTAACTATTTTTTTCTTTTACATTTTTTTTTGTAGATTAAATGAAAATGCCGAAGTGTTCTAGATTAGCTGCTTCTTCGCATATGGTTATGTTTAGGTGCCAATTGGTAGTCGAGAGATCCGTTTCCACACTGGACTTCTATGATTACAATTTTGAGGGCCGCACCATCCACCAGATCCTTATCCATCAGGCCTGGGAGTGCGTGTTTTCTTGGATTGGTCAGCCATACACACTTCTGGTCCAGAAGTTTTACTCAGCGTTGCAGGAGGTTGATATTGACACTGACAAGTGGAAGGCCATCATCTGTGGAGTTCAAGTCAGGATTTCTCCAGACATCTTGTCTCATTACTTGGGCATTCAGAGGCGACTGGGCCTATCCTACTGTCGAGCCCTCTGTGATAATGCCATCTAAGGATATCTTGCAACTGATGACGATAGAGTATCAGTATTTGATCCAGCGTCAGTGTTGTAGAAATCTTTTGATGGAGATCAAGTCACCGTTTTGAAGGATTTTGTTCAAGTACCAATTGGGCCGGTTACGAGAGCACAAGCAAAGAAGTTCAATGATGTACTCAATGGACTTATTCAAGAGTTATGGGCTCAAGCAAATTCGTGGAAGCCCATTGAACATGATCCACGTGGGCCATAAAGAATGGTCACCTTGATTCAAGTTCTAGAAGAATCCAGTCAAGGCTAAGCTTCAAGTTGGAAAGAAATATTTTTGGGGCTCTTCTAGAAGGATCTCTATTCTAGGCGCCCAAATCATTCCTTTTTTATGGCTTGCGCTTCTTTTGGACGTCCAGTAGCTTTTTCCATATTTAGTTCTTTATTTTAGGCGTCCACGCTTTTGTTAGGCAAGCAAGGCATTTTTTTTCCTTCATTGCTTTGTGTGTTTTTAGGCGTGTAGGAATTATTTCCTTATCTTTTTTCGGGTTTAATTAGGTTTCTATGTTAGGGTTATTTTCCTTGTGATGTTTAGCCCTTTAAATAAGAGCTTTTGCTTTGTAATTTGGGGATTCATTATTCAAAATTGTGAGTTATTCTCTTTGGTTCTTTGAAGAACTACTCGAACTTATCGGGATTTCCCGTGGTGTTTAACTTGACTTATCAAACGGAATTTCCATCACCGTTTGTGGCGTCTTCCTTATACTGAGGTTCTTGTTTTCCTAAACAATGGATCGAGGTCTTCCATTCGAATCAGTCCTAGAATGATCTTGGGTTCCCTTTCGTTGTTGGGTTTCGTTATTCTTGGCGAGGTTCACATCATCTCTACCCGGGTTTAGGCACATCTGGAGTCAGTTGACCTCCCTCTATTCATTTTCCAGAAGATTCAGGCCGAGGCGCAGTCAACGGCCAAGGAGGGTCTACTGTATAGTGTGATGCTGACTCGGGTTATTTTGGATGTTAGGGTAGAGGTCGAGCGTCATGAGCCAACCACAACACAACTTGGCTCTTTTAAAAGCATGACAGCTCGACGTAGCTTCGCACACAGATCAGGGTCACAGAGTCCAACTGTTGCACTGCAACCCAAGGTTCCAGCTTGGGCTATTGAGGAGATAGCTAGGTCTTCGGCTGAAACAACCCATTCTCAATTGCCACCAGCAGCTCTACTTAAGGACGAAGTGCACCACAATGTAGGCACATTCGAACAGGTCATCGCTCCCATCATCAATAGTCTAGCAGCCATGGACGAGAGATTCAGTTAGATTGAGTTGAGGCAGCAAACATTGAAGCAGGCTCTAAAAGACGATCAAGAAAACATCATGGAGAGGATAGATGATGTCGAGCGGGGCTTGGTAGTGGAGCTGAAAAATAAGTCATAGGAATTTTTTTATATTGTTTTGTCATTTTATTTTATGTTTATTTTGAACAATTATATTTGTACATGTTAAAATATTTGTGCTTGATTATCTAATTTATTTTTTAGGTTATGCATATTTTTACTTGGCAATTAAATTATTTTTTAAAAGGAAATAACACGGAATATTAGAAAATATTGTAATAATATGATAAAATCATTATCATATAAAACAAAGATAAAACAAAGAAAAATAATAAAATATTTTTTATCATATAAAATTAATATCGCATAAAATTATATCATATAAAATTATTATCATATCTAGAAATCTCAAAATTAAGTAATAATAAAATTATTTGCCGCTCGAACGCTATATACCGTTAGAACATACGGTGATAATGACGATGTTGTTTTATGATAGAGAAAAACATTCGAACGTTGTAATTGTTAGCATTAGAATAGTACGATTATAAAAGTTAGAATGATAATAATGTAAGCATTAGAATGGTGTTTGAAATAAAACAGTAAAAGGAATTAAAAATAAAAAAAAGGAAGAAAATTTTATCAAAATTAAATATTTATATTTACATATTATTTAATAGTACCTTATACTTATATTTACTTATAATACTTATATTTATATATACTACATTACGTCGTACAGAATACCAAGAACTAATGGTACATAGTAATAGTTAGTACTAATCATATTTTTATACGGTTAATAACATTGTTTTATGTTTTGTTACCCCTATAATTGCATAATTCTAATTATACTAATAAGATTTTCATACTCAAATACTTGTACTATATTTTACATTGTGTTTATTATACTTACACATTATTCAGTAGTAATAATATTTTCATACTCTCATACATGTGTTGCGATACATATGTACATGTTTAAATAACATTGTGCTTGTAATTTGTTACGTACATCTTATGTATTAATAAGGTCTTCATAGATGTAATATCATACTTACAAAGTTAATGACATTGTGTTTATAATGATACTTACACATCATTCATTAGTAATAATAGATTTTTCATACTCTTATACCTGTGCTATAATACTTACATGTGTTTGTAATTACTTAGACATCATTAAGTACTAATAGAATTTTTATACTCTATTACTACTTAATATTTAATGCTTAATACTTAACACTCGTATACATGTACGATCATACTTATAAAGATAAATGTATTGTGTTTATTATACTTTATATAATAAGTACTAAAAAGATTTTCATACTCCAACACTGTTTGAACAGAAAATGCATTGTTCGAACGTTGAAAAGTAAAGAAACAATGTTGTTTCATTTTCTAAGCAAGGTTCGAATGGTGTTTGAATAACCATTAGAACATTATTTAAAAACTAATGACGTCATTCAAATAAAAAATTTCCATTCGGACATTCAATATTCACATTCTTATATTTATGCGAACAATTCTTTCAGCCACTTTTTTGGCATACAATTCTTACATAATCAAGAGCGTTTGAACAACCACCCCAAACTCAAATACCATAGACAAGACCGTGAATCTCATTTCGCCCCAAACTCTCAAAACAACAAAAACATTTGCCCAATTTTCTTTTTACACCGTTTCTTACGTTTTTTGTCTCGTTGTTATAGGAAAATACTCAAATGGAGCTTGCTTATATTTTGGAGGTGATTTTTATCAATTCAATAAATGAGTTTATTAGTTTTTTAGGTATAAACCTTTTATTGTTGTTGATGTAAACCTCGCCAAGAATAACGAGATCCAACAACGAAAGGGAACCCAAGATCGTTCTAGGACTGATTCGAATGGAAGACCTCGACCCATTGTTTATGATAATGGAAGACAATTGTTTAAAAACAAGAACCTCGGTATAAGGAAGACGCCACAAACGGTGATGGAAATTCCGTTTGATAAGTCAAGTTGAACGCCACGGGAAATCCCGATAAGTTCGAGTAGTTCTTCAAAGAACCACAGAGAATTAATCCTCACAATTTTGAATAATCAATGTCTACCGAATTACAAAGCAAAAGCTCCTATTTAAAGGCTAAACGTTACAAGGAAAATAACCCTAACATGGAAACCTAATTAAACCCGAAAATAGATAAGGAAATAAAGCCTAACACGCCTAAAACAAAACACACTAAAAAGGCAATAAAAGTTGGCGCCTACAAGAGCCAAGAAAGGAAACAAAATGGCGCCTAAAATAAAGAGCTCAATAAGGAAAAAGGTGCTGGCCGTCCAAAAGAAGTGCAAGCCATAAAAAGGAAGGATTTGGGCGCCTAGAATAGAGATCCTTCTAGAAGAGCCCCAAAAATATTTCTTTCCAACTTGAAGTTGATTTGGGCGCCTAGAATAGAGATCCTTCTAGAACTTGAATCAAGGTGACCATACTTTGTGGCCCACGTGGATCATGTTCAATGGGCTTCCACGAATTCGCTTGAGCCCATAACTCTTGAACAAGTCCATTGAGTACATCCTTGAACTTCTTTGCCCGTGCTCTCGTAACTGGCCCAATTGGTACTTGAATGAGATCCTACGAAACGGTGCCTTGATCTCCATCAGTTGTGGCCTGAATTTGTAGACAAAATTAAATTTTAAATGCTCATAGGTAGTTTCATATTTGTGTAGGGGTATTGAATGAATGTTTTAGGAGTAAAAATATATATTTTTGGGATTGATTGGGAGCTTTTGAATCGGTGATTTTCGTGGGTTTTTCATAGAGTTCGAACAATGTTCCTAAAGCTATAAATTTGCAAGGATGACAGTCACGTTTGAATGAAGACAATACATCCGAACGACATAAATTTGTAGGTTTGAAGTGTGGCTATAAGATTTTCAAAAGTCTATCCTTACTGAACAGGGTGTTGCTCTTTATTTCTTTCCGTAGAATAAAAGATGTAGGTTTTGACAAAATTGGATCAGTTTTTTTTATTCTCTCCATTAGTTTATTGTGGATGTTGATATTGTTATAGTGATGCAAATCCATTTGAGGCCAAATATCTAAAATTTAGATTTGTCGCGCATAATGCCAAACTTGTAATTTTACTACAAAATAAAAAATAAAAATGTTTTGAACATGTTCGAATGAGAACAATACGTCTAATTAGTGTAAACATGTTAGATATAATCTTCACTACATCAACTCTGTTTGGGACTTTAGCTTTTCTTAGGCTTGGGATTGGAACACTTTTACCAAGAACAACATCGAGAAGTTGTTTGGGTAATTAAATTTTTTTTATTAATCTCATTTTTTTAATAATTATTTTTGTCAATTATTTAAGCATTATATTGATTATAATTTATGTTTTAGGAAGATGAGGATGCACGGCGAGTTGGAAAACGTCATGAAGCAGTTTAGACCCACCCCAACGGCCAAGATAGACTATTTGCTTTATTTGCGTATTATATTTTAATGGGGTAAACTTATAGTTAGCTCCCTATGTTTAGGCAAAAATTAAGTTGCTACCCTTATTTTTCAATCCAATAATTTGAGACCCATAACTTTCAAAACCAATTAATCTTCGCTCCCCGTCTAAATTAGACATTAAGTCAAAAGGAAAAGTATGAAAAATGACCAAAATGCCACTCCAAAATAAAATTACTAAAAAATTAAAAACATTTATTAAAAATAAAAAATGATATTTTTTTAAAAAAAAATAATAGTTTTAAATAAAACTATTGAAACTCTATTTCAATAATCTATTTATTTTTAATTTATTTCTTAAATTTATATTATTTTTATTTATTTTTTAAAATTTAGCCTTTGAGGGGCATTTTAGTTATTTTGCACAATTTTTCGTCGGACTTAACGCCTAATTTAGGCGGGGGGAGAAGATTGATAAGTTTTGAAAGTTATGGTCTCAAATTGTTAGATTGAAAAATAAGGGTAGCAACTTGATTTTTGCCCAAATATAAGGGGCTAACTATGAGTTTACCCCAATTTTAATTGTTTCAATGCTTTTCGAATATTATTATTAATTATTTAACATTAAATTTTGTGAATAAACTTGTTATTTAATATCTTGTTTAATAATTTTCTAGCAATTTTTTAATTTTAAAAAACAAAAACAAAAAAGAAATCTATTACAACGTTAAATTTGGCATTCGGACAACAACATGCCTCTCGACGTTCAATCAGATTTGATCGACTTGACATTTCCATTCATTAAATGTTCGAATAAGGACTTTTTTGCTTGTCTGAATGCCCGGATTTGTATAGCGAATGGATATAACCCTATTCTTTGGAACGTATATAGAACTTGTTCGAATGTGTGTGAGTTTTAACGTCCGAAACCGTATGAACGTTTACGCAAAGCATTATAACACATTAAGAACGGTTACAAATGTTCTCTTTTACTGTGTTGGAATGGTGTCTGAAACATCAAACTTCATATTATTATATTGGTTCGAATTGTTATTTTCCTTATCAAACGTATTTAAATTTACCGTTGGAAGACGATTGAACGTTTCACATAAGCGTTGGAAGCTGGTCGAACATTTATTTCCATTGTTTGTGCTAAAGAGTTTGAAGGCTAAAGTTATTTTGGGATGGAACTTTGTCCGTCCTGGAAGGGTACTTTTTTGGACAAAACAAAGCTTTTGTCCCAAAAAACCTTTTGTAATGGGGATGTTGGGACAATTGGCACAACGGACAGAATTCAAATTTTGTGGGAAAAAAAATTTCGTCCCAAGAAGCTAATTTTGTTTTAGTGTATGACTGATACCTGGCCTTATTTCTCTCTTCTTAGAGAGATGAATATTATGTGTAAAGGGTAAAAACCTTCCTTGACATCCTACAAACCATCTAATGCAAATATTTGTCAATGTAGTCCCAAAAATATGTTTTCTTGGTTTCCAAACAATTTGGCTTCAAGAACGTGGTACAATTCTAAAGGTCTTTGACTTGAAAAATGGTTCATCAACTATCTTTTCACTGATAATATCGCCCCAGCGTCATTCCCAATGAATAGTATATCACTAATATAAATAATCAGAAACATTACTAAACTCTCACTCACTTCTTGTCAATACAAGGCATATCTATGTTTCTTAAGAAATCAAACGATTTGATCATTTCATTAAAATGGAATATTAGCTAACGCACCTGAGCTATGAACTTTTCAAACTCATTAGTAGGTTCAATAATGTCACTTTTTCTGTTAATCTCATCTACCCCTTTTATTGGCTCAACTAACTGTTTCATCAAGAACTGTCATGTTTTCGCCTTCCCTTAGGTCATACTCCTTTTAAACAAATAATATTCATTTGGGTGTATCACCTTTTGTTCATTTGGGCGTATCAAATAATATTCAATGAACCTTTTTGGGTAAACCACAGATAATCCTCAATTCCAGCATCTCCACATCAAACACTTTGATGTAAGCTAAACATCATCACATACTCTCAAATGATCTAGACTTGGTCTCACCAGTCCACACTTTATAAGGAGATTTAGGTACTGATTCAATGAGTATCCTGTTTATAATATAAACAACTGCCTCCAAGGCAAAAAACCCAAAAGTATAAGCAAATTTATAATTTAAACAACTGTCTGCGCATCAAACAATTTGATGTGAGCTAAACATCATCACATACTCTCATATGATCTAGACTTGGTCTCATCAGTCCACAATTTTTAAGGAGATTTAGGTACCGATTTAATGAGTATCCTGTTTAGAATATAAACAACTACCTCCAAAGCAAAAAACCCAAAAGTATACTGATAATTCAAACATATGCTTATGATCTCTCACTAAACAATGTCCCATAAAGTTTAGTTTCATATTTTTGCAACACCATTGTGTTGTGGTGTCACACCTCATGCCAGTATTTAGTCCCTAGGCTCACCTATAGCAATGGTATGCACACAAGCAGGAATTATGGCACTAATTGATCCTATAAAGTCCTGATGATTGGCTTTGAAAAAGGTCTAGCGGAAAAGTTTAATTGCAATTTATTTTGAAGGTAAAAATATTTTGAGGCCACATTTCAAATCATTCTAGACGTCAGCAATTTTGACTTGAAGAACGAAAAATAAAATGAGATATTTAATATGGAAAAATTGAAGAAAGAAATGAAAGTAAAAGAAATCAATTCAAATATGGCTTAAGAAATGAAATGGAAACAGTTCCACTATGATCACGGAGTTTCTCTTTTACAAAAGATCCTTCATGCGGAATACAAAAGTAATAAAAGATAAGTACAACAACAAAAGCTGTCAAAAGCTTTCCGTACTACCACACCCATGATCTATACTGTCAGAAGATCACACATCTAACTATACTAACATAAAACTACACCAAACTAGGGACTACTCGTCCTCCGGCTTGGTATTGGAGGTCAAATCTATAAACTTTGACTTTCCCGTACCCTCCACCTACATGATCGGCGGAGGAGGGACAATATATGGGAAGGTCAGATCTACGTCAACCAGCCAAAATCTTCCACACGGGAAGTGAGGGCAGGGTGGATCCTTGAGGTACCACTTGGGCTCGTACCCCATGTATACCTCAAAGGTATCGGTCACGTAGGTCAAATCTTTACGACTACGATATAAGGATCTATCTCCAAAACTTGCTCGCTCAAAAATGCCTTCATCTAACTGGTCCAACGTCCGCAACGGTACATACAAGATAAAGGACAAATGAAAGAGGTGAGCACTACTAACTCAATAAAGGGGGATAGGGGACATATCAAGCAACAAAAGAAAACCGAAGTAACAAAAGTAGTGAATAATTCATCATAAGGTAATAATCGTAACAAAGCAATAAATGCGATATGAGCAATGCAATGCAATGCAGAAGGAATGTATCTGTTTCCCGTTCATTTCACTTTCATTCTTTTTTCAGTCCTGTAGAGGTGTCCTTTCTTTGCTCTGTTTAACCCCAAGAGTCTGGGTTGTGCGTCCTTCCTCTCTTCTAGGACTGTCTCGTGCCCAGTACTAGGACCCGTCAAGTGTGCATTGTTCCATCGCCAAGGGATACCAACCACTATCCTCTCAGTGGTGGCTTGCACTATCCCACCATGAACGGTACCATCACCCGATCTCAGGGCCACCTCTGGTATGGGTTTCATTTCGTTATTTCAGTCAACAAAATCCCAATACCCATGCTATGTTGATGCAGTATGACTTTTTATATGCATCATCAATAACTAAATCACTAAAAAAGATCAAGGAAAGGTACAAGAATAAAATAATATCGTAAATGACGTTTGAACAATTAAGGTTTAATTGCACTGTAGGTCCCTATGGCATCATTTTTTTACAAAATAGTCCCTAAGGTAAGCCTTGCTACAAAATAGTCCCTAAGGTCACATACTCGAATTAAAAAAAGGTCTCTCCATCCCTTCGGAATCAAACCACTAACGACAGTTGCTAACGTTGCAAAAAATGCCACGTCAGCAACCAATGAGAGGGGGATGCGTGTCAAAAAAATAGCTCAACAGTGACACATCAAAGATTCTCCATGCCTACAGCCAAATAAAGGCCACATAAGCCATTTAAAAAATAAATAAGTATAACTCATGACTGAAAGGGACAACGTCGTCCCAGCAATTCCCTTTCCCCTGCCAGCCTCCCTTTCCTCCTCCAATAGTGAGCATTTTTTTCCCAATTCTAGCCCTGGCCTCCCCAATCGTTTCCTGAGCCGCGAAACCCCAGCTAATAATCGAACACCACACTGAACTTTCCTTCTCTGGCAAGGTCTCAATGCAAACTTAGGATGTCATCTCAGTCATATTCGTCGTTCTATCACCGCAGAGGAGGATCACGAGGATCATTTGCTTCGAAATGGAACGATTTGCCAGAACCACCACTTTGCCTTTGCAATCTTTGGGCATGTGTCAGAATGTCCATGACGAACGGAAACCCTAGTCATCGATTCTTCGGTTGTCCTATGTTCTCGACTAGAGTGGTGAGTCCTTCAATTTTTACCTCATAAATGCATATTTTGATAAATTAGTTTAGAAATAAGTTTGGATTCAACTATCTAAGCGAGACTTTATGCGTGATTCAATTCTTGATCTTTAACTTGTTGTCGGTGGGTGATGTTTGTGAAGAGTTGATAGAAAAAATATAAATGTTGCTTTCCTTTCCCTCTGATTGGTCTCAAGGTTCAGTTTCTAAGGGTAATTTACTTCATGTTTCTTAAGAGCTACAATTGTTCCATGGAAAAAATCAGCATCAACTAATTAAGGGTATTTAATATCAGAACTTTGATTGTACTATAGCTAGCCCTAATTTACAAGAACTTTGTTTGATTGCTTTGAACCCTACGTCTTTGATGGTTGGAGGACTAACAAGATTGGTGATGAGGGTTTAATAGCAATAGCTAGGCAATGCCCCAATTTGCTTGCATTACCAAAAAATGCACGGCATTGAAGAAGTTGTGTATAAAGGGGTGTCCCAACTTTGTGGTCGGGGTGGAAGCTCTTGCTTGGTGTTGTCCAATTTGATTAAGGTTAAGGTAAAGAAGTGTAAGGGAGTGACTAGTGAAGTTGTGGAGTGGGTACGAGAACGGAGAGGGTCATTGGATGTCCTTCTGGATGCTTGTGAAATTGAACTATTAGATGGTCAAGAGAGTGGTGTCAATTTGCCACCAGTGCAATCTATCTTATTGCTAAGTTCCAAGGACCGCGTCAATCAATGTGCAATGGGTCCATTGTGAATGCTGCCATTGACACAGAACAATGATTTCAGAGTTTGGAGCATAGTACCGAGGTGATGTCCCTTCCATTGTTGTGCGAATATGAACTATTTTTGTCCAAAAGAGATTTTCTTTGTCAAAAGTGAAAGCCAGTATGATTAATCTGCCATTGATCCAAGTTCCTCATCTATTTACTCTGCTAAGGCAATACATCGCGCCTTACAATATCAAAAATGTTGAACCTTCGCCATATGGAGGAGGCTCGAAAGTGGAAGATGAAGGAGCCCTGGTATGATTGCTCCTTTTGCTATGCTCAAAAACCGATCCATGCCTATTACAACAATCTGCAATATGCTAAGTTCCAAGGACCGCGTCAATCAATGTGCAATATCATTCAAAGGGTCCATTGTGAATGCTGCCATTGACACAGAACAATGATTTCATCCACAATAATCATGAGTTTGCTAAAACTATAGAGCATAGTACCGAGGTGATATAATCTTAAAATGGCTCCCTTTATGGTGTTTTAGAAATAACCATTGAGAAGCAAGTTGTGCGAATATGAACTATTTTTGGGCTCCAAAAGACCAAAATTCATATGATTTTCTTTGAAAAGGGAAGCAAAAGCCTAATTTGTTTGCCTTGCTGGTTTTTAAAAGTTTCATGATTGTTGTCTTTCTCCTTTAATATGCTTTAGCAGTGTGTCTATGATTATCTCCATAGATGAACTTTTAATAGTTGTTTGTATTTTTTGTGTTATTGGGAACCATTGATGGTTGAAAACCAAGTTCCTCATTTTAAGGGTCTATTTACTCTGCTAAATAAAATACTTGGCAATATTTTGGGAATTGGCATTTGTGGATCTTATTCCAGTTTTGTTTGCTTATTTCAGAAGGTTCAGGATGTGACTACTTTCAGTGGATTGACCCCCCGATGTGCCTTCGCGGGGAAGAAATGTTGCTACCTTTGGTAAAGAAGATGAAGAATATGGAGGTCAAAGCTCGAAAGTGGAAGATGAAGGAAAACTGCATGCTGATTTATATGATTGCTTTATGGGTCTTACTTGCTACCACTGTCATCTACTGTTACTTTAAATGTCTTAAGATGAATGATAACTCAACTTGTAACTATGAGTTTCTCTTAGATTAGGGAGCAGTAGTTGTATTGTCAAATTCATTAGACTAGGGAGCAGTATTGGACAATGGACCTGTCTTCTGTATTCTCTCAGTTATGACTTTGTATTTTGTATTTCATAAGTTATGACTTTGTATTTTGTATTTCATAAGTTATGACTTTGTATTTTGTATTTCGTAATTAATGAGTACTTTTATGAGTATGGTATTTGAGTTGGTATGATAGATTTTGTAAGTGTATGGTATCCATGTTGGTATGGCATATTTCGTAAGTGTATGGTATCTGAGTTGGTATGGCAGATTTTGTAAGTTGTATGGAAGCAGATTTTGAAGATTTTGTAAGTGGTATGGAAGCAGATTTTGTAAGTGGTATGGAAGCAGATTTTGTGTAGGTGGTATGGAAGCATATTTTGTAAGTGGTATGGTATGACAAATTTTGTAAGTGGTATGAAAGCAAATTTCGCAGATTTTTTAAGTGTTATGTTAGCAGATTTTTACTACATAATAGATCAAAGATGCTATTAACTACCAATAACTAATTTGCAGCATGACTATTAATTCTTGAATAATACACCACCTATGCAAAAGTCAATAGAGGCAATACACAAAATCCATCCAGTTCAGACATAAACTTCGCTCATTTCTTACATATCACATCTAGTTTAGACATCTCCAGTCACATATTTCCAGCCAATACACAAAATACACCCAAGCACTTTGAAGTCCAAATTACATCCAGCCACCAATACATAGACTCATCCAGCAGCACTCAAAATACATGCATCCAAAATCATTTCAAAACACAGTTCCATGACCATCGAAGGAATCCATCAATACACAAAATTTACAAGTCCAAAGAGATTGCATATGCACCCAATCCACAAAAAAGAAAACTGACTCAAGTTCAGTCACTGGGTACTCCTAATGATAGGTTGACGTATAACTCCTTCGCTGTCGTGTGTGGGTTGAGTCATAGGTTGGTCCCGTTGATTAACTTGCACATTTTACCAAATATTTGACATATATCAGGTTTCAAAATTAACAATTTCAATCGAGACAATCCAACTAAGTTTTTTTTCTCCTTTACCTGCCCTCCACTCCCTCCAGATACCATGTTCTTTCTTTTCCCATCTTTGGATGTCTTGGCACCATCTCCTTATAACAGAAACAATTAAACTCCAATTCAGACATGGTTAAAGCAGTCCCATTTGTTTATATCGACAGACAGCAACTTACATTGTTCTTCTTCTTTCACTTTTGGACTGTTTCGCCAGATGCAACAGCTTCTCCTTGCTGCTGCACAAGGGAAAAAAAAATTTCAAATATTGTAATATTTCAAACAAAATATGAAACTAAGTGAAAGAAAAATATAAGTGCAGAAAGATTTTTTTAGTTTTACCTTATCAGTGGATGCAGACTTCTTCTTGCTAGGTTTTATCGGATAGATCCGTTGGTCTACCCTTGGAGGAAAGTGGCATTTCCTTGCATTGTGTCTAACAGCCCCACATGTGCCACATTTTGTGATGTACCCTTGCCTAGATACAGCATGACCAGGTGGTGATGGCTTATTCTCCACGCTTCTCCTCACCTTCCTCGATCGTCTGGGTCTCCGCTTAATCTTTGGTAGCAAAATGATGTCATTAGTAACGTGAGGCCACCCAGTCGACCCTGGCACTGTAGCAACTGAAGGCATATAACATCGTTTGTATGCACCAATGCGGAAATAATTATCAACATAATTCTCGGGCTTATGTCGTGTAAAGCAAATGGCTGAAACCGCATGTGGGCATGGAATGTCCGTCAACTGCCACTGCCCGCAACTATAGGTCCTATCTCGCATGTTGACAATCCTCTGCTCCTCAATGTGACGATTGACCTCGAACTCTATCCCATTACCCCATTGGCATATAAAGTGCCTTCCATCACTATTAGCGCACTTGAGCTTTGTTTGAATCCTTGGGCAGACATCAAACTTAGCATCTCTCAAACCTTCTCCTTTTGCACGGAAACAATTCATAAGCATCCGCCTTATAGTCTCAATGATCATCAAAATGGGTTTATCTCTTGCCTCCACCACCCATGCGTTGAACAATTCTGCGATATTATTAATAAGGACATCGCATTTCGCATGAGTGCTAAACGCATGTCTTGACCACAATGATGGGTCAATCAAAGCAGGATATTGATGACTATCAGGGCTTAATGCACGCATCTTCTCCATATGCATCTTGAAACTAACTTCGGTACTAGACTTTGCACATGCGAAAAGTACATCCTTAAACGATTGTCCCTTGTACCCCTTACCCTTAATGTTCGCATGCAAATGCTTCAAATAGTATTAATGCTCGTTAAAGGGCACCAAAATGTCTAATGCATCTAATAATCCCTACAAAAAATGATGAGGAGTTACACATATCATCATCTATTTAGCGATATAGCCAATATATTATTACACCAAATATCAACAGATAATATATCATCTCTCATATTCATTTTTATTTAGCATATAAAAGATTTTAAAAGAAATAGAGTATTAAAAAAAAGACATGATATTTCACATCAAATAGTATATTTAGGATAACATATTCAAAATTCAAAAACATACCTTTTGGCGATCTGAAATAAACACCCAACGACGTCAGTCATCCACGGCAACATCATCCAGAAGTTATTCCAAAAACCATGTCCAAGATGCTTAGCGTTTGTAACCGGCCACAGCAAATGCGATAGGAAACATATCGCCGTTTGCATCATTTCCTACTGTACAAAACAATTGACCCCCAAATGGGTCTTTCAAGTGCCAAGCGTCAACGGAGTTGACGGGCCTGCAACCAGCCAAGAATCCTTCCTTACATGCTCCAAGCCGCACATACATTCGCTGAAACAAATCCTCATCCTTAGCAATATAGACATAACTAACTACCAGGATTTGTTGTTGTTAAACAAGCAGCGTAGTCCTGACAATGCCTATATTGTTCAACATGGTTTCCATTAATCATTTCGGAAGCCAGCCGCAATGCTAGGTAAACCGTATGTTTCGATATCCCCACCATCCACTCTCTATGAATTTGTTCTATAAGTGCCCCCAGTGATAGGTTGGGAGTATCCTACACCCACTCTAAGTAATTACATGCAATCCATGCAGGGTTTACACTCTTGTTCTTGTAATGAGTCCCGCAACTATATGTGGATCGGTAGGTCTTAATTGCCATAGACCCCCTCTCATTCGTCTCTGAAACATAGATTCTCCAATAACAGTGCGGAGCCTTACATCTAGCAGTCACCCTTTTCTTATCATTTTTTTGTACGTATACTCGAACTCATTTTGAATGCTGAATTGTTTCAGAGCCCGTTTGAACAGAGCCAAATCCCTAAACCTCAATAGCTTCTAAAATCTGATTTTCTTCTTTGACTCCAAATCTTTATCATGAAACTCTTTGTACTTGTCCTATACTGCACATCCTCAACCCCTCCCGAACCTGCATCCTCATCCCCACCGGCACCTCTATCCTCCTCTGCAAATGTGATATCGTCACTTGATCCAATATCCACAGGTACCTCCTCTTCCTCCCTAGTAATGCTGGGACCCATTGCAAACCAAGACATCACATTGGCCCTAGTGAGTTCCTCATTCTCACCCTCAACTCCTAGCCATAATTCGAGATCCTCACCCAGTAAGCTTAACATCAGAAAGATTCTTCTCCACCAAGGTGTCACCCTCGCTCTCACTTTCAGATGACTCCTCACCATCTCTATCAGGTTCCAATCCACCACCAGCAACTCCTTGGCCTCCTTCATCATTTTTGGTTGCAGGTAAAGGAGGCTTGTCAAAATCTACGAATATGGGCTCATCGACTGAATGCTCCACGTAGATATGAAGCGTGTGTCACTTCTCCAACCGAATCCGAGAAATCAAGTTAACCAAATCAGCAAGATATGTGAGGCCCTTCGACCATGGCTCGTCTTCAAACTTGCAAGCCAATCCTTGTACATTTCGGAATCCCAAATGTTTGGTGATGAAATAGTTAATCACGACCGCCAAAAGATAATCAAGATTGTGATTTCCCAAATATCTCACCTCACCTCCAATGTACTCCTCGTTGACCAAACTCAATGATCCAATATGATGAACATATATATGAACCATACCTGCGAAGAACAAAATAAACACATGTCAAAATTGTACAGTCCATGGTACATAAACAACCAACAAATTGAGTTAAACGAATTATTGAAAATAGAAAAGAATCATCATATAAAGACTATTGAAAACATATCAAATAATTATAACCGTACAAAGAACATAGTGAAACCCTAAATAAAACTAAATTGTACAGTCCACGGGTCAATTCACATGTTGTGATTCACAACTAAATAAAACCCTAGGGGCCAATAACGTAGTGAATAAAAATCCTAGAGGCCAATAACGGGGCCAACGTAGTGAATAAAAACCCTAGGGGCCAATAACATAGTGAATATAACCTATTCAAAACCCTAGGGACTAACTACAAAAAATCCAATTGTCATGTACCAACAAATCACACTAAAATATTGTAAACATATTGTCGTGTACCCACTGTTGAGACCACTTGAAAATAGGACGACCCAATTCAGAAAGCTGAAGGGGACGGGAACCCAAACATATAAGTTCAAAAAGAACAAACTCGAAATCAAATAAGAAGTCATGGCTTACTGGGTGCAACAGAACCTCCGACTGGTGAGGGCTTCAGTGATTCGGATCTCCCGAACTAAGAATCAAGCCAAGCCACACGAGTTATGCAAGATGGATAGGATGCTTCACAAGAAATGCAATCTATTACACAAAATCGGTGGATGTAGAGATTTGGGGGTTTTCTCGAGATGGCTAGGGTCAAAGATTTGGGCTTTTCTCAAATGATCCATGGATGCAGATTTTGCTAAGTGTTTATGTATTTGGGACAACGTTGTCTCTCGTTTTATTTTTCTCTTTTTTTGTTTTCTAAGCTATTGTTTTATTTTTCTCTTTTTTGTTTTCTAAGCTATTGTTTTAATTTTTCTCTTTTTTGTTTTCTAAGCTATTGCTTTCTTGAATGATCGTTAGCCTTTAGTTTTTTTTTTTAAATGGCTTACGTGGCCCTTATTTGGTTGCAGGCGAAAGGAATTACTGGGATGACGACATCCCTTTTAGTCTTGAGTTTTATTTTTTGTTTTTTTATAAATGACTTATGTGGTGTTTATTTGGCTGCATGCGTGGAGCATCTTTGATGTGTCACCGTTGAGCTGGTTTTTTTAACATGCATCCCCCTCTCATTGGTTGCTGACGTCGCATTTTAAGCCATGTTAGCAACTACCGTTAGTGGTTTGACGCCGAAGGGACGGAGGGACCCTTTTTTATCCGAGTGTATGACCTCAAGGACTATTTTGTAGAAAGGCTTACTTCAGAGACTATTTTGTTAAAAAGTGATACCATGGGACCTACAGTGCAATTAACCCAACAATTAAAAGAGAGATATTAGACTTTCTATACTCTACGTTCTAAACTTTTGCATATCTTAATTTGCACTCTTATTAATCCCATTTTAGATCACTTGTCACTGAGTATACATTTAAATGGCTTTCTACAGCTTTCAAGAATACTACACTAAGTGCGTAAGCCAAATATATTAACATGTACTAGCCACTTAGTCCATTTGAAATTAAAATTGATTAACTATTTAGAATCAAGTCGTATTATTGAATGATGAACCATTAATTATTTTATTAATTTTTTACTTCAATTATCCATTATTCATCCATAAGAGGCCGGGCCTAATGGGCCTCCTTATTTAAATTCCAATTTTGATTTCATTTTCATTAATTGTTGTTTAATGGACCGATTATGACCCTTAATGGGACCTTGTGATTTGGGCCTCGAATTTCAATAATCTTGGACCTAAATTTTTACCCTAGACCTCTAAACAGTGCTTAACACTGCCATGGGCCCAGATTTTTATTTTGGACGTTTTTACCCCTGATTTTTCAATAAATCCCGAAACTGTCCCTGATGCCTTTTTGGTCATTTGTACCTCTTTTTCTCATTATTTCTTCTTCAAATTTTTAGGGCTTCGTCCAATACACTACAGAAACCTATCTGAATTTTCTCAGGGTCTAAATCCATATATTTTTCACAAAAAGTAGTGCAAAGCTATCGGGTGTCTTGTACATTAGAGAGAAATCTCCATGCTTTTTGTACTTTTGTGTTTTGCTATATTCTAAGGAATATGAATAAGTAAATAAACTAGAAATAATCAGAAAGTGCATTAGATATGAAGATCAGCAACCCAACAACACTTCTCATGGCTTGATTTTGATTTTTTCATTTAGAATCATTAAAAAAAAAATTCAAAGCAAGCAAGTAACCTCTATTGGGATCCTTTGGGTCTCTTAGCACCTAAAAGAATTCAAGCTCACAATTTCATCACATGCATGTCCTTATCCTCAACATATAACTCCATCAATAGCATCATAGGCCAACCCGTGACCCCTTCGCCAATACCCTCTGACCTCTGTCACCAAATATTCCTAAACCCCAAAAAATACAACACATTCTCACCCTTACCTTTTAGCTTTGATTTGTAGTTGATGATTCTCCAAAAATTTTACCTATAGCAAACCCCATAGTTAGACATGATCAAAGAGAGGAAACACAAATGAGAAGGGCTCATGGGAGAGGTTCTCTCCCATGGCCGAGAGCCCTAAGTGACTTACCAACCATGTTTGTTTTTCTTCTTTTCTATTTATCTTTCTTTCTTGTCTTCTTCCTCTGCTTCTTCTTCTTCTGCTGCAAGCTTCACTCAACACTCTCTCTTACTCTCTATGTCGACAATTACAAGTGAATAAAAGGCCGCATACACTCAATTTGGCCTCTAGCTAATTAATTGCTAACTTGCCTCCTTAGCAACCTAGCCTAGTTATAGGTAATTATAACTTAGATTTTTACTAACATAAGTAAGTATGGGGATTTGCCACATGTCTCTCCTCTCTTTTCTAGATAAGGCTTAAGATACACTCAAATCTTCCCAAATCTTCCAAAAAGCAACAAGCCTTCACTAAATGACCTAATGCTCTTAACGTGAAATGCATTCAAATGGGACAAAATAACTCAACAACCAATGGGAACTTAAGGGCCGGCTGAACCTAGGGGAAAGAGAGAAAAATAAAAGAGTTTCAAGTTAAGATAAGTTAATTACATAGGACTAAGTCACTATTGTAAATAAAATAAAAATTTACTCTAAGATAGTGAAAAAGTGTAAAAAGTTAAACTAATCAAGAAATGTATCAACCTATTGATGGAGAAGAATTTTAGATTCATTTAGGCTGTATTATTCTAAAGTTTTTGGACGTAAGCTGAAAAATGAAATAAAATAATAATGATGCTAAAGGAGAAATAATGTGTCTAATTACAATCTTCCTAATGTGTCTAACCAAAAGGTAAAATAATAACAAGAATTTTTTATTAGTAAAAACTAGATTTTTCTATTGCTTGATGAATGCAAGGAAATAAACAAACATAAATTTGCAAGGAAATGAAAGTGTTCAAAATTCAAGGAAATCAAAAATCGTGGCACATAGGGAAATACCTAACTAAATAATAAGAAAAATAAAATATTAGCTAGCATATGAATATAAGAAAATTTTTTCAGGGAGATAATTTTAGAGGAGGTAATTCAAATAGCACACTATATACATGTCAAACATAAACATTAGGTAGGTGAAAATAGAGAGGGGCATTACATGTGGTGTAGCAAGGGAATTAATCGAGATATGTATGATGCTTCTATCTCTAAGATATGTTCAAAGCTATCTAGATATCTGAGTATTTTGATACTCCTTTCCAGTTGATTCTCCACTTCAATCTCAAATTCCTTTAACTGAAATTGTATTGTTAGTAGAAATTTTGCCCAAACAATTTCTATAGCAAAATTGACTTGACTACCCTTACCTAAACTCTATAAATACCGACATGCTAAGCTTCACATATATTCTAAACCATATATTTGCTATACACGTTCAAATCCTCATATATGCTCCTTGTTGTTTGATTCTCTCTACACATGCCTTATGCTTTCTAAGGAGTTAAGTTTAAAGAGTTGCTACTTCCCATTGGTTGGAAGATTGACGAAGTAAAAATCTGCTGAAGGTTGATACAACCATTTCCACTTGGATATTGAAGACTGCAATCACCTAAATCACACAAGTTTTTTACAGTTCTCAAGAGAGTTGCTGCTGGAGTTCCAAGAGCTGAAGAGACCAGTGAGTTCATTGGTATCCATTTAGGAACATATTAGAGTTCTGATCAAAGAACTTAGTGTGGAGCACCGACTTAAGAAGTTTCTCGAACGGCTTTTTGAAATTGGAAAAATCTAGATAGGCGACAGGGTTTGCTTAGGATTACCAGTTTGTAAAGCTTAAGTTCACAGTGGATCAGTGGTGTGTCCTTTACATCCAGAGTATTTTTGTTTCTTGGAGGAAGACACTTCAAGAAATTTTTCACTTCGTAACCAAAAATCAGTGTCTTGATTTTCTTGATTGGTTGCTTGATTTCATTTAGCTGTCTAGTGCTTTGATAAGTTTATTTAATTTTATTGGTTGATTGATTAAGTGTCTTAAAGCTTAATTGAACAATCTTGACTTAAGGAATCTATTGTTCTGTCAAAAACGTTTTAAAGTTAGATTACAGTTAGTCTTGAGTCAGACAACTAGGAATCTTGATAGCTTGTTGATTTAAAATTGATTGGTACTTGATTTGGTATTTCTAGAAAAAGAAAAGTTACATAATTTTAAATACCTATTCACCCCTCTAGGTATGATATTGAGTCTAAACTTGATTTTCAAAAAGCCCTTCACAGATTGTATTGTATACAAGCACTTCTTTATACATTAGAAGTTTACTGTTTCGTTTATGCTTTCTGTGAAAGCTCATGGGATTCTTGACTTTGATACTGCAGGCACCAAGAAGTCGATTTCATTTTTATATATTTCATCTGATTTTAGGAAATAATAATATTTTTGTGACTTCTTAATATCATTGGAATGTGACCTCTACTTTTAGTCTGTTGGCTTTTTCTCCCGCTTTAATTTTGTAAAGCATTCCTATAAGGTGGATTCCTTAAAAATTTAGGTGTGATGCGAAGGAAAACTAGGGGTGAACCTTGATCTACGGCTTCTTCTTTTTCCCTTTAAGCTTTTCAGTGATGTTGTATGAAATATCATTCTAAAATTGAATACTTAAAAAAAATTAAAAAAAAAAACAAACAAAGAGAAAGAAAATTAATGTCACAATTCCTCCATCGAACAGTAACGACATAAGAATTGCATCAAATATTAAAACAGCTCCCAAAAAACCGAAGAATCAATGCCGAAGTAAAAATTGAATGCTTTTGGCCCAAATCCAACGCGAGGGACTGGATTCGAACCTTTCTACCACTTAGTTACTCTGTGATCATCATGTCTTCTTGGACAAATGAACAGTAAGTCAAGAGGACTTCTCCAAACCAAGAAGCACGGCAAAAGTAAGGAGCATCCATTATCCATAGATTAGTTAATTATCCAAAAATAATTAAACAGAATTGCGTGTTTTTTCAAGAGATGACAGAGGAGCTTATAGCGGGCCAAAAATCCTCATGATACACCCATAAATTCACGCCCAAGTGTTGTTATCTTCATTTATGTTTGATTCGTGTATGGCTATGTCAGAGTAATCAGAATCGTATTCTTCAAACATTGTTTCATCATGATATTCAATAGCCATGTCGTGTGTATATTCATGTACAAGATATGAACCATAAAGAACATGTAAAAATAAACATGCTTGTATTATATTCCAAGTACGATTCAGCAAGAGAGTAATAACAATTACAATGGAAAGTTCTTGACTCATATTGAAACAAACAGTACACAGAAAGAGTAGAAAAACAAAACAATACATACTTACAATTTGAAACGGAAGGGAAAGGAAAGTGCAGAAGTGCAGAAGCTTCAGATAATATTGTGGAGGGATGCAGGAATAATGAAGGACAAAGGATATCGGCTTGTTTGAGGAAGGTTGATATGTTTGGGAATGAAGGTTGATATGTTTGAGAAAGAAAGTTGAGATGTTTGAGAGAGAGTCAACTTAGAGAGAGAAGGTCTGAAGGTTTGTCTTGATGTCTTAGAATGAGAACTGAGGAGGTTTATATAGAAAAATGAAAGCGAACAAATGTCATGCGAAATCCTTGGCTTTTTGAAACAGTAGGGGTATTTTTGGAAAAAGTGTACAGGAATGAAACAGTACCGGTGATAAGTGCACAGTACCGGTGAAGAACAGTGTCATCTTGTCATCATTATGTCATTCTTCTGTTGTCATCAATTTTCATCAGCAAAGATTACGTCATCTTGTCGTCAGTGGCTTCACTTCATCAGAGCGTCAATGTCTTCAATAGAAAGATCCATATTATAGGCATCATACGGATCTTGAGCTTCTTGAATATTGTCATCAAATTGTGAGGGCAAAGAGGTAGCAGTATCTTCAGCAGTATCATCTGCTAGTTGAGGCAGTACTTCCAGCAGTTCTTTACGATAATCATCTCGAGATTGAGCCGCAGCAAGTTTGCTTGAATTTGACTTTTTTGTGAAAGAAATTGTGGGTGCTTTGATATCTGGAGTTTTGCTTGGGAAATGGCATTAATGATATTATCACAGGTAAAGACGGTCCACCATTTGACAAAGAATTTTTTGGACAGAATTTTGGCTTTTTGGTCATCTGTGGTAAAAGTAAAATTCCAGAATAATATCCAAGGAACAAGGTTAAATTGGATGAAAAAGCGAAGTAATATTGGGATATTTGAACAAGCAGGGTTTTTCATCAATGGATATTTTTCAAGGCCGGGTGTATCATGAGGATTTTCGGCCCAATCATCATATGCAGTTTTTAATCCTGGAGGTAGTAATTTTTCATCAGCACCAAAGCGATCCCACCACTGGAGAAACCAATGGGGCATAATGCTGGGGCATTGAAAACCTTTAAATCTTATGAACCAAGTATGACGATGGTTTTTATTTTCAAAAAAGAGAGTAAAAGTCCATGCGTCAATATAATCATAATAAGTGATATTTTTCAAATGACGAAAAGGTTCAGTCAGGGCTCGAAGAGTCCATGGCTGTCCCCATTCCTTTGGAGTAATAATCCTTCGAATGGTGAATTTTGAAAAACCAACATTAGAAGGATCATACTTGCAAGGAGTTTGTTCAAATTCAACAGATTTAGTATCCTGCAAAATGTGTTGATAAAATTCTTGGGTAAACATCGGATTCCTTGGAACATAGTTCCATCCAAGAGGTAATATTTGTGAAGCAACTTGATATGGATCAGCAAGTGTATTGTATGGTTCTTCAATGTAACACTCATGTCTCACATAAAATTTTGGGATCACTGTATTAGTTGAAGGTAAAGCATGAGTAGTTGATGAAGAGGATGCTTGTAATTTTTGGCTGAATGTAGAAGTCATCGGAGGAGTTGGTGAAGGAACATAAGGACCTGATATTGGTGGTATTTGACCTAAAACAGTAAATTGATTAGTCATCGGAATGGATCCTAGTCTAGGACGAGGAGATGCACCACGAAAAGGTGGAGCAGGAGGAACAAAAGGAGGAAAATTACTTTCGGAGGGAGTGGTTTTGATATTTTTGGAAGAAGAAGACGAAGTCATTTTCCCTGTAAAAATTCACGAGTTAAGAAATCAGGAATAGAATTGTGAGTACCTTTAATATGTTCAATGTCAAAATCGAAAGCAGAAAGGAGTGCTTGCCAACGAGCAAATAACTATTTGAAAGCAAGATTTTTGACATCTTTGAGGAGAATATCTTTGGCAGATTGACAATCAACACGAATAAGAAATTTTTGATTCAATAAATCATCTTGGAATTTGGAGACACAAAGAACAATTGCTAAAACTTCTTGCTTAACAGTACTATATTTTTGTTGTGTAGGATTCCATGCATGTGAATGATATCTTAAAAGTTGTTCATCAGATGCAGATGCAGATATGCGCTTTTTTAATATTCCACCATAGCCTAATGCAGATGCATCAGTTTCCACAATTTTAAAGGCATGAGGGGATGCTAAGCCAAGACATGGAAGTTTTTTAACATGTTTTTTAATTTGTTGAATAATAGCAGTATGTTGATCTGTCCATGGAGAGGGATTCTTTTTTAAACGATTAAACAATGGTTTACATATTTTCCTTAAGTCTTTATAAAATTCACCAATGTAATTAAGACTGCCAAGAAAACGCTGTAATTGTTGTTTATCTAAAATTTTATCAGGAAATTTATCAGCAAATCAATAGCACGTGATATTGGAGTAATAGTGCCACATGTAATATTGTGACCTAAAAATCGAATAGTGGTTTGACATAATTTCATCTTAGGAGCAGATACGACTAAGCCATTTGTTTCAATAATTTTTTGAAATTTTGTTAAATGATACCAATGTTGTTTTAAAGATTTAGAGAAAATAAGAACATCATCAATATAACTAAGCGAAATCAGTATAGGGTGTAAAAATATCATTCATAATTTTTTGAAATTCAAAAGGAGCATTTTTTAATCCAAGGGGCATAACATTCCATTCATAGTGACCAAAGGGAACAGTGAAAGCAGTTTTATATCGATCTTGTTCAGCAATTGCGGGATAAATAGTGGTCGTACTAATTTACAAGCTTGTAATTGTCTCATTGCTGGTTTTTCTGGTCAACTTCGCCTTTGGTGGGATAAATATCTCGTTGCAGCCGAACGTACTACCATTACTTCTGCTATTAAACGCGATGCTGATGTTAATCCTATTTTGTCTAATGGACAACAACAGCCTGATGGGGTGAATACCCTGATCTACACCATTATGAAAAATTTTATCGGTGATCCTCATATCTATTATGAACGTTCCTCTGATTTTTTACTTAATCTCAAATGTCCAACTATGGCTGATTTTCGTTGGTATAAAGATGTTTTTCTTTCAAAAGTTTTATTGCGTGATGATTGTAACTAAGCATATTGGAAAGAAAAGTTAATTGCTGGTTTACCACATTATTTTGCACAAAAAGTTCGTATTAATTTAACTGATGATGATTCTGGCACGATTCAATATGATAAACTTACTTATGGTGAAATTATTAATATTATTAACCATACTGGTTTGAATGTTTGCACTGATATGAAAGTGAGTCAGTCTTTAAAATAAGAAAAGAAACATACCTGAAAAGAACTTGGATTTTTCTGTGAACAATATGGTTTCTCCATTCCAAAACCACCAATTAAAAAACATAAACAGCATGGTAAATTCTATACAAAACCATATAAAAAATATCATCATACTAAACCTACAAAATCCAAATCTGTTCCTGAGCGTAAAAAGAAATTTTCTAAGTCCTCTAAATCCAAAAAAGATGTTACTGTTGGAAATGTGGAAAAACTGGTCATTTTGCAAATAAATGTTATGTTAAAAAACAAATAAAAGAATTAGATGTATCAACAGAGTTAAAAAATAAACTATATCAAATATTTATGAATACTGCTATCTCAGATGTTTTTTCTTCCTCTTCCAGTAGTCTTGAATCTTCATCGGAATATATATCTATATATATATATATATGTGTGTGTGTGTGTGTGTGTGTGTGATAACATAAATATGTCAATAGAAATGTTATACGCCTACTTATATGCATTCAACTGATCAGAACAGAGTGTTCAGTGCTGAAAGACATGAGACATCCATAAACATTATCCGAATACATACATATAAATATATATTCACAAATCCAAATGGATGAAGATCACATATGCCACGTCGCAAAGGACACGGCAACGACTGCATTTTTCTTACTCTTTTCGGTCTTTGTCACACCGGTTGTCCCTAGACAATAAATTGACTGAGAGATAAAGTGGTGCAGTAGGCGCATATAAGTAAATTTATATTCGTTTTGCATTTGTTTACATTACGATTTACCTGTGACCCTACAAAATAAGAAGATAATATCATTTTGTCCGCAGAGAATAAAGTTAATCCAATTTTCGATCATATTTTTGCTTCTCTGCTGGTGTTCTATCTTTTCTTCACTGCAGGTTCTTTAAGGCCGTGGCAATCACCTTTGCAGGGCTCGAGCGGACCTCAGCAATTAGCATGAACGTCCACCGACCCTTTTTTTTTCCGGATACTTACCTATACCACCGACTTCTCCAAACCAAGAAGCACGGCTAGCCAAAAGTTTGGAGCTAGAACAAACTTCGACAAAGGCAATGAACATCCCCTTTTAATTTCCTCCTCCCACGAGTTTGGAGCTAGAACAAACTTCGACAAAGTTTGGAGCTTGACGAGTATCACTGTGCCCAATATAGAAGACATTATTCCAGCTCATGGTTGGGCTCAGCGTGGAGGGCAAACAATTACTTATTTGAATCGTTTCATGTGAAGGTGTTTTGCCAAGTTATTGATTTGATCACTCAAGAGATAGATAATTGTTTCACATAAGCAAATACGGAGTTACTTCTTTGTATAGCATGTCTTGATCCAAAAACTCATTCTCAGTGTTTGATCATGCTAAGTTACTTCGTCTTGTTGAGCTATATCCAGAAGATTTCTCAGCAATTGATCATGTTATACTTAAAGATCAACTTCGAAACTACATTTATGATATGAGAAGTCATGTTATTTTTTTTGGGCTTTAAGATATTGGAAGTCTTGCCGTAAATATGGTTGAGACAAGAAAGCATACTCTATATCCATTGATTTATCAGCTTATTGAGTTGGCATTGGTCTTACCAATTGCGACTGCAACCCTTGAGAGAGTGTTCTCTGCGATGAATTTATTAAAACCGACTTACGTAACAAGATGGGAGATGAATGAATGAATGATAGTATGGTGGTATATATCGAGAGGGAAATTTTTGAAACTATCGGAGCACAACGTTTTCAGAATATGCAGTCCCGGTCCAATTGCCACCTCTCAGTCAGCAAATAGTACAGTACGTGTATTTCAATATTTTTAGTGTTTTTAGTCTTTAATTTTTGATATTTTAACTCTAAGATATTTTTTTGCATTACGTAGTAAAAAAAAAAAATTATCATTTTCCCTTTGACTCCCTTTGATTGTATTCCTGGTTTCACTACTCCCTTCGATTGTATTCCTGGTTTCACTACGCGGTGCAAAAGAAAAACTAAGGGTGAATCCTTTATCTACGGCTTCTTCTTTTTTCCCTTTAAGCTTTTTCAATGATGTGTATGAAATATCATTCTAAATGAATTTAAAAAAAAAAAAAAAAAACAAATAGCAACAAAATTAAGGTCATAACAACATAAGAATTGCATCAAATAGTAAACACAGCTCCCAAGAATCCAATGAATCAATGGTGTAAAAATTGAATGCTTTTGTAGTCAACGCAAAGGGCTGTAGTTTTCGGGTTTAGCTACGGGTGTAAGTCCGGTCCGGCCTCCACCTGAGCTCCGGCTCTGTTTCCGTCACCGATGGGAAGCTGAGGTCCGACACTTCCAGGAACCAGAACCGGAGGTCAATTTAGAGTTTTCCCGGAACCGGAAGCGGAAGTTTCTGCCAGTTCATCGGAAAACCGGTTCCGGTTTTTTATTTTTTACAATTAAAACGACGTCGTTCTATTTTACATAGAACGACGTCGTTTAGTTGGTTTTTTTGAAAAAAAATATAATACCGTGGATCAAAACGTGCCGTTTTGATCCACAGTGAATACAAACACAGGAAATTTGGAAACCCTATCTCCCTTTCCCCCCCTCGACCCGAGCACCTTCTCCTTCGCGAGTCACGACCTCCGGCCTCCTCAGTCCTCACAGTGACTCCCTCAGCTCTCTCTCTCTCTCTCTCTCTGTTCTCTCCTTCTCTCTCTCTCTCTGTGTGCTGACTGTTGAGCTCCTTCTTCTCCGGCGAGTGCAACGGTCAACCTCCACGTTTTCGGTTGCTTCTCTCTCTATCGTTGTATGTCTCTCTATCTCTCTCTATCTCTATGTCTCTCTATCTCTCTCTCTCTCGTCTCTGTCTCCACTCTCTCTCTCTGTCTCTCTCTCTCTCTCTCCGACCTCCGTCTCCATCTCTCTCTCTCTAGTCTCTGTCTCCACTCTCTCTCTCTCTCTCTCTCATCTCTCTTCTCTCTGTCTCTCTCTCTCTCTCTCTTTGTCTCCATCTCTCTATCTATCTCTCTCTATTTCAAATTTTTAATAGATCTGTTCGAGGCTTCAGTTTATCAAATGTGAAATGTTGTGAACCTGTTGCATGTTGCATGAAACTTAATTAAGTGAGTAAAGAACAACTTGTGAATTGTGATTCTTGTGAATTGTGAATTAATTGTGATTCTTGAACATGTTATATTGTGAAGTTGTTAACTGTTATAATGCATTCATAAACGAAAGTAAATTGTTTAGTGAATCTGTTAAATACTATCAATATTTGATATGTTATATTATGCATCAATATGTGATCTGTTTTCATTCATTTGAAAAACGAAAGTAAATTGTTAGTGAATTTAATGGGGGATTTGTGAATCTGTTAGATATCATGCTTTAATATGTGAATTGTTTAGTTGTTTTTAAATTTTACATCTTGTTAATTTTCTGTTGTCTTTAATTTGGGTTAAGTTGGTAGAATGAGTTGTCTTAGGGCTTTGCATTGTGTCTTTCTTTCAGATGGATCGTCAAACTCCAATTGCATCTTCGCAATCCACAACCCCTAATTTACCTACCCCTGCCTCTACAACTACACCTACAATTGGTGAGATACCAATTATAGATGTAGAGGCTAAGACACAACAAACTAAGGGGACAATAGACCCTACCCCCAAAAGAAGGAAGGTTTCCAATCCATCCCCGATGTGGGAACATTTCACTAGGATACTACCAGTAGTTGATCCAAACAAACCATTGGCCAAGTGCAATTATTGTAGTCATAAAGCTGGGGTTCACCACAAAGATCAGGGGACCTCGGCTATGAGGTCCCATTTGAAGGGTTGTGTAATGTATAAGAGAACGCGAAGTAAATTGGATGGCTTTCAACAGAAATTGACTTTTGATATCAAGGGGGCAAGTAGTGAATCAGTGGGAGTGATGAAGATAGACTCATATGATCCTAAGGTTATTAGAGCTGCTATTGCGAAGTTTATAATTGTGGATGAGCTTCCCTTCAGAATAGTAAGCAAGGATGGGTTTAAGGAGATGATTCATACCCTCGAGCCTCGATTTAAAGTACCATCTCGAATCACAATAATGAAGGATTGAAAAACTATACTTGGAAGAGAAGTGTAGATTGAAGGCTAGTATCTTACTTAATAGAATAGACCACGAGTTTGCTTCACCACTGACACATGGACGTCAGTCCAATGAATATGTCCACTGCACACTTTATTTTATAGTACTTGGCAATTGCACAAAAAGATACTTGCTTTCTGTAAGGTGTCAGATCATAAGGGTTCGACAATTGGGATGGAGTTGGAGGATTGCATGTCGGAATGGGGGATTGATAAAATCCTTACAATAACTGTCGATAATGCATCCTCTAATGATACAGCCATTGAGCATGTGAAGAGTAGACAATTGCATTTGGGGTTTCGGCCTGGAAAAGTAGTTTGTAACCATGATTTTTTGCATATGAGATGTTGCACACATATCGTGAATTTAATTGTGCAAGATGGGTTGAAGGAGTGGATGATTCTGTGGCCAAGGTAAGGAACTTGGTGGTCAAATATATGTTAAGTCATCTCTTAGTCGAATGGATAGGTTTAAGAAATGTGTAGCGAAGAGGAAGTTTCCCATTGGGATTTTTGCAGCTTGATGTTCCTACTCGTTGGAATTCAACGTATATTATGTTGGATGCAGCTGAGAAATATCAGAGAGTCTTTGAGGATATGTTGGCAGAAGATGGGATTTTGGTATAGCTTTCTGCGAGAAGAGGGGCATGGGAGGAAGGGATTGGGCCCTCCTAAATTTGAGGATTGGGAGCGTGTGAGACATTTTACCAAGTTTTTGGCACTTTTCTATGAGGTGACGGTTCGAATATCTGCTTCAAATACGGTGACAGCGAACTTATTTTTTGCGGAACTTACTAAAATTCATATGCATTTGGGAAAATATGCAGCTAGTGGGGATTTGTTCTTGGCAGACATGGCAAAAATAATGCAAATGAAGTATAATAAATACTGGGGTATTTGACTAGGTTAACAGATTGTTGTTTGTTGCAGCGGTACTTGACCCACAATACAAGGTTATATACTTGGAATTTTGGTTCAAAAAGTCTTTGGGGATGGAGTTATGTGCAGAGATGACTAGTGTAGTGAGAGGGACCTTGGATCAGTTGTTTACAGAGTATAGTAATGTGGATGGATCATCTAGTAGCAGGAGTGTATCTGCAAGTCAAGGTCAACTTGAAATGATTGGGTCATCTAGTGCACTCGTAGATGATCCTCTTTATCTGGAATTCACACAATTTAAGGCGCAACAGAATTTGTTGGATAGCAAGTCTGAAGTGGAAAGATATTTAATGGAGGATATTGAACCTAAAGATCCTAATTTTGATATCCTCAATTGGTGGAGAGTGAATGCACCAAAATTTCCAATTCTTGCACGAATTTCTCGAGATGTTCTTGCTATCCCTATTACTACAATACCTTCAGAGTCTGTCTTCAGCACGGGGGGTCGGGTATTAGATTCTTTCCGAAGTTCGTTGGCACCAAAAACGGTAGAGAAGGACTCATTTGTGCTCAAAATTTGGTTGACATCCAAGATTATATATTCTGCTGATGATGATGAGGATACATAAGAAGAAGTTACTGATGGGACGGAGAGATCCTGCTAGTTATATGATGGACATAGGTATATACAAAATGTTACATTTCTACTTTTATTTAATTAAAATTTTTTATGAGCTCCGTGTTAATAAATTTGCTTTTTTTGCAGAGATAATTTCTAATGCTGCGTTGATCGTGATTCGGATTCGTGATTAATTAACGTTTGGTTATGTTCTTAATACTTTTTACATACTATTTAAGTTATAACTTCTAAGTTCATATTGTAATATTCTTCTATTTCGAGTTATGTCAGCATACACTATGTTTTTTCAGGTTATTGTTTCCATCAAGTCTTGACCACTTTTATTATTAAGCCCATAATATTTCTTTAGCTATTTAGGAATTGTGATGGTATCTAGTTTATTACTTACTAGGTGACGTTGTGAATCTGTGATTATGAATGTTGTGAATTGCATGTTGCAGACTTGTTTTGAGATTTATTGAATCTGAATTTTTTTATTTGCATATTGTTTTGGGATTTATTGAATATGGGTTTTGTGAAGTGCATGGTTTTAGATTTATTTTTACACTTGTTTGTCAATTGCAGTTTAGGATTTTCGGTTTTTAAAATAGGTTGCTAGGATGTTGTTTTCGGTTTTCAAAAGTAATCAACAATGAGTTGTTGGTTTTTGAAATATTATGGGCTAAAATAAAATGGCCATGCAAAACTAATATGAATCATAATATGATGTGGATGTGTTGTCTTAGTTTGAATTTTTAAAAGATGGCCAACATTTTACTCCTAAAATTCAACTCTAATTATTTGGTCTTGATGAGTTGAGTGTGGTGCAAAATATAAATTCTTATTTTTTATTTGCATACTTATTGTGTTCATTTATATAATTGAGATTTTTGTAATGAATTGAGAAATGTTCATATGAAGTTCGTTTTGTATATTTTAATTTTTTGTTATGTTATTTATTGTGATGAATGAAATAGATCTTTATTTTTTTAAAAAAAAAAAAAGGCTTAAATGAGCAAAAAAATATGGCCCAAAACATTGTCGGAATTCCGCTATCCGCTTCCGCTAAGTCCGCTTCCGCTTCCGCTAAGTCCGTTAAGAGTCGGAAGCGGAAGCGAAATTGATTTTGGCCATCCGCTACTTAGCGGACCAGATGTCGGAATGTTAAATTCTGCTTCCGACATATCCGCTATTCACCCCTAATTAGGAGTACTAGACGACCCTATGCTGGCTGTCTTTTTTATCAAAAACTTATCCATTATCTAAATAAAACAAAACAAAATAAAATTCATCAATTTAATTTCATAACTTAATCACAGTTTCACAACCTAGTCCTAATCACAATTTCAATATAATGCACAATCATCAATAATTCATCACATTATTCATCAATAATTAAAATAAATTCATCACAAATTCACAAACATTTAAAATCAAATCAAACATAATTTATCAAATTCACATTAACAATCAATCATAATAATAAAATTCATAATAATTCACAAATTACTAATGAAATATAATCTCTTTAATAGAAAAATAATTAAATTCACAATAACCTAATCAAATAATAATCTGTTTAATATAAACACAATTTCAAAATTCATAATAAATTCATATACTAATCAAATTCATAATCTTTTTAATAATCAAATTGAAATCAAATAATCTAATTACTGCATAATAAATAGAAAAATAATCAAATTCACCATAACCTAATCAAATAAATAATCTGTTTATATAAACATAATCAAATTCAAATATTCATTATCAAATTCATAATCCAATTGACAAATTACTAATTAAATCATAATCTCTTTAATAGAAAAATAATCAAATTCACCATAACCTAATCAAATGCATAATCTGTTTAATATAAACATAATCAAATTCACAAATTCACAATTAAATCAAATCACATCTCAAATTCATACTCTTTACTAAAAAAATTATCAAATTCACAATAACCTAACTGTTTTAAAATTGTATGGTGATCGGTGTATGTACCGTGCACGTCTTGGAGACTTGGAGTCTTGGAGGCTGGAGAGAGAAGAGAGCCGGAGAGAGAGAAAGAGGCAAAGTTGAATTGTTGCCGTTGGAGCCTTGGAGGAGGAAAAGTAGAGAGAGAGAGGGAGAGTGAGAGAAGGAAGTTGAGAGGGAAAGGCAGGCGGCCAGAGAGAGAGGCAGAGTGAGAGGGGGACTCGGGAGGCTGGCAGGCTGCCGTTGACCGCTAGAGGTTGGCGTCGGCTGGCGGGAGGCTGAGGCTGGCCACTGGCGTCGGGAGGTGGGGAGTGAGAGAGCTGCAAAGTGAGAGAGTTGAGAGATTGGCGTCGGGAAGAAGAGGGAAACTGAAGGGGTGGGGGGAAATTAAACCAGGGTGAAACGGCGCTGAGAATGTTATAAAAAAAAAAGGGTCGGGCTGGGCTTTGGGGGCGGGCTGGGCTGTTGCCTGTTGGGGGCGAGCTAGGCTTAAGGGGGTTGGGCTGGGCTTTATACTAATATAAAAAAAAAAAAAAAAAAAAAAAAAAAAAATTTTCAGGCGATGGGGCGGCTGCCCCCCATTGTCCCTGTGTAGTTCTGCACCTGTCTATACTGGTATTTTAACTAATGGTTGATAGAATGATTTTTTTTAGTTGAGACAAAAAGTCTAGTTAGAGATTTATTTTTATTTTTATTTTTTCATTTTGGAAACTTGAGAATTTTTTTAAAATTGGTGCAAAACTCATGGACTATATAATAAATTTTTCCTGAAAAAAAAAACAGAAAAAACGAAATGACGGTTCGATTGCTTGACGTAATAGATCTCTTTCCTTCTTAATTAGCGTCTCAGCAGGTAACATGAACGAAATAAGCTTCCTCCAAGTCAACGGAATGTTTATTTTATTCGACGCCGAAGCCAATTAGACCATATTAAACTAATTAATTCGGTATCTTTGAATGGGCTTTGTTAATCTTTTTAAGCTTCATAATGGAGCGGAAGCTACATTAAACGACAAAACTTTTCGGCCAAGTTGCCGATTTCTTTAATTTTCTATTGAGTCGAGGGACTACGTGCCTTCGTCGCTAAGGAACCGAACGTCAACCATAGAAAGCCAGACATGTGGTAATAGTTTTAGTATTCATCCATGGTAACGGGCCTCACTCATTGTTGTTAAACATTTTTTAAAAAATTAATTTCGGATTATTAGAGTCAAATGCTTTTGTTTTTTTTTTTTATTGAACTTGAAGGATGAACAATCATTTGTGTTCAAAAAATAGAGTATCAATATAAATGGGAAAAATCATTTTGAACCTTTAACTATCAATACGATTTTAAGTATGGGTATAAACTACTAACTTTGACACATTAAACCTATAAACTACCAAATTTTATCAATTTGTGCTCTTAAAAAAAATTCAACAATTAAACTCATGTCACGTGTATTGTGAATAAGCCACGTGACACGATTTTGACCCTCAAATTTTAGTTCATAGTGTAATTTGATTAATTATGGAAGTTAAAGGGCTTAATGTATTAATATTGGTAATTTAAACTTTTATTTGAAATTGTATTGGTAATTAGAGGGTTTAAAGTGACTTTTCTCTTCTTTTTTTTTTTTTAATAAACAAACCTGTTGCATTAAATCTTTATACAGAGTTGGGATGAATTTGATCTAATTGGGATTTGTACTAACTGAGGTGAGAACAAAATGACAAATCTCAAACTTCAAACACTTGAATAATCTCATAATTTGAGTATCAACAAAGGCAAATTTAATTTGTTAAAATTATTATAAATTTTATTTTTAATATTGGTGAAAGTGATTGAGATCCCATCAAATCGAGATGTTCTAATGAGAAGTTTTATTGATTGTTTCTCCCTAAGTTAAAGCCAAATCAATATTTAAGTATTCATTTGAGTGAAAAAAGCTAGAGACTGAGCAAGTTGAATCGAACATCCGAGTGTGTTTATGACGAATACAACAGCGTTACAACCTGACAAGAAATTAAGAAAATTATGAATGAAGTCATAAATTCAAGAATAATGTACACAATGAATCGCGCGACCAAAAGTTTATTCCTCCCTAGAGATTTGGTACCAGACCACTTCCTCCACATTAACATATATATAAGTGGATAAGAGAATGGAACGAAGTTATTTTAAAGGCAAACCAAATAAAAATTCCCTTTTATTTATATCTTTAATGCAGGCACTAAGTTTTCTTTATTTTTCATTTTTTATATTTTAGTGGATATCTTCGTATCTTTGAATTTTACACGTGTGATAAATGATTCTTTATTTTTCATTTTTTATATTTTAGTGGATATCTTCGTATCTTTGAATTTTACACGTGTGATAAATGATAGAGAATTTGAGCACATAGCTCCAAGATCAGGAATTTGAGTCAAGACATAAATTGAAATCGTTTGTGAAAGTAAAGCTTGACATTGAACTAATGGATGAGATTGAGACTAGCTAGCTAGTGATTTTACTGGTGCCGTAGTAACGGATTCGTCCAGTGGATAATAGTTGTGACTCAAGCCAGATATATTTACAATGAGAGTGGTACTATAGTTACGTCCAAAGAAGATTGCTACACTGTTTGTCTGATCTCTTTCTTAACCACATTAAATTTGTAGTAAAATTATATGGTTTATTTTTTAAAAAAATTTTCTTTTCGAGTAAAGAATTATAGAAAATCAAAATCTCAAATTCGTACAAATATATTAGAGAATATAATTAAGTAATTAAATCTATATCTTCTCATTACCACGCCTATGTAAAGGCCACCATAATGCTTGAATGATTATTATCATTCGATGAAAGAAAATAAAATAAAAAAGGCTTATTAACTTGTAACCGGCTAAAGAATTCTCGTATGTGGTGCCATTGTTATCACGCCAACCAACCAAGTGGTCACTGTTTTGTTTTTTAGCAGTCAAATTTCTATTAAAAAAGCAACCGATATAAAAAGGTACAAAAACCTCCATATTAAGGTAACAAGCGAGCGAGATGTTTCGGACAAAACCCATCCCATAGGCAATGGCATAGTCCTGCTTCGTGACGTCTCCTGGAGAAAACGACAACCGATCCTTTTCTTTTCTTTTATTTTTTCGGTCTCTTAGGACTCGCCCAAGGGGCCACCGCACTTTCCTACATCATCACCCAGACGCTCATTTTCTATTTTTTTTTAATGGTTTCTTATTAATTTATAACACGGCGAGCCCGCTAAACTTTGCCACACGTTCTTTGCCACTTCTCGAAACCTCCTGCCATTTGCCAAGTGCCAACTTACTCAGCTTGTTCAGAAATCTGTGTGTTTTGCTCTTTCCCACTTTATTCGCTCTTTTCTTCTTTGAACGAACTCTCTCTTGCTCCTTCCCTTGGATATCTAACTTTAAACGGTCAATTCGTTCTGATTTTTATAGTTTCCTTTCTTATCGGTTAAATTTCTTTCTACGCGGTTGTTTGTTTCCGATTCTGTTGCCTGCAACGAATACGATACGATACGGTAGGGTCGCCTATAATGGCGATATCGGTTGCGCCTGAAAGCACAGCCACCACTACGGTCCCTCACGACGGCTCCGATCTCCGGAAGCGACCAGGCGCTGGCGCCAGCGAGACCAGAGAAGTGTCCGATTATACTTCCAAGACGAAGGACCCGGATTCCGATAATTCGGCCAGAGAATCGGTCATGGGCTCCTCCAGCGAGGATTCCATTGCCGGGAAGAGCTCCGAGGACGATGGGATTCGAAGTGGAGCTACAACTGAATGTGCGAATAGTATGACTAATGGAAAAGACGTCGGGGAAAAGACTGCGGACCGTGGGGTCCAGGCGATGAAATACTCGTATCGGCCATCGGCTCCGGCTCATCTGAGTATAAGGGAGAGTCCTCTTAGCTCCGACGCAATCTTCAAACAGGTAGGTGCAGCTTTTGTAGCCGCTTTTCACTTATAAGAAGAAGAAGAAAAAAAACTACGAGGTCCGTTCTAAAATTTTTTTGTTTTTTTGCTATATATTGCC